>OZ007587.1:281017523-281617523 GCA_963931845.1 Maratus michaelseni
AGGCCTAGTTGAACAGTTTTGACCAAAAGTGTATTAGTTGAAATTAAAGTTCGTATTTTGTTGTTCATCGATTATTTTGTTGTTCATCGATATTGTTCATCGATTCCAGTAAAGTGACTCTTTACATATCATCTTCTTACATTTTTGGGGGCTCGGATGCCAAGATTATTAAAAGTAAAAGCCACTAGTAGTGAAATGGAAACCAAACGTAAAATGTTGTAAAACGCCAGTATCAAAAGTTGGGTTACGAATTAGCAAGGTGAAACCGTAATCGTATCACTTCAAGTACAATTTTTGAAAGATGGGAACTCTAAATAAAGCTAAGAGAATTGATCTAATAAACCTCTGCGAAGAATGCGGAATTGAAGCACCAGAAAAACCGACAATACCTGTCCTAATAAAGCTGATCAAGAGTTGGGAGAGTTACGAAGAAGATTTTATAAGAGATTGATTGGAAGTAGTGATAGCAAATAGAAAAGAGAAAGAAGAACGAGAAGAGAAAGAGAAAGAGAAAGAGAAGAAATTACAAGCAGAGATTGAAGAAAAGAAATTGAAAATGGAAATGGAAATGGAAGAGAGAAAATGGAAAATAGAAGAGAAAGAAAAAGAGAAGAAATTACAAGCAGAGATTGAAGAAAAGAAATTGAAAATGGAAATGGAAATGAAAGAGAGAAAATGGAATCGGAGCAAAATTTTGAAATTAAGAAATTGCAGATACAAGAAAATTCAAGAGAACACATTAATGAAGACCCAAAGGACAAATCCAGGTAAGCAATTTGAATTGCTTAGATTATTAACTAAATATGATGGTTCGAATGATATCAGTTTATATTTAGCTATGTAGAAAAGCAGTAGAAGGCATGACGTTAAAAGTAACGGAAGATGGTGTTAAAATAATAAGTGGCAACAGAGTACGAGTAGGATACAATAAAATTAACGAAGTACCGACAAAAATTGATGAAGCAAGTATAAACAACGATAATCGAGGTTGGGAAGATATGGTTAAAATCGACTGCGTAAATGACGGGGTGAATTTGACTCATATTAAAAATTTAGCAAACAGAAAGAAAATAAGAAAATTAATAAAACCATATAAGCCGAATAAAACAAAAGATACAGGATTATCCGATGAATGAAATGTTGACTATCCATCTCCAGAAAAAAACTATGAAAGTAGTAGTCCTGCACATGGTAGAAAAGACTATGTGAAAGATCGCAATAGGAATTTCGATCATAAGGAAAAGAACAGAAATTTTAATAGACCATTTGATAACAGAAGCAATAATAGATATCGCCAGAGATATTTTGAACAGTCATTTAACCGTGGAAATTACAATAAATATAGATATGGGAAACAGAGTTCTTTGAAACCTCAAGACATAACAGAAAATACTTCACATAATTCAAGAGCAAGGTACAATCCAAATTTTTCCCCTCGATACATGAATAGAGGCTACTATCATGGTCAAAATAATTATAATTATGGTGGCCAACGATCATACAAGGCTAGTTATAATAAACAAAAATATTCACAACCATCACATAAAAATAATTCTCATCATGGATTTAAAGAAGCTTATAGTGGACGAGAAGCTTATTCAAATTCTTATCATTCTAGAAGCAATAGGCATGAAAAAGCATAACAAATCAAGATGCTGATGTCGAGACGCCATCACGTCAGGATGACCGATTTGTAGGATTTCAGTTTGAACACTTCACTTCATCAAATGAACTGACACTCTAATGCTATTATCCATGATTTAAATGCGTGAGCTGTAAATACTTTGGACCGCGAGTTTTGGAAAAGAGCCAGTTTTCTAATTTTTGTTATGAAGCAAGATATAAAATGAATATAGCCGGAAAAGGCGCTATTAGGCCTAGTTGAATTATCGTAAGGTAAATTTATTGTATAGTTTTGACCAAAAGTGTATTAGTTGAAATTAAAGTTCGTATTTGTTGTTCATCGATTATTTGTCATATAATTCCAGTAAAGTGACTATTTACATATCATCTTCTTACACACACATATATATATATATATATATATATATATGTTGATAAATGTTTGCTGACTTTTAAGTATTTAAAATTTCTTTTCTTTATAGAATCTTGAAATTTTCTCGAGATGTAATGGAACTACATATTAACTCAAGATTGAAACACTCGGGCTCTAGAAGTGTTGTCAAGTGGATATGTGTTTTTCACATCATATTCCTTGGTAGCATAGCTCCACATCATATTCCTTGGTAACATTGCTCCACGCCATTTTCTTTGGTAACATTGCTCCAGCTAAGTTCCCTTTAAACAGGGCCATCAGAATACAAGCTTTCTGGCAGAGGAGACTAAAACATTGAAGAGTAGAGGTGAAATGGCTGGTACATGATTAGTTGTAAAGTTGCGTATTATGGAACCGTATATGGAGAGAAGAAAAGTTTGCTTAATCGTTGCGTTACGGCTTTGACGTTGATTGTTTTTAATTGTCATGTGATTTATTACGTAAAAAATGTGCAGTGGTTTTTGTTGGTGAGAGTAGAGAGTGAGAGTTAAGTGAAAACTGATCTCATAAATTCAGACATGCTGTCGCTAAAATACACATGACGCATTTTTATGCAGGAATGTGTGCCACACAGCATTAATCGAGGCGTTCAACAAGTGTTATGGAAACTTTCTTTAACGCACGAGTGACCAATCACTATTTCCCTACAGCTTGCGTTTTCTCGCTCACCTGATCTCACTCCTTATGATTATGGGGTTCCTTAAATTACCGCCAAGCATGCGCTGCACTATGAGATACCTTGAAACGTTCCTTTGCGGTAAATTTTGAAGTTGGCAATCATATTTCAAATAGGTCTCTCAGACGTTTTGTTTATAAAACATATGAGTTTTCTCCTAAAGCAGAATGAGAATTTTTTAAACATATGTAAATTCAATTTTATCAAATGAAAATGAGACCGTGCGGAAATATAAAGTAAAAACTGCTGTGTCATAGTATAGAAAGGGAAATAAACGGAACCGTCTGTTACATTTTTTTTAAACAAAAATTATTTTTTAGAACTATTTTTTTTAACTGCAAACGAAAAACTAAATTGCAAAAATAATTTATTTTTCGTAAACAAAATATTTTGCATTAGTTTCATGTATTTTCCTCTATACAGACGATTATTTATCATATCAGCGTATGTAATATGCCTTTTCTTACTAAATCGATGATGCTCAACAAATTTATCATTGAACATTTGGCCCTATCTCCTATAGTGTTCGAAATATGATCTCTAATTTCAAAATCTCCGCTAAGAAGGCTGTCATGCGGCTCATCTTGTAGCTCATAACCATTTTACAACACCTAGACACTACATCTATGGCTGCAGCTAAATCTATTCACCAATTATATCAGACGAAAAGGACATAATATATCAACCTGTATTATGAATTGTTTTGGAAATTTAAACGGCTATTCGGAACTATGAGGAATATATAAAATATATCTAGGATATTTTATAATGTATCGTCACTTTTTGTACTTTTTTCAAAACTAAATTTTGAGCACATTATCTGAAATATCTGTCATCCAAATTTATTCTCATTGTGACGCACATAACGTCCTACAGGAGTTCTTTGAGTTAAGGAAAACTTTTCGACAACCCTGCCTTAAAATAAATAAATAAATCCAACATTTTCACAATATTTTAACAAAACTTCGCTGTTTAATAAATTAAAGAAGTACCCAAGTAAACAATTTAGAAAAAAAAACCTAACACATTTGAAAACCAGATTTACAGAATTACCGCGTCCACAGCTGGAAAGATACTTGAATCCTTTTGTGCGGATCTGTATATGATCTATAGATTTGTATACAGTGGTGGCCAAAAGTGTGGACATTTTTTGAAAGTTTCATGTTTTTCAAATTTATGTGCTTGTAGGATATATTAATTTTCACTTAAATACAAACGTTTATATATCAAATTGAAGGTAATTTAATGTAGAATTTAATAATAAAAACAGTATTACAATATCTGTATTACAAAAAAAGTTATGTAACTAATAGTAAGATCTATCTTAGATTTGCATTTTTTTAAAGTGATACTTACACAATCAATACTGAGTAGGATAACCCTTATTTTTTAAGACAGCTTCACAGCGTCTTTTGATCGAGTGAACGAATGTGTGGAGTTCATCTTTCGCAATCACATGGTGCCAAGAATCAATTATAGCTTCAATAAGTTGTCTTTTATTGGATGGTCGTTTTTTTTTCGTACAAGAATTTTCAAACGTCGCCACAAATTTTCAATTGGATTGAGATCAGGGCTGTTTCCTGGCCATGGTAATATATCTATGCCTTTATTTTGAAACCATGCTTTGCATACTTTTGCTGTGTGGCATGGAGCTGAATCCTGCTGAAAAATAAATGGTGCGTTGTTGGGGAAGAGATCCCTGATGGAAGGTATCAATTTTGGTTCCAGGAGAGTTTCGATGCATTTTTTGGCATCCAGGATGCCATCAATTACTTGAATTCGGCCCACACTATCTGCAGACATACATGCCCAAATCATGATATTTGTTGGTTTTTTTGTAGTTGCTTCAATGCAATCAGGATGAAATGCTTCTCCTACTCTACGTCTCACGTATTTTCTACCATCACTACCAAAGAGCGATATTTTACTCTCATAGCTCCAGATTACTTGCTTCCATTGATTTTCTGACCATTTAATGTGTTCTTTTGCCCACTTAACTCGTTTTTTGCGTTGCTTTTGATTTAAATATGGTTTTTTCCTTGGAATTCTAGCTTGTAGTCCAAATCCTGATAACCTTCTTCTTATTGTTCTTGAACTTACTGCAATACCCGCTGCATTCATTTCACATCTAATGGCATCTGATGAAATTTTTCTATCTTGAAGGCATAGCCGTTTAATTTTTCTATCGGCAGTAGCACTTGTGCATTTTTTTCTGCCTGATTTGGCCTTATTTTCCACTGATTTCGTTTTTTCATAACGTAAACAGAACTTTCGTACACCAGAACAAGTCACTGAACCACCAACTTGTCTTGCAATTTCAGCATAAGAAAGGCCATTTTCTCTCAATATGACAATTCGGCTTCTTTTTGTAGATGTCCAATTAGTTCTTCTTGTTGATGACATTGTTTAAAATTAGTTTGATTAAAAACTAGTCGTTGGGGGCCACCGTAATACTTACCCATCATGGATATGCATAATGTAAAATATTAAAATAAAAATGTGTAAACTACTTATAAAATGCATTGCAATTCAAATAAAATCGTGGATTGATGACGTCATAAACTTTAAAGGCTCGATTACTGAATTGCTTGAAAGAGGTTTTTCCTTATAACTCCAAAAATAATAATCCTATTAACTAGCGGTTTATTGCATCTGATTAAGCGTCAAATTTCCAATTAAAATATATCTTTGAAGTGAAATTTGGATGAAATACAGGGTCATGAAAAATCGAAGAGTGTGGAAAATAGGATTCCAAATATCTCGGCAACTAATTATCCGATCGACTTCATGCTTTATGCAAATTTTATGTTTTTTTATTGTCTTTTATGTTCATTTCTTAAAATAAACAATTTCGAAAATTTTTATATACCTTTTATCAGAACGAATATTTCGAGAGTCCGAAAAAAATTGCTCCGGTTAATCGAGGTTATTGAAATGAAATAGGCTTCTTTCCATTATTACATACTAAGTACATACCAAATTGCAAGTCTCTATCTCAATTTGTTCGGGAGATAGAGCGTTTACAGACACACAGACATCCAGACACACAGACACACAGACTCACAGACGGACGGCAAATTTTTTTTTCTAAAAATATGTTTTTCGGAATCTCCAGTGTCTGAAACGTGTAAATCCGTCAAAATTTTTTTTTCGATTTTCAAAACGATTACAAGACTTACCCTATACTACGTATGATGGGTAAGTAAAAGGACTTTAGATATTCAAAAACAACAATACTCTATTTAATTGTACTAGTATGCATCATTCCGCAAAATATTTCTACAACAATAACTCTTTTACCATCCAAATAACCTAAACTATAGTTACATACATTTGATTTGTCCTCAGAACAGTGTTTGTGATTGGCTAGTACGCTTTTATTACAAAACACGTCCTTATTCAAAACGATTTGTGTTTGTTTGTTCTACTAAAAGGAGCATAACTTTTTTTGTGATACAGATATTGTAATACTGTTTTTATTATTAAATTGTACATTATATTACCTTCAATTTGATATATAAACGTTTGTATTTAAGTGAAAATTAATATATTCTACAAGCACACAAAGTTGAAAAATTTAAAAACTTTCAAAAAATGTCCAAACTTTTGGCCACCACTGTATATATTATTCATAATACGCTAAAATTTAGTTTAATTAAAAAGGTAAAAAGTTACTTTCATCAATTTCTGCCAATAGATGGAAATGTATCTGAATTGTCCTGTAAAGCCATGTATATATATTAGCACAGATTTTTATAAACATGCCTCATATTAAGCTAAAATTTAATTCATGTAAAAAACGCATATAGCACTACTAAAAACACACTTCCAGAAATTACCATCCATAGACGGCAATGTATCCAGTTCTTTGCGTTGTCATGTACAGGAATTTATTTATATTCTACAACCATTTCTCAGTATACTAAATGTAGTTAAGCTGGAAAATACACGACTCAATTAAAAAACACCTTTTAACAATTTACGTCTATACACAGTAATGATTACCAATTTGTTTCTATAGCCATGTATAGGGTCTATGGAATTTATACACACCCCGTACTATGCAAATATTTAGTTAAACTCGAAACGGATACCATAACTGAAAACTCACATCCTGCAATTACTATCGCTAATAGGTAGTACTATAATAGGAATCTTTTCTGTGTCCCTGTAAATGAACGATAAATGCTATGCACATCGTATTCTACAGCAAGCTTCTTGTAGTGAATCCCAGTAATGCATATCAATTTCATTAAATTTCAAATAATAAAACATCATTAATATAAGCGGTAAACAGTTTTTCCCAGTAGACTATTATATAACTAAATTTTTTGTGTGTCCCTGTAAATAACTGATAAATGCTTTGCACTCCATATTCTACAGAAAGAATGTTTTAGTGCACCTGAAAAATTCCTATCAATTTCATTATGTTTTCAATAATGTAAATTCATTAAACTACACCGCAAATGATTTTCTCCTGCAGACCGTAATGTAACGGAATTCTCTAGACGCAGGGGTTCTCAAACTATGGTACGCGTACCAGTACTGGTACGCAAGACTCTAGCTACTGGTATGCGAAAGTGCGATGCTGGTACGTAAAATGAAATACCAGCATAATATTATAAAATCAAAAACGGCATGTATTTATCACTTTTGGATATTTTCAATTCACAATTTGGAAATTTTCAAATGAAAATTAGAGACAGCAAACGCTTTGTATGTTGCCGTTGCTGTTACTAGAAATGTTTGTTATATCAAATTGTCTGAAATCCGCACACGCTACTTATGATACAACCTGTTTTCCAGAATTAAACACATGTAATTATTACATTTATACGGGAAAGAGTTAAAATTTGTATATAAAGA
Source organism: Maratus michaelseni (assembly GCA_963931845.1). Lineage (NCBI taxonomy): Eukaryota > Metazoa > Arthropoda > Arachnida > Araneae > Salticidae > Maratus > Maratus michaelseni. The sequence goes on from OZ007587.1 coordinate 281,025,122, forward strand.
CCTAATTCAAAAATTAACAATTTTAATTAGCAGAAAGACTGTTTTAAACATGTTTTTTAAATTGTCTTATCTGAAGGTAAAGTCTGAAACCGTTAAAGTAGGAGGAGTTTGTTCGAATAGGAGAAGTTAAAACTTTTTTTTCTGTGCTGGGTGTTGAAATTTTATTTGAAACATAATTCATTATTTATTTCTGTTAATTGAAATTTTTCTCCTCTTCTGTACCGAATGTGCAAGTTTCTTTCTATTTCATGGAAATTGGTTTTTAATACCAAAAAGTTATTAAAAATGGTCATTTGGAATCGAACAAAATATGGGAAGTTCCACTTTTATAGTTTTTCCCTTATTAGCATTACGTTTGATGCCTGGAGGTACGCGGAAGTATGAACTGTGATTTAGTGGTACGTCGGTCTAAATGTTTGGGAACACTTGCTCTATACACTCTAAAAAAAAATCCGTGAAAATACAAGAGATTTTCCGTGAAATTTCACGGAGAAGTTTCATTTTTCCAAAACAACAGTATAATTTCCGTAAATGACATTAGTTCCGTAAAGGAGATTTCAAATCCTTAAATATGCAGAAAGTTTTCCGTAAATTTAATAGATTTTGTTCGTATTTCTTTCAAAACAGTACAATGTCCGTATTTCTTCCAAAACAGTGCAATTTCCATAAATAACTTTTAGAGGTTTGCGTACAGAAATCGCCTTGTTTGAAACGGGAATTAAGATTGTTGTATTTACTAGAGTTCTTCAAGAATCCAGGCCTGACCCGGCTCGATATGCTGGCCCATTCTAACCGGGGCCGTGTCTGGACAGTAATTTTTTGTGAAAATAATAGCAATATTTATATTTTTTTAATGAAATAGTTAGAAATTGATTTTGTTTTTATAATTTTGAGATTTTTTTTTTTAATCTGTTTTTTTATTTTTATTGATAGTGCTTCAAAATTAGAACTTTTTTTTTCACTAATATTTTAACTTTTCTAACGTGAGGCAATATCGGGTTATTTAAAGGTTTCATAACACAATATCTCTGCAAGTTATCGCTACGTAAGTTGTATTAAACTAAACTGATTTGGCTTATAAATTTATGAATTAAACTAAAATTTATTATTCTATAAATTATAATTTTACAGCGTTAAAAATTTTTCCTTAAATTTATAAAAATAGTTAAAATTTTATTTACTTTTATAAAAATGAAATTTATAATTTTATTAACTTTACAATTTATTTATTTAGCTTATAATTTTATAGATTAAACTAAATTAATTTAAACTAAATAAAAAGAAAGTCCAAATTTAAATCTTACCTATCACAAGATCATTAATTTCGAAATTGTCTTTAAGAATCAATTTTTTGTTTTAATATTATTAAAAATATTCAGTTTGACAGAACCGTACACAAAAGTTCTCAGCATAGCTCAAATATAATAATTTAATTTATTATAAAATTGTTTATTTACGTATGTTTTTTTTAAAATAAGAGATAACGAGAAGTTATTTTAATAGCATGTAATAAATACGTCTCCTTCAGGTAATTATTATTTTTATTGGAATTGATAAATAGATCATCAGACAAATAATTAAAAAAAGTATATGTTCAAAAAAAGAAAATGTTGTACCATTACAAAAGGATGCAATCATACAATGATTCTTAATACAATGTTTTACGCATATGATACATAATAAGTTAAAATTTATCTGTTATAAAGCATCAAATAATAAACAAAATACTGAAAAATATGAAAAGAAAAGATTGAAAAATATGAAAAGAAAATATTAAAAACTTTGGAACTGAAAGAAATCCATGGAACCTTCAAATTTTTGCATCATAAAAAGTCGCTGCAATAAGTAGCAACACTTGAACAAGTTGAATATCTAATCATGGCGTAGGGGTTGGGACCTCCGGTTCAGTAAGCGAAAGATTGCGGGTTCGATTCATATCGAGGGAAGGGTTGGTTATTTACACAAAACTCACTCAGAAGTGAGAAAAAAAAAAGCAGTATATCATCTGTATAAGGTTATTTTTAAGAAGAAACTTTTTTTTTGGTCCTATAATGTTTATTTTAACATTATAAAAATTTCTAAAAAATACGGAATATATCTGTTATAAAACGGAAATTTAAAAACGGATATTTCAGAAATCACGGAAAATTTCCTGGAATTTACGGATTTTTTTTTCCGTTAAAAAACGGAAATAGTACTGGCGTCTCGATTGCCAGTACAATTTCCGTTTTTTTCAGGAAATTTTTTTTACAGTGTAGAGTGTCCTGTAAACGAATTAAAAACGCTACATACTTCATTTTCAATAGCGCACATGCCTAAGTAAACATCAATAACATATATCAATACATGACAATCCGAGTATGTTTAAGAGAGTCATAGTATGGACCGCCTGATGGCAGACAGACAAACCGAAATCATAAACACTTTTCAACTATGTTTGAAAGTCTTAAAAAGGATCCATCACAGAAATAAAGGCCTGTTCTACATATATTATGTAATCAGATATTTACAAAGGCTTTGCTAATAAACCTTTGTAATAAAGATAAAATTTTCGACATCCCTGTATTAAAGAAAAAAAAAAGAAAGAAAGAAAAGAAAAGAAAGAAAGAAAGAAAAAGCATGCGTCAAGCATAGATTATGAAGCACTTTCCAGCCCTTCCACGATATTATATAACAAAATTTCTCTGTTTAATAAGGTAAAGAAGATACCCAAGAAAGAATTTAGAAAAAAACATAGTTTTTTTAATATAGTGTTTTTTTCGTTGTTTAATAAGGTAAAGAAGGTTCCCAAGAAATAATTTAGAAAATACATAGTGTAACATAGTGTTTTTGTTAGTGTAACATAGTGTAACATAAACAAAAGTCTGTTAAAAAAAATAATGGATCGGAGCTGTACTCTTTTAAATATTTTAAAAATAACAATAAATCAAGTAATAAACAAGTTGGAAATTATACGTCAAACGTGAAAAATGAGCTGCGTTCGAACTATAACTAGTTCCAGTGAAATGAATTATATAGTCTGTTATTATGATATGATTAATTTCCGTAATAAAATAAGTACATTTTAAGTTGGCAACATTTTATCTTTTGTTGACATTTACTGAAAATTCTAATGGGAAACTTAAGCCTAGCTTTGAAATTTTCAAAACTTGAAATCCATATTTAGATTGTTTTTCCATTTAATATCTATTTCTCTGGAAATATCTATAAAAAAACTGTCAGTAGAATATAAGATTGCTATAATTAAACAATTCTAGTATACAAATTCGGTTTTTAAATGCCGTAATACGGAAATAATAGGACTCCATCTTAAATAGGACGTAATCACCATGTCAACCTAGAATCATTACCTATCATGGGATATCACTGAATTAATTACGTATGATAGGATTTAATAGAAAGAAGAATGTTAATATAACTTGGTCATAGAGGTTATAAAATGTCATAAACGTCATATATGACTATAACATCATACATATCAGATAACGTGGCGATACATCTTAGTCGCTTGACGATAAATACTCTAAAGCTGCTATAACAAAGAAGTACGGATTTTTAAAAAAATCAAATTACTTAATAAATACTTTTATTAATATCTTTTTAAGTTTTGATTCGATTTTCATAAAATTTGAAATGACTGCAAATTTTTCAACGATTATATACATATTAAATTTCAAACCATTCGGCTAAATAGTTTTTGCGCTGTTACTATACGTATTTATATAATTACGAGCGCACCTCAAAAGTAGAACGAAATGTTCCTTTTTTCTTCCATCATGTTTAAGAATAATATTGGTCTCATGAAAGCTCATTATTTTAGCCTCTTTTACACGTTTTTCATTACATTTTTTCATTCATCTTCATTTTTACATTCTTCTTAACATTTTCATTCATCTTAACATTTTCATTCATCTTAACATTTTCATTCATCTCAATATTTTCATTTTCTTAACATTTGTCATACGTTTTCCATTAACTTAGTATATTAAAAATATACTTTCTTTTTCAATCGATTTTTCTGATACGTCTTGATATGCTGGAGCTCTAAAATTATGTACAGTTGTGTGTACTCGACGACAATACAAGTTTATAATAATTTCAGAACTTAAATAGTATCAATTAATCGATTATTCTTAAATTTGCATTATAGGTTGGATAAACGATTATGATTTAAAAATAATTTTTAAATATGATTTTTAAAAAACTATTGTTATGTTAATCATCATTAAACATTTTTGAAAACAATAATGTAAAGTAATATAAATGAATATGCACAACTAAGGAGAAAGCACACTTTCTCCTTAGTTGTATCATGACAGCCTTACTACAATTTGAGATATCGAATTGCTCTTGGTAATGTTTAACCTATGAGCGTTGGAAAGTATTCTTATTTTTAAAATATCTCCTCCAAAAATTAACATTTTTTTAATATATTCTTCTCAAAGAATGTCTCTTTCTTTATTAGTGGATAAAATATTTCTAAAACATATGCTTAATTTAATATTTTGTTGTGTTAAAAGCTCATGATCTGTAAGTCAGATTCAACTCTTCAAACAAAATTAAGTATATATAGCTTAGAAATGAGGACGTAAGATTCAAAACTCGCCTTATACAGAAAATAAAATTTTGAGAAATCAAGAAAAACCTCTAACTACATTCATTGATTTTGATTGTAAACCAAGATTCTACAATGTCAGAAATACATGCTAAAACTAGTTTGTTTTTTATTTATTGTACTGTTTTTTTGGTGTAAATTTACCAACAGAAAGATCAATAGAGAAAACACGATTTTTTTAAATTTTGGATTAAGCGAGTTTTGAAACTCATGTCCTCAAATATTTTGTAAACTAAAAAAAAGAAGAAACATCCTTTAAGAACACTGTACACAAAAAATTAGTTTAAAATGCTAATTTCCTGACTAGATATTTAAAAAATAAGAATCAAGCAGGGCGGTCGCTCTGCCAAGCCAAGCTTTAAAAAAAAACGCCACACAAACAACGCCAAGAACTGGAATAAAGACCGCTAATGCTTATATACAGAAAGCAACTTCGCAATGTTAAATCGACAAAACATGCCAGATTAAAATATCAGATATCAAACAAACCAAGCGTCGTAGAAAAAAAAAACGACAGCTAGAAGAATCTAAGGAAGAATTTCTTCAATTTAAGACCAAACTCATCTTCATAAGTGATTTATAAACAGAGATATAGCTTTTTTTTAAAAACGTCGAGTTACTTAAAATGATCACTATTTTCTTCGTCAAACTTTTTTTTTTTCAAACAACCTACAGGCCTTAATATTGGGCAGAATAAAAAAAGGATTGCATTTTTGGACAAGTAATTACTTAATCTATGTGCTTTTATAAAATTCAGTGTAAAAAAAAATTATTTTCTATCCTTAATTAGCAAAAAACTGTTAATTAACTTGGCGATTAAAAAATTATGCCAAAACAGAGATAAAACCCGCCAACGACCATGTACCATCTGTATTAAAATAGCACAAATCAGTTACAGGTTATAATATAACCACATCAAATTTCATCTGCAAGTCAGCCATTTTCTTCTGAAGATATTTTTTTTTAAATAAAACTTCATAATTATAAGAACACATATTTTATCAGACAATTAAATATGACTGCAAACTGTGGGAGATGACAGTTTCGTTTCCAACATGAATAAGTATGAGAAATTGCTACTCAAGGCTATCGGTCTGCGTGGTTCAGTCGCAGCGCGTCAGCACAGCATGCACAAGGTCCCAGGTTCGAGTCCTGCCCCAGGTCAACTTTTCATTCATGTTTGTTTAGTATATTTAAGTGTCTGATAAAATGCGTGTTCTTATAATATTGTAAAATAAAGTAATCAGACGTAGTGTTTATGCTTTAAAAAATAATTTAAATATATAATTTGCGTTTTTAGAAAGATCTTTAAAAATAAATTAGTTTTTGAGGGAAGATGTACCTTCTAAAATGACATTAAGACTTATCGGCATTTAAAATTTCTTTCCAAACGTTTCGCAGGAATACCTTTCACGTCATTTTCCTATAAATTAACGAAATCCAATTCTTAAATTATTTTTGTTTTAGACGTGAAGTTTCCATTTAAATTTATTCTAACAGTACAATGTTTAATTGAATAAAATATTGTAAATCTAAGAAATTGCTAAGAAATTCTAAACATGCACAGGGCAACGCAATAAATAAATAAATAAATAAACAAAAAATAAATAAATAGGTAAATAAATAAATAAAAATCAGCTTTCAGAAATTCTAAAAATTGTTCGTATATCTTAATTACAAGCTAAAGGAGGGTTTATTTCTATATTATTCTATATATATAATCAAGCAAGGCGCTCGCTCTGCCAAGCCAAGTTTTAAAAAAAAACGCCACACAAACAACGCCAAGAACTGAACTAGACCGCTACTGCTTACTTACAGAAATCAACTTCGCAATGTTAAATCGACAAAACATGCCAGATTAAAATATCAGATATCAAATAAACCAAGCGTCGCAGAAAAAAAAACGAAAACTAGAAGAATCTAATGAAGAATTTCTTCAATTTAAGACCAAACTCATCTTCATAAGTGATTTATAAACAGATATATAGATTTTTTAAAAAAACGTCGAGTTACTTAAAATGATAACTTTTTTCTTCGTCAAACTAATTCGTAAAAAAATATTATTTTCTATCCTTAATTAGCAAAAAACTGTTAATTAACATGGCGATTAAAAAATTATGCCAAAACAGAGATAAAACATGCCAACGACCATGTACCATCTGTATTATAATAGCACAAAACAGTTACAAGTTATAACAACATCAAATTTCATCTGCAAGTCAGCCATTTTCTTCTGAAGATATTTTTTTTTAAAATAAAACTTCATAATTATAAGAACACACATTTTATCAAACTATTAAATATGACTGCAAACTGTGGCAGATGACTGTTTCCAACAAGATTAAGTACGAGAAATTCCCGTCAAGCGCATCGATCTAAGTGGCTCAGTCGCAGAGCGTCGGCACGCTATGCGTAAGGTCCCAGGTTCGAGTCCTGGCCCAGGTCAATTTTTCACTCGTGTTTGTTTAGTGCATTTAATTGTCTGATAAAATGCGTGTTCTTATAATATTGTAAAATAAAGTAATCAGACGTAGTGTTTATGCTTTAAAAAATATTTTAAATGTATAATTTACGTTTTTAGAAAGATCTTTAAAAAAAATATTAGTTTTTGAGGGAAGGTGTACCTTCTAAAATGTATACATTAAGAGTTATCGGCATTTAAAATTTCTTTCCAAACGTAAACAAAAATTTTTTAATTAATTAAAAGTGATTCATTTATTTTTAAAAAAGAAAAAAAAAGGAAAAAAAAAACATGGTAAAGGACAGGCATTTCGTTCGCAGGAATACCTTTTACGTCATTTTTCTATAAATTAATAAAATCCAGTTGTTAAATTATTTTTGTTTTAGAAGTGAAGTTTCCATTTAAATTTATTGTAACAGTACAATGTTTAATTGAATAAAATAATGTAAATCTAAGAAATTCCTAAGAAATTCCAAACATGCACAGGGCAATGCAAAATAAATAAATAAATAAACAAAAAATAAATAAATAGATAAATAAATAAATAAATAAATAAATAAAAATCAGCTTTCAGAAATTATAAAATATGTTCATATATCGTAATTACAATCTAAAGGAGGGTTTATTTCTATATTATTCTACATATAATAGTAATTTCAGCAAATATATTAAATTCCAATGCGATCTGTTTTAAACTTTAAGATAGTTTATAACACATGTTAAAAAATTTATAAAAAAGAATGGCGCCTCACAGTTCGGGGAGGGGCGTGAACAAAGGTGAAACCCCCACATATTGCGCCCCCCCCCCCGACACTACTCATGTGATATATTGTTCGAAAGGCCTGTGATCGCTTATTCATATTATGCATCTTCGGGGTCCATCCTCCCACTTTCACCTCCCCCAAAGCGGGCACTTTTCTAAATTTTGCCGACACCTCTCATGTGATATATCGTTGGAAAGGTCTGTGAACGCTTAATCAAATTATGCAGGAGGGAGGGTATTTTCTGAATTTTGCACATATCCCTCATGTGATACATCGTTGGAAAAGTCTGTGACCGCCTAATCTTATTATGCATCTCCGGTGTTCATCCCCCCACTTTGCCCCTCAAACGCGATTAGCTTTCGCCACCAGTGGGGGCTTTCCTATCTCTGTTTCTGTGGGTCGGATCACGACAGGGTATGGCTCATTCGACTCGACATCTGTAGAGCTTTCCGATTTTAGTTCGTTTTTTCACCACCAGGGGGCACTTTCCTATCTCTGGTTCTATGGGCTAGATCACGACGGGGTATAGCTCATTCGACTCGACATCTATAGCCTTAACGATTTCAGTGCCCGAGGTTCATATAGAACAGATTGCGCTACCTGGTGGTGGAAGATAGAACTTGAGCGTGCGCAGCACGACTGCTATACGGTGCCGAAGGCAGCGGGGACCCGTGTCGGAAGTTCGTTTGTTTAGAGGTTTATACAATTCGATGTGCAAATTACGGGATTATCCGGTGCCGAAATCAGCGGGGAACCAGGTCGGAGGTTCGTGGTTTATCTTATTCGAGGTTTTACAAGATTTGAGGCCCCGGTGTAAATTAGGGGCCCGCTAGCGGGCGAAGCCAGCTAGTGCTAATAATAAAAGAGCGTGATATCACGTTTGATTTCAAATGCAGCGCTGACACGCTATGTACGTATTCCATTTTTATTCATTTAATAGATTAGTCAGTGATATTTTTTAACGGAGGATAACAAGTATTATAATAAGCCACATTTAGTATGTTGTTTTTAAGAGTGTAATTAGTTTAATTGAAAAATCTACTGGTATTTCTAGTTAACCCTTTAAACAATGACTGAAAGTAAAATGTAATTTTAAATTATTTCTCATGTTTAGATTATTTATGTTCAATATATTAAAAAAAAAGAAATTATATCTGCAAAAACAACTTTTCAAAAGTAAAAAAAGCCAAGCGTAAAAAAAAAAAAAAGTTGTGGCTAAAAAATGGTGTGATATCAAATTTCCAAGCTATTATATTGCTTATTTAACTTTTTTCCATTAAATGAGTTATCATATATATAAGTCGAGTGCCTACGTATATGTTAATAGAAATCGTTTTCTCCTGTACTAAATACATCCTAACGAGTTTCTGAAAATTCAATTATTTTCAAATTATGCATGATGGGCTTGGCGGCCATCTTTGCATATAATTCACAAAATTCTAAGCACCCAAATCCGTAGTTAAAATCCGAAGTTCAAAGTTGTTATTTAAGCAAATATTTTAAGCGTTTCATTTATAGACTTGTATGCTCTGAAAATTGTGTCTTAAGATAATGATGACTTATCTTAAAGATTCATCTTATGATTTATTTTTTTTAGAGTAATTAATGATTTCAAACTAGTAAAAATCAATTTCTCAAAATATCAGTCGTATCTAATTTATCTGTCCGTAGTTAAAATCTGAAATTCGAAATTGTTAAAAACATATTATATTGCAAACATATTACGCTTTTACTTTAGAAATTTGGGTGCTTAGAAATATGGAAAGATGGCCGCCAAGCCCATCATGCATAATTTGAAAAAAATTGAATTTTCAGAAACTCGTTAGGATGTATTTAGTACAGGAGAAAACGATTTCTATTAACATATACGTAGGCACTCGACTTATATATATGATAACTTATTTAATGGAAAAAAGTTAAATAAGCAATATAATAGCTTGGAATTTTGATATCACACCATTTTTTAGCCACAACTTTTTTTTTTTTTTTACGCTTGGCTTTTTTTACTTTTGAAAAGTTGTTTTTGCAGATACATTCTACGTCCATTGGTTCAACATTAGTGAGGGTAATTTGAGATTTCACTGCCTAACACCCTTAAACTTGATGAGAACTCATTTTTCAACTTCCTCAATATTTTGGAATTATATAATAATTATAATAATGAATTACAAGCTGCATTGAAAACAATAATGTAGAAAATAATAAAATTAAAACCCGCTTTTATTAGTGTACTTAAAAATATTAAGAAGAAATATAGAAAATATATATTATCAAGTGTTTCGATGTTAAAAACAGAAATGATATAAGCGAAAGGCGCTGATAAAAATACTTTTAAGAAAATTGAATTGTATTTTGATTCTTTGATTTGTGGCTACATACCGGTAAATTTATTCCTTTTATCCCAGTAAATTTTATAGTTTAACTTATTTTTCTTAGTTATTTTTTTAATTTACTGTTATTTTTTTTAATTGTGCTTCAAGCTAAAGTCAATCATTTTTCTAAACTTTGACGCATACGCGTTAAATTCCTTTGAATCATCTCAACTTTCTTGTAAAATATAAAAGACAAAATGTCATTTCTAAATTATTCTTTTACAATTTTTAAAGCTGTTCGTCATTTTCATTTTTTAATCTTAAACAGCTGTTATTCGGGATATTTAAGAAAAACTCTCTAAAACGAAGAATGAACTTTATAATCTACATCTTTTTTTTTCCTCAGCTTATAATGCAGGGTAGGTCTTGACACATTTTAAAATTCCATAAAAAATAAAGCAATTAGCATACGAGAATGCGATTTGCACGAAATGCTTCCCATGATCGGAAGTTTTGTTAAAACAAATTTAAAATTTTAGTTCCGAAATTTTCCATAAATGGCCCTATACCTTCAAAACGGCAAAAAATATTAAAAACTAAACATAACAGACCGCTTATTTTGTACAATATATTACCATATTTCAACGCGTGAAATAAAATTGATTACTGTTTATTTGGTTAGAGTTACAAAGGGGGCACACATTGAAATATTAGTACATTGTACAAAATAAATTGTCTGTAGCTGCTTATCTCCAGTTTTTAGCTTATCTCCAGTATTTAGCACTTTTTCTTTCTTTGCAGCCACAAAAGTATAGAGCCATCTATGGGATAGTTTTAAAACTAATTTTTTTTAAATGTGCTTATCCCCTTTGTGATGAGCGGCACGTATACGTGCGCAAAATAGTTTAGGATGATGATGATTAAATGAATTTAAGATGCGCAAAATCCTTGAACACGAGTATTTCCAAATAAGTAGTACTTTTAGTAGTACTTGGTACTTTTTAACTTTTCCAATCACATAATTTCAGCGATTAAATAATACAAAAATTACTATTAAAAAAGTGATGTCTACATATTAAAAAAGTATACTTGACGGTCGTCACAAAGAGCTCAAACAAAACTTTTGATCATGAGAAGTATTTCTGTCCAGACAGTATTCTCGTACGCTAATTACTTGATTTTTATAGTCTTTTAAAAAAATGTACCTATAAAGGTTGTGTGTACTCTATATGTGCTCTTATTAGTGTAGCACAAAACTTTTCTTTTCGCTAATAGAACCGTATAACTGAAATTGCGCTATTTTTAAACTAAATTGTCATATTTAACAAATTATAACACCCAGAAATAATATACATTACATTGCTAAAAGGTGTAAAATAAAAACTATAAAAACAGTAAAAAATCGAGAGATATAATGATCTTGAAACCGCCGCGGTCGTCCGAGGTATTCAACGTTCGTCCCTTCCCGAATCCGCTTAAAGGTATTAAATTTAGCTTTTAAAATTTTCCGGTGGCATCTTTCGTAATCGGTCTACTACATAGATGACCTCCAATTCCACCACGCGTCGCCTGTTCTGGAAGTAGCGTGACTATAAAACAGTTTTCCACCCAGAGGTACAAGGTGGACTTTTGGCTCGCCCTGTATACTAGGTGAAATTAAGCCTAGCTTTGAAATGTATACCAAAATATTAGAAAAATAAATTTACACTTACTGCAGAGAATATCCTCCATGGTTTCATCATCCATTTCTTCAACAGCAACGGAAAATGCTAGCAATGCAACGGCTGCAAAAATTGCTGTAAACAGAAGCACCTTTGAAGCCATGTCGGGATTCAGCTAATCTGTTTTATTTACCTTTCCCGAAGTTCCATTTATACTTCAGTTCACTTTCTGACCTTCCTACAGTCTATTTCTTTTAAAACAGTATCACTTCACAAAACTTTTTCTCTCTTTTATTAGACGAGCATTGTTTATGTGACGCTAACTGTTTCCGTTAATGTTCATCACTATACACGGTGACATTGAAAATAGGATGGGTTTTAGAAAAAAGAAAGGAAAAATGTTTGTTTTGTTCTGAAGTTTTTTGTGCTCTATGTCAAGGGTAGTCTTATATAGTTTGAGAATTTCAGCATATATTGATTTTGTAAATAGGGTATAGAAATATCGAATTGAAAAATACAAAAGTAGTTTAGTGAAATCTTTTATGTTTATAAAAAAGATTGCCTCATATTTCAGGAGTTGAAAGGTTCCATTTTCAGCTAATTTTAGGTTTGTGTTAATGTAAGTAGTGGGTTGTACAATTTATTTGGAATTAATTCCAAACATGTTACAGGAAAATAATAAAGATAGTTTTTCCTGTTATTTTATAAATCGTCTCTTTTAATTGAGGTACAAATAATAGCATATGTTAAATGTGAGTTTTCAATTTCAGTGTATTATAAAGAAGTATTTTTATTGCAACATCGTCATCTCTTCAGTGAGATGACGATGTTGTTACAGAAAAGTTATAATAATTAATTTGATCCACCGTTTTATTATTAGCTATTTTTAAAGTGAAAATGTTTTAATCTACTTTTGAAAAAAATTGTGAGAAAATAAAATTTTACTTCTGATATTTTCATTACGACAATAGCGGCAAAATTATGAAATATTAGTATATGGAGTAAAATAATTTGTTTTTTATTTTTTAAATAAAGTGTGACGTATTGAGGTTTTTGTGAATGTAAAATGATAAAATATTAAACCAATGTAACCCCTTTGTGACTAGAGTCAAGTATACGTGCTATATAAGATGCGCAAAATCTTGGAATCATAACATTAATATTTTCGAGGAGAAATTTTGCCTTAACTAATAACTGAATTCATCGATTAAATAAGGCATAAATTACTGTTCGGAAAAAAGTGGTGCTGTAAAATTAAAAAGAAATGTAACACATTGTAAATAAGATAACTGTTTGTTAATCTAGGAAAATATAATATAACAACGAACGAAAATATACAATAGCCTCTTCTGGGTTACCTCTTCTGAGATTTCGAAAGTCGTTCTTTATCTTTAGAAACTACGGAAACCAATTTATTTTGAGATTTAAAGACACGTTTATAAAAACAAAGTTTCTTTTACTGCCACTTATTTTCGGAGACGTTTCCGAGTATTTTTTATAGTACATTAATCAGTTTTCTCAACTCGAAATATAGGTTTTTCGTATGCTATCCATTCTCAAGAAAACATTTTCATATTCAATAAACATATTTTACAGACAAACATGGTAAATTAACACCATTAACATTAATGTTAAAATTATTATTATTTTGTTGCTCTTCCATGTATAAATTCAATTAGGTAGCTGAAAATGCTTAACTGAGAATAAATGGCATACTGAAAATCGCTTTTCCGGTTTGAAAATTAATTAATACAGTGGCGTTGCCAGGATCCTCATCTGGGCGGGGTTATGAACCATTCATTGTTACCATAAAATGAGCAAGTTACATGTGTTACATATTCATCAGGTGGTGTTTAGTTAATAAGTGACACATAAAAACTGACGTAATGAAAAACCCAAACAAAAATAATATGTGTTTAAACATTTCATAAAAGAACATCTCCAATCTTTAGAGAAAAAAAAAAAGAGAGAGAGAGAAAGAAAGAGAGAGGCAGAAAGAGCAGTAGCGTACGGTGTACTATACTTATCGGCTATTGCTCCTTACTTTTTCTTTCATTACTTTTGCGTTGAAATAGAGACTACTATTATGAAGTCTTGAAACAGTTGAATGGTAAATAGTTTATGCTGTTTATGCTTTTCTTTAATTTTCTGTTTTACACATCCTATTTTTAACTTAACACATGGGGTTTTGTATGCATCTTATCGTTTTAAATGCTCTGAGAGGGATTTTAACCTCGAAATCCGTCTTCCTCTTCGCTGCGCCAGCGATTATACACTATAAAAAATATACTGAAACATTTCCGAAAATCACTGGCAACAAAATAAACTTTAGTTTTATAAATGACTCTTTACATCAAAAAAATATATTGGTTTCTGAGGTTTTTAATGGTAAAAGACGCTTTCAGAATCATGGGTAACTCGGAAGAGGTTATTGTATTATGTTACGGTCAATATGATCTCATCAAAAAGTCACCTGTAAAAAATGCAGCCAAGTCTTGTAACTCATTTACCGTAAAAAGTACTGAGATCGTATAAAGCCAAGTTTAACTATCTTATTAACTCTAAAATTTTCGGGGACGCTGATATCTATCCCCAGTATATCTGCCCCCATACGTCACAGCAGAAGGGGATACATATCCAGGTTCACTTTCTTCGAGAGTCGGATATCCGACCCCAGTATATCTGCCCCCATATCAGAAGGGGCCATATATCAAAAACTAGTTCGTGTTACTTTCGTCGAGACCTGGATAACCGTCCCCTGTATGCCTCCGTACGTCATCTTGACGTCATAGCAGAAGGGGACATTTATCAAGGGGTAACATATCCGATGCTTGGACGTTTTACTTTTGAGTAGAGCATTGGATATCCGACCCCTGTATATCTGCCCCCATACGTCATCTTGATGCCACAGCAGAGGGGACACATATCCAGTGCTAGAACATTTTCACGCTCGTCGAGAGTTGGATATCCGACCCCTGTATATATATCCCCTTTTACAGAAATCCGTAGACGTCATTCAGATTATAACACACCAATTAGATACATATATATACATAATTGAAACAATATAAATATTGTTTGAATTATGTATTGTTACATTTAATAACAATACATAATTGAATTTTGTTATATATAATATATGTATTATGTTTCAATGTATTGAATACAATATATCTATTCAAATTTGTAATGCAAAAAGTATTTTTTTTAATCATTTTTTTCCATTTTAAAATAAGTTATAGTAAGATGGCTAGAAATTATTTTCAAATGAAAAACTATATATATTATTGCTGATTTTCCATCTGTGCCTAATTCCTGTTGATAGCACATACGAACAAAACAATAACGAAAAATAATGTCGATTGCACAGATTATAAAACACTTTCCAACCATTTTTACTTATTGCATTTATCCACCTTCAGTTTTTCGAAATATATTCTGTACTTTCATTAAATACTAAAGATTAAGTAAATTTATTTTAATTTGTTCGAGAAAAACATGATCAAAATGTACTTCAAATAAATTCTGCCACTAGACCGTAATGTATCCAAATTCTTTTGTGTATTCCATGTAAAAACTATAAATGCCAGATATAGCATTTTTTTTAAAAAGGAACATACTGTATAGTATTTCTTACTACCCTTCTCAAATCAAAGGGATGTACTTACTGACATATTTCTGAAATCATTTTTGTCCTGAAACGCATAAAATTGGCAGGTGTTGTTATTCAGAAACTATGTAATCAAAAGACGTTTTCCCTTTTTTTGGTAAAGACAGAAGAACTTTCTTGAAATGCTGTCAAAGTCGGCGTTTAAACCGAATTCCCTACACGGAAGCGCGAGAAAGGGGAAATACTTGTCACGTGAAAACAATTGCTTATCACTCGATAGGTAATTTATTTGCCAAACGCTATTCAATTGCAAATCCCTTCAATAATCAGGCTTGCCAATTTTATACCTTTAAATTTAAATATGAGTTAGAAAATGTCTCAGAAAGTTCCACACTGTTGAGCAAGGAATTTGAAAGCTACCTTAATGACATATATAAATTTTGTGGTTTTTATTTGTCAATATTTTCCCGAAAGTTAGAGCACGAATGGACAGATAGTAAAAAAAAAATCATAAAGTCATGCCTCACACATAGATTATTACACACTTTCCAACACGACGAACA
This sequence comes from Maratus michaelseni, assembly GCA_963931845.1. Taxonomy (NCBI): domain Eukaryota; kingdom Metazoa; phylum Arthropoda; class Arachnida; order Araneae; family Salticidae; genus Maratus; species Maratus michaelseni. The sequence continues at coordinate 281,041,108 of OZ007587.1, forward strand.
TATACATTAAGCTACATTTTACGCTATACCTTTTTTACGCTTGTTTGTTTGTTTAGCCTTGTAAAATGAGTATAAATTCTATACATAAAGTGTTCAATGGAGAACAGAGTATAGTATATATGTGCTTAGCTAAAACAACCCGGATAAAAAATAATTCTGCTCGAGTCATGCGCATATACCAGTAACCTCACTGAATGCGAAATTGGAGAATGAAAATTTAAAACTATGCCAGTTTTTATCGAAGGCGGATTGAGCGGGGGAGCGGTTAGGTGTCCTTTTCCCCTTCCTTCCAGCCGTCTTCAACCGATATAATATTTTTTTTTTAAGTGTCCATAGATTGCGAAACGAAATGCTCTCCCCGAAAATGTTTCGTATCTGCTGACTCGACGGTCGAACAATAGTGACTTACTTATGTAGCTGCTATGTGTTATATGATTCGGACGAAATTTAGACAGAGAGGAAATTTCTGTGGACCAACTCACAGTGGGTAATTCTAAAAATCTAGGTGGTAATTAATCAGCTTTCAACTTATAGTTAGATACCCTATATATTAAAGTAGGAGGACGATTATGGATGTCTGGACATGAATTTAGTAAGTCAAGTTTATCAGAACAGGAACTCTTACATATCATTACATGTGGCTCACAATTAATTTATTTGCACTTCCATTGATTTTAAAGCATTATCATATACTATCAAAACATGTGGCTTTGATCGCGTAATTGTTGAAGTAATTGTGAAGTGGTATTTGTGTGTCGATTTTCATTAGGAAATTTTATTGCCACAGATAATTAAAAAATTACTAATTAAGTCACATTTTGAGCAAACTTCATTCTTATACTGCATTAGACGAACACGAGACTTAAATGAATGAGAAAAACTAAAATTAATTCCAAATAAATGGTAATTGAGAGTATATATTGAAGGTTTTTCGCTCATTTCATGTTTTATTTGAAATTTCGAATTTTTTGTAACCGTTCTTGAAGAGAATTTACATCTTAAATGTAATCGCCGTGCCAAATTTCAAGCTTCTATTACAACTATATCGCAGAAATCACAATTTTAGAATGTATTTTGTTCCTGCAGAGTTAAAAAATTCTGAATTTTTAAAAACTTTTCTGTGGATGCATTTATGTCTTTGAAGTAAGAGACATGTAAAATTTCAAGTTTCTATCACTAACAATTTCATATTAATTATAGGTTAGTAGGACTCCTGTGGAGCTGTGCGGCAGGGGATCTGGGGATAAGGGATTGGGGATATGTGCGGTGGTGGATCGGGGATCTGTGGGGCGGGGGATCGGGGCGTCAACTATAAGACGAGGGGATTATTTCGGATTTTTTTAAATTAATTTTAATTGGGGGACTTAGAAAATTTCGAAGCATTTTTTTTTCGCGGAGAAATATCTACTAGAATACGATGCGAGTTTCAACGGATTCATTTTAGCGAAATAGAAATTTATTTAATTTTAATTTTAATTGAAGGACTTAGAAAATTTCGAAGCAATTTTTTTTTTTGAACAAGAGTATGCAGTATGAATATTAGAGTTATGTAGTAGAAGTGAATGCAAAATAGTATTTAAAATAAATTAAAAATGCTAATTAAAATTACTCATTAAGAGATATGTTAATGAAGGAACTTAAGAATTTAAGCGAGATTATTTTTTCTCAACTAGAATATGCACTTTGAGTATTAGAGTATGTAGAAGTATGGTGGAAGTGAATGAAAAATAGTATTTCAAAATTAATTAAAAATAGTAATTAAGAAATAAATTAAAAATAGTAATTAGGAAATAAATTAAAAATACTAATTAAAAGTTGATTGGTCTTAAAAATTTTTGGGGTAAGAGGTGGGTTTTAATTAAATGAATTCGATACACATTATGCTAAAAATACAGGGCCCCCATAAGAATTATACTGCACTAAATTTAATAGCTCCCCCCTTTTTTCCCCCAATAGCCCTTCGATATAATTTAGGCTAACAATACGCACTTCGAAAAATACAGAGTGCCCACAAAAAGTATACGAAGAATTTTAACGTTAATGCATAATAGTAAGTAACAATAAATAAATAAGAACGAAAAATGCTTCATAGTATACTATATGAAACACTTTCCAAATGCAATCGGAATTTTATGTGAAATAAGTAAATAATATAACTTTACTATATAGTGCAAGTTAGATTTTAGTTTCGAATGTTTAAATTTACGTTTGGAGAAGTGAAAATGGATATGAAAGGTAAAAAAAAAGGGTACGAAGAATTCAAATGTTAACATAAAATAGTAAGTAAGAAAGTAAACAAGAACGAAAAATGATGCGTATCGGTATAGTTTATGAATCATCTTCCACAATTATCGAAATGATATGTAAATAAAATATAATTTTACCATATAGTGCATTAGTTAATTAAAATAGTTAAAAGTTACAGGGGCGCTTCGAAAGAAACTGGAAAAAGTTATAGATATTAATCCCTTCACAAAAATTGGAGAGATCTCCTTTTGAATAAATGGCCTAGGGTCCTTCAAAAAAATCCAATGAATTCACGTTACGGAAACCTTTCATAAAATCAGTTAATTAACCTCCCCCCTTTTTTCCCCATTCGAAGTGAGGACCGACATTACACTATAAGGGCCCTTGACAAAATAATGGGATACGTGCCCTATTTGAATAAAAAGACCCCTTGACAAAAAATCGCAGGAGTCCCCTGTTTGAATAAAAAGCCCTTCACAAAAAATTCGGTCATTATCTATAATAAGGCTTGGAAAGTACTTTGGTATACAATTACTTTGATAGTTAAACGGTATTTTATCGAATATCTGTAGAATTCACCATAGTTTTAAAATTAAATAAAATGCTTACTAATTTCCACGTTTATGTTTTTTGTAACTTGTATAGTAAAGTATAGTAAAATTATACTAAATTGGGTTTTTAGTATTCTGACTTAAAAATTTCTTTTGATTAATGAATAGGATAAACAAATAACTTGCCTGACAAACCTTTTGACTTTGTTTTTATAAAATATGTATTCTACTATTTAGTTTGTCTATTATTTAAAAAAATGTTTTAAATGTTTAAAATACATTTTTACCATATTAAAACTTATATATAAACGTTTCTTACCTAAAATTTCAACCATGATGTACTGGACTTGACCCAAATTTGAACTTCTGTGGCACTTGTCTTAAAAGGAGTGAACGGTAACGTGTTCGCTTAAATCGCAAGACCATGGGATACTGTGACGTCATTTATAAGGGGTATGGTAGTAGAAATAATGTATAGGTATAATTGAAATGAACATGTTTCGTCTAATTGATTTTTAAAATAAAATACAATTTAAATTATTTGTTTTTATAATACATAGTAACTGTATGGCACATGGTCTCTAACGTCAGGGATTTTCCACCACGTGGTAGATTAGTAAGATCACGTGATTTGACGATATCACTGATCGCGATAACACTCTAGATAAGATTCACTGATAAGAACACATTTCAATTAATTTCTTCCAAAGCAAGTTTACGACCTAGTTGTAGGGTGCACTCGAGGTAAGTAGATATATAGTAAGTTAGTAGTAATATATTTTTTAAAGTTATTTTTCTTTATGTAGGGGTAGGCAAAAAGGAAAACACAAATTGTTGATGCAATACCCGAATGACAACGTCGTTCTGGTTGGAGAATTCAATACAAAGACCACGATTTGGGGCAGCGACCCACGGATCCCAGAGGGCGATCTCTGATTGCCTTCGCCTCGAACGCAAACCTTGAAATCGTTAACGACCCGGACGGTCCTCCCACATTCCTTGGCCTTCAAGGGAAAGGCTGGATCGACGTCCTTCTCGTCCATTTCTGCGCCAGTCGCATTGCGGATTGGAGGATCTCCGACATCTAAAGACTCAGTGACCACCGTCTCATGCTATGGACCTATGAAGGCAGGCTGAGGTCAACCTAGAGGAACCAACAGACGTTGGTTCCCAAGGGACTTAGTCTTGGATGAGTTCCTCCGTGATCTGCAGACAGCGGATCTGAGATGGTACGATTTCGCCACCCCGGAGGAGGGTGTTGAACACTTGATGTCAACTTTGGTGAAGCTGTGTCAGAAGCACAAACGCCGAAAGCTTGTTCGTCGCAAGAGTGCATGTTGGTGGACAACTGCGTTGACCAGCATCAGATCTCGTTTGCGCACGCTGAAGCGGCTCTACCAGAATAATCTGGAGCCGACTCGGAGAGCGACACTTGGCGCCCTCTTTAAGCGTAAGCGAGCAGAATACAAGAAGTCGATCCTGCGCACAAAACGTGCCTGGTCCAGGAAATTTAATTCCGAAGGACCTGTCACGGATAGGCCAGGCCAAGTAGTTGATGTGGTAAAGGGCAAGTCGAGACAGGAGGCACCCGTTTTGCTGGTCCTTCCCTCCGGTGAGGAAGTATCCACCTGGGAGAAATCTCAGGGTGCACTTGCTAGACACCATTTCCTACAGGCCGCCGAAACCTCGCGGGTCGAAATCATTAGGACCGGCGAACCGGACTGGTTCACATTGGAAGAGCTGGAGCTTGCAGTCGAATCGCTGCCGCCTAACAAGGCACCCGGCCACGATGGTATCAGTTTAGAGATCGCCCGTAAGGTCCTCCAGTTCCATCCTCAATGGTTACTGGCCTTGTATAACTACTGTTTGAGGAAGTCTTGTTTTCCGCGGACTTGGAAGCGGGTGGTTGCTGTTTACTTTGTCAAATCCGGCAAGGAACCGAGCGAAACAGATTCCTACCGTCCGATTTGTTTACTCCCGACCCTCGGGAAGATTCTAGACAAGTTGTGCGCAGCAAGATTGGCGCTCTATCTAGAGACCAACGGTAAGATCCACCCGCATCAGTACGGCTTTCGCAAGAATGTCAGTACCGTAGAGGCGCAACGAAAGGTGTTGCACTACATAGCCGAATCAAAGAGACGTGAAGCTAACACATGTCTGCTTACGTTAGACATCAAGAGCGCTTTCAACAGCGTACGGCGAGCCGCTGTCCTCCAATGCTTGAAGGACTACGGCGTTGAGCCGTATCTCCTGGGGATGATCGACAACTAACCCTGGTATCGTTCGATTATCCTCCACGACGGGAGCACTACTACAACGTAGGCGTTCCTCAGGGGTCGTGTCTCGGTTCGACTCTCTGGCTGTTTTAACAAACGTCCTTTTGGACGATTTGGATCGCTTGCCAGTTCCAATTGACGAGAAGTGGGCTGTCCAGACCTTCGCTGATGACGTCTTTGTGGTACCACGTCAAAAGGCGGTCATGAGGTTCGCGACTGTGCTCAGACCGGTTCTCTCGAAGATCCACAGCTGGGCGATGGATTTCGTCCTCACTTTCAGTTACGCCAAGTGCTGCCACTCAATCGTTCCTCCCAAGGTCACCTTTCAAGTACCAGCCATCGACGCCCATCCGTATGGCAGGCCACAAGGTAGCACATCGATGGAACATACAGTACTTAGGGTTACGATTGACAGCCATCTTAGTTGGATGCCCCACCTGGACCAGGTTCAGGAAAAGGCGTTCAAGGTACTTCACAAGATGAACCGACTTACTGCAGTGAGCTGCGGAATCAAGCCGCACCTCCGCAAGATGCTCTACGCACTAGTCTGGTACAACGGTAAAGTAGTGTTGAAAAATCGGTCACTAAGCGCGCAGCGGGGTCTACTGCTATGCGTTACCAAGTGTTACAAGACGGTTTCGACGGATGCTCTAAACGTGTTGGCAGGGGTTTTGCCTCTCGACCTACGTTCAGAGCTGGACCGAGAATTCAAGTCTCTGGCCCGTTGAAACGCAAGCATTGACGGCACTGGGCTAAACCCCGGAACTGTCGAGCTGTGGAAACCAACTCTCAACAGAGACGACCTTCGGTGGATCCCATGGACTTAAGACCTCACCCCAAAGACGACGTGTTCCTACTACACGGACGGATCCAAGCAAATGAACGAGACCGTTGGGTGTGCGTTCCTTGCTGTTGTCGAGGGCCTAATCGAACGTGAGAGTCAGTTTCGTCTCACGAATGGTGCAGAAGTATTTGTGGCGGAGGTTCACGCGATCAAAGAAGCAATAACAGACGCCCATCTGCGAGGTCTCAGTGAGCTCGATCTCTACTCAGACTCGAGATCGGTGCTCCAAGCGCTTAATAGCCTGGTGCCAAAACACAAGGCAATTGTTGAGATTAAGGAATTGGTGAAGCAAACTGGAGTCGAGCCTCATCTTCGCTGGGTTCGTGCTCACGTCGGTCACGTATACAATGAACGTGCGGATGCGTTGGCCAAGGCAGCCATGACACGACAAACTGTCGACGTGGAGATCAGGAAAACGCGCCGCCAGGCCAAGAAAATTCTTCTGGGTCGGGCCGTAGCATCTTGGCAAGAAAGATGGACCGATTCTGAGCACGGTCGAGCGACGTATGAGGTTTTCCCGCCGGTCCGCACTCGCAGACTGCAGGGAGAATTCTATGTGAACCAGGCCCTTACGGGACATGGCGCCTTCGGCGACTTTCAGAGACGCCTCTTCGGAAACATCTCAGTATATTTCTTCGGAACGGGCGTCAGCACAGTCAGACACTGTCTGTACGAGTGCAACTTCTGGTGGTCCGAGAGAGAAACATTCTTTCCTCGTGACTTCCGGACTCGAACGCTGCATGACTTATGTCTAGACGGTTATTGCCGCAAGGGAGTGAGGCTCATAGTCCAGGACCTCCTTGTTCGGAAACTGTACCGCAATCTGGGTCGTCGAAGGGCAGGCCGAAGCGCAAATGCTTTTCGTGGTCGCCGACCACGTTTAAATGCAAATCAACCAGCCCGCGGCATTTGCGGCACTGGAGGTCATGGTGCATAATTAGTGGGTTAAGAGTCCTACTCGAGAACCCACAGGTAAGGTAAACAGGTAGGTATGATTTCCTTATCTCTATGTGTTGTGTTATGTTTTGCATGCAGTAGTGTATATATGTAGTAGTGCATTTATGTCGTAGTTATATATATGTAGTAGTACATGAATGTCGTAGTTATATAAATATGGGTATGATCTCCTCGAATGGGGTCGCTTGACCACGTCCTAGTTTCGCCTATGGGGTTCTGTCTCGCGGGAAGCTATTCTAGTGGGGGACAACCTTAGCCAAGGCGTGTCTGTGCGTCAGGGACTAACTTTCTTCGAAGCCCCGGGTTGGCAAGAAGCACCTTTTGCTCGCCATGTCCGATGAACTAGTCGCTTCCTCCTTCCCTAGGATTTGATAATCGGAAGGCGTGATTACAGTAATAGGTCGTGGGGTGTTTTGGCAATGGCCTACAATCCGGATCCTCTTATGAGGTTCTGGCAACAAGGCCGTCGGGTCGTCTCTGCGTCCGCCCAAGTGTCAGGTGGTGGTGTCCTGCACTTGGGCTCCACCGCAAGTCGCAGCGTCCGCTGAACTTCACTCATTTGGGTTAGGGTGAGAGGCGCAGGTAGGATTCGGCCCCCGTCTTTCCCCAGGCCAAAGAGCACCACCTTGGAGGTGTCCGGGTAAACCGGCCCTTCTTGTTCGTGACCTCGTATGGGCTAACCAGAGCCCGGAATCCGCTGTGAACTAGACTGCCTTCGGCAGCCGTAGCTTATCATTACCATAACACATATGGATTTTTTTAAATGTATGTCACGTGACTATCTAAAATTATAATAAATTAATTCGCTAATCACAAATTTTATTTCATAACCAATCACCTATACTAATTTATAATTTTTCAACCATGTACATAACCTATAATTATAAAATTCAAATTTTTTGTTAAGGATTTGCCAATAACTCATGCGATAAAACGTTTGCGAAACTAAAAATTGTATATGATCCGTGTTCAATTTGTAAAAAAGTATTAGGTTAGAAACGCACACGTGACCATAATCACCTGTAAGGTGTATACAGAGGAGCTACACATGTGGAATGTAACTTGAACTATAAGCAATGTAAAACAATCCCTGTTATATTCCATAACTTGAAAAATTATGATAGTCATCATATTATAACGAAGCTAGAAAAATTTAAAGATCTTGAAATCGATGTGATTGCGCGTACGCTGGAAAATTATATTACTTTTAAAATCAGAAAGCCAACATGTCTTATTCATAAGGACTTTTTAGTTGCATTCGTTTGTGACGGAGAAACCTTTTTTATGCAGTGAATAATCTCCACGTGCAGCGAATGATCGAAATAAGAACATGTTAAAAACCAGACCCCAATTACCAATAAGTACTTCAAGTGCCGCAGCTGAAAAACATAGTGAACAAAACCAGAAACTGTCGAAACCAATTAAGTGAAAAACTCTGCAGACCTCCCTACTTCAAAAACTACAGCTGTTATCACGCGCGTGTGAACTGAACTTAAAGACATTCTCTTCAGAATCTAAAATGAATCCGAGCAGTTAAAACGCTCTTGTACATATGTGTTGTAAATATATATCTCAAATATAATGTAAAATTGGAGCATCTAAAAGCAGTCTCCAAAAACGCGATTTAAATGTAAATATCTAGAAAAGAATTATAATATTATACTCAAAATGGATCTACTTCTTATTTCGTGCATCTCTACTTACTAATAATAATAGTTCTTATTACTTCCATATAGCGAATACTTCAATCAGTCGATAAGATAAATATCAGTGCAAACACTTTGGATTACTGTGGAAATATTCAGCGCATAAGGAAAATCTCAGGTAAGCTGAACTATCCTTCTTTACCATTATTAAAAGACGAAAACGTATACTAAAATATAGAAGACCAATTTAACAATTCGAAAAAGGAGAAAATTTATTACGCTACCGACGGTTCCCCTAACAGTTTGCGTCGGTTTTGAGCCCGCGAACTTGAGCTCGAATTTATTATTTTATTATTGATACGCTAACTATTGGGTTGTCCGTGCCCTGATACTTTCTCACTTTCTTATAAATACTATCTATTACAATCACACTTTTTTCGACTCGTGTTGTATCATTCATAAATATTTTTTCTTCTAAAAACACCTCGAAGAATACTTTTTAAAGAATGAAATTAAGTTTTAGAGAATTTATAACGGAATCAAAATAATTATAAAGTTTCATTATAAAAAATTTCAGACACATTGTAAAATAATCTTTTATTCTCGAAGAATACTTCTTTCACGAAATAGATTCCCTTTTAAATTTTTTTAATCAGGAAAAAAACTAGTTCTATACAAAAAAGAATGTATTTCGAATAGGAATTCCTCTTTAGTACACAATGCTTTAACACATGTACCGCAATTTGTAGAATTTTTCAATGCTGCTATCACTGGATATTAGTTTAAGCTTTTCAGTTTTAAATAGTAGTGAGAATATAAATTGAAAGTGATTGGGTGGTTGTAACCCTAGCAAAATCTAATCATGACTCAATGTTTTTTTTTTTATCTTAACCACTGAATCATGATTGCGTACCTTCGAAAGAGTATTTAAAGAAGAGGTAGGCTAATTTCATTAAATCAACTATGCTTCAGACTTTGCTTTTTTGGAAAAGAACTTTTATTATAAGACAAAGCGGTTTTATTTATATCTCTCTATATACTTGCATGTCAGATATTATAGAGTAAAGCGATTTTGTTTATCTCTCTCTATATACATGCGTGTATATCGCATATCTGATTTTATAGGTCAAAGCGAATTTTTTATCTCTCTCTCTCTATATATATATATATATAAAATGTATATCGCATATCTGATATTATAGGGCAAAGCGATTTTATTTATCTCTCTTTATATATATGCATGTCTGATATTATAGGACAAAGCGATTTTATATATATCACTCTACATTTGTATATACCTTTGTGTAATAGGTGTGTGATATTTATTTCAAAATAATTATTAATTATTTTGAAATAAATATCACACACCTATTATACAAAGGTATATACATATACAAAATAGAGTGATATATATAAAATCGCTTTGTCCTATAATATCAGATATACATATATAGAAAGAGAGATAAATAATATCACATATACGATATATACGTATATATCTTATATCTATAATCATTTATTTATTATAATAATTTTTTTTTCTTGAAATATAAATTTATATATGTATTCCCTTTTAAATGTAAATGCTTTAATGAAAATTACTAAAATATTCTATCTTCTAAAATATTTTAGGTAGCTTTCAATACAAAAAGCTATCTATTGCAGCCGTACGGGAAATCATTTATTTAAAAGTGCTGCGCACATGACGGAAAATCCTCTATTTCCACCTACCGCCGACAGGATGCGCATTCTCATCTAAACGAACCTCCGACACGTGTTCACCGTATAGTAGGCATGAAGCGCATGCGCTGCAGTCTTTTAGTTCCATCTTTCACAGGGGAGTCACTCTGTTCAAATAAATCATCTTCCGAACGAAACTCCCACACGTGTCCCCGCTGCCTCCGGTACTATATAGTAGGCGTGACGTGCACGCCAGCAAAATCATTTAGTTCCACTTTCTAACACCAGGGTACGCCATTTGTTAGATTCGAACATCCGACACGGGTACCTGTTGTATCAAGGGAGTTGGATGAACCAATTACCGTCGAAATCGGGCCCATAGAACTCGAGAAAATTATGGGCCCCTGGCGGTGGAAGGTAAAACTAAAGTCTGTAACGCGATCGAAAAGTCGAATTAACCATAGCCCGTCGTGATCGGGCCCGTAGAACCCGAGATAACAAAGCACTGTTAGAGAAAAAAAGCTTGTAGTGTTTCCCGCCAGGGGGCGCTTGATCAAGTGCTTAACAACAATTCATTTACTTTGTTTGTTGGTATGCATCAAGTAAATACGGGTTGTGTACTTTTATTAGGAACATAAATTTAATTTTTACGAAAATCGTTATTTGAAATTTCCGGTATTCTCTATATATAACATTTATAAAACGATACGGGAGAAGCTAAAAATGTTAAATTTCTTAAATGGAATTTTTTTTTTTGCAAATCAGAGCAAAGCCTTAACCACCCTCCCCCCCCCCCCCCCCCACCTACTCAAACCCGCAAATATAACGAATAATTTGTTCAAGGAAATCCTCTTCCCCTACATTAACGGGATCATTAAAAAAAAAGAATTATATTTTTCTGATAGTTAGAACATAACGCTAAAATAGCCGCCAGATGGCACCCCTTCCCATCCTCAAATTCAAATCTATATCTTAATTAGTTATATTTGTTCATTAGAAAAAATTGGCAATTATTTTCTTTCATTTTCGCAAAGTATATGGAGGGATCGCCAGAGGAACGAATATCTTTGTAGTTCAGTGTTTAATGTAAGCCGATCCATGTCTGAAACTTTCTCGGATTTTTTTAACGTTGTAAAATGCACATACATGCATACACACATGTATGTGTACATGTGGGGGCATACATGCATACACACATGTATGTGGGCATACATGCATACACACGTGTATGTGCACATGTGGGGGCATACATGCATACACACATGTATGTGTACATGTGGGGGCATACATGCATACACACATGTATGTGTACATGTGGGGGCATACATGCATACACATGCATACACACCACCATATTTTTGCAGTTTTTTGTAAAAATTAAGGAAAATTACCGGCCGAATTTTACAAAAATTGCATTATCGGATGTCGAAAATGTTTCTACTTATGATTAAAAATTTCAATCAATATCTTAGTTTTCTTAAAATTCGCTAATTAATAAATAAATTTCAAGTTTGTTCATTTCTACTTGCAAATTGAGAACAGATGTTCTTTTCTTTAGTCATTTTATTAAAAAAGATGGCATTTTCGATGCGATGTTTAATGAGATTCTAATTAATATCGTGGGTAATTATCAATATATTAGAATTCTGAGTCCCAAGTGCATCAGATCAGGCCTTGTACTACATAAATCTAAATTTTCTTACTTCTAGGTGCGCTACATTTCGTTGGCCATCGTAGACAGACAGACACACAGACACACACAGCAATTTTGTTTTATATTAGTACTAGCTACACTCCCGGCATTGCCCGGGCCAAAGATAATAACAATCTGAGAGCAAGGCGTTAACCCCCTCCCTCCCTATACTCGCAAATATAACGAATAATTTGTTCAAGAAAACCACCTTCACCTACATTAACGCGATCATTAAAAAAATAATTAAATTTTTCTGATAATTAGAACATAACGAAGACGCTACGCTAAAATAGCCGGCAGAGGACAACTTTACCCATCCTCAATTTCAGATCTATATCTTAATTAGTTATCTAAATTTTTGTTCATTAGTAAAAATTGGGAATTATTTACTTTCATTTTCGCAAACTAAATGGAGGGATCGGCCAGAGAAATAGATCTCTTCGTAGTTTAGTTTTTAATGAAAGCAGATCCCTGTCTGAAACTCTCTCCGATTTATTTCACTGGCGCCGGCGGTTTTTTGGCAGTTTTTTGCATAAATTAAGAAAAAATACCGGCCGAATTTTTCAAAAATCGCATAGTCGGATGCAGATTTTTTTTTCTACATATGCTCAGAAATTTTCAAATTGATATCTTAATTAGTTTTCTTAAAATTCGCTAATTCGTAAAATAATTTCGAATTCATTCATTTCCGCTTGCAAATCCCAACAGCAATTCTTTTCTTTAGCCATTTTGATTAAAAAGATGGCATTTTTGATGCGATGTTTAATGAGAATATAATTAATATGATGGGTAATTATCAAAATATTAAAATTCTGAGACTCAGGTACACATGGCCAGACCTTGGGCTATACACACCTAAATTTTCAGACTTCTAGGTGGGCTAGATTTTGCTAGCCATCGCAGACAAACACACACACACACACAGAGCGAAACTTTCTTTTATTAGTATAGATATATAGATATAGATATAGATATAGATATAGATATCTGATATTTGTCATGTTGTAACGCTCTTATTTATGAACCTATTTGGTTGTGACTGAGTATGTGTATAGGCCATACCAAGGTCTCAACCGAGTTCGTTGGTCAGCTTCATCCACCATCTTGTTTCAAAATGGCGGCCAGTTAATTTTTTTTAATTTATTAAAAACTCAAAAAGATGAACAAAAAAATTATAAATTTGAAAAATTGTTTCCGTTAAGTGTTAGATTGTGATACAAGGATTACGGATCAGTTTTTGTTTTGGTTTTATCTTAAAAAAAAAAAAAAAAACGGCTGAGATATGGCAGTTTGAAATTCTAGGGAGGATGACATTTTGAAACAACCTGATTTTTGTTATGCTATAACTCTCGTATTTATGAACCGATACGAATGTGATTGATCATGTGTACAGAACATACCAAAGTTTCGACCGAGTTCGTTGGCCAGCATCATGCGCCATCTAGTTTCAAAGTGGAGGCCAGTTAAAAAATGTAAAAAGATGTTCTAAAAGATGTAAAATAAAATTATAAATTTCAAAAGTTGTTTCCGTGAACTGTTAGATCATGATACATGGATTCCGGAGCATATTTTGTTTTGGCTTTATCTTAAAAAATGGCTGCGATATAGATGTTTGAAATTCCATGGAATATGGAAGCTACCTTTTCCCCCCGGTGCAGGCCGGAATGACTTTTTTGAATACTTTTTTCACATTTGATATGAAAATTATAAGTTTTGATTTGACTAAGGGATTTACAGAAATATTTATTTTAAAAAAATTACTAATTTTTTAACGAACAAATGTCTATTTTTTATGAGTACAGAAACTACGTAATCGAATGATGTTTTACCTTTTTTTGGTAAAGACAGAAATTTCTTTCAGAATATACTTTGAAAGTTGGCGTTTTGAATCGAATTTCCGGACGCGGCAGCGAGGGAAAGGGGAAAAAGTGGTCGTCACGTGACAACAATCATTTGTAACTTGATAAATAATTTATTTATCACAAATGTAGTACTCAATCCAATTTCCATCGTTTTTATAGTCAGGCTTGCAAATTTTATGCGTTTAGGTTTAAAAATATGTTAGAAAAAGTAGTCAGAAAGTTTCAAGTTGTTCAGGAGGGAATTTGAGAACAACCTTAAATTTTCACTTAATAGTTAGTGAATTTCATACACTTTAGTTTTTCGTGTCCCTGGTAGTCGCCGGACCACGCAGTTTCTGAGGCCATTTCAAGAAAGTATATAGCGTAAAATGTAGATATAAAAAGATATAGCGTAAACTGTAGCTTAATGTATATGTTCGTCGTGTTGGAAAGGGTGTAATAATGTATGTGTGAGGCATGTCTTTATAATTTTGTTTTGACTGTCTGTCCGTTCGTGCTCTAACTTTCGGGAAAATATTGACAAATAAAAACCACAAAATTGATATATGTCATTAAGGTAGCTTTCAAATTCCTTGCTCAACAATGAGGAACTTTCTGAGACATTTTCTAACTCATATTTAAATTTAAAGGTATAAAATTGGCAAGCCTGATTATTGAAGGGATTTGCAATTGAATAGCGTTTGGCAAATAAATTACCTATCGAGTGATAATCGATTGTTTTCACGTGACAAGCATTTCCCCTTTCTCGCGCTTCCGTGTAGGGAATTCGGTTTAAACGCCGACTTTGACAGCATTTCAAGAAAGTTCTTCTGTCTGTACCAAAAAAATGGAAAATGTCTTTTGATTACATAGTTTCTGACTAACAACACCTGCCAATTTCATGCGTTTCTGGACAAAAATGATTTCAGAAATGTGTCAGTAAGCACATCCCTTTGATTTGAAAAGGGTCGTAAGAAATGCTATACAGCAAGTTCCTTATAAAAAAAATGCTATATCTAGCATTTATAGTTTTTACACGAGGTACACAAAAGAATTCGGACACATTACATTACGGTCTAGTGGCAGAATTTATTTGAAGTATATTTTGATCATGTATTTCTTGAACAAATTCAAAGAAAGTTATTTAATCTTTAACATTGCATGAAAGTTCAGAATATATTTCGAAAAACTGAAGGTGGATAAATGCAATAAGTAAAAATAGTTGGAAAGTGTTTTATAATCTGTGCAATCGACATTATTTTTCGTTATTGTTTTGTTCGTATGTGCTATCAACAGGAATTAGGCACAGATGGAAAATCAGCAATAATATATATATTTTTTCATTTGAAAATAATTTCTAGCCATCTAACTATAACTCGTTTTTAAAAAAGGAAAAAATTATTTAAAAGAAATACTTTTTACATTACAAATTTCAATAGATATACACTGCAAAAAATAATTGTTGATTTTACAGTATAAAACTGGCACCCAGCTGCCAGTATTATACCGTAAAATTAACAGTATTAAACAGTAAAATAAGCAGTAATACGCTGCCGTGCAAGCAGTAATACGCTACCGCGCATGCGCGGTAGCGTATTACTGCTTGCACGGCAGCGTATTACTGCTTATTTTACTGTTTAATACTGTTAATTTTACGGTATAATACTGGCAGCTGGGTGCCAGTTTTATACTGTAAAATCAACAATTATTTTTTGCAGTGTATGGTATTCAATACATTGAAACCTAATACATATATTATATATAACAAAATTCAATTATGTAATGTTATTAAATATAACAATACATAATTCAAACAATATTTATATTGTTTCAATTATGTATATATATATGTATCTAATTGGTGTGTTATAATCTGAATGACGTCTACCGATTTCTAGATAAATAAGGACGTAATATTAGTTCACGGCAAAAAATAAAAACTGTACGTAACAGGGGATACATATACAGGGGTCGGATATCCAACTCTCGACGAGCGTGAAAATATTCTAGCACTGGATATGTGTCCCCTCTGCTGCGGCTTCAAGATGACGTATGGGGGCAGATATACAGGGGTCGGATATCCAATGCTCCCCTCAAAAGTAAAAGGTCCAAGCATCGGATATGTTACCCCTTGATAAATGTCCCCTTCTGCTATGACGTCAAGATGAAGTACGGGGGCAAATATACCGGGGACGGTTATCCAGGTCTCGACGAAAGTAACACGAACTAGTTTTTGATATATGGCCCCTTCTGATATGGGGGCAGATATACTGGGGTCGGATATCCGACTCTCGAAGAAAGTGAACCTGGATATGTATCCCCTTCTGCTGTGACCTAAATGCGACGTATGGGGGCAGATATACTGGGGATAGATATCAGGCGACTCAAAATTTTCATTCACAAATCACTCCTAGTCTCTACATCTTTAGTTAATCGTGCCAACGTGCGTATGTGACATTTGTGCCCAAAAAATATGCGAAATGCTACCATGATCGCAAAAGTTCATGATTTGTCTATTAGAATCTTCCGATTTGGCGAAGGATTAAGGGAAAATTAAATTATGAATAAATGTAACGTGTTGCAATGTTTAACATACATTTAAGGGAGACCAAACTGGTCGCCAGTGGCGGCTAGTGTGATGTATATAGTTAGTCTTAATCAAATAATACTATAACATATTAAAGTGTAATAACTTCCCTGTGCGTATATAAGTTGCCTTAATTAAATTATCCCATCCCATCCCATAACATAGTAAGGTGTAATAACTTCCCTGTGCTGCGCAATTGCCAATTCACAAAATAATAATTAACTAAAGATGTAGAGACTAGGAGTGATTTGTGAATGAAAATTTCAGAGTTAATAAGATAGTTAAACTTGGCTTTATACGATCTCAGTACTTTTTACGGTAAATGAGTTACGAGACTTGGCTGCATTTTTTACAGGTGACTTTTTGATGAGATTTCACTTCTTTTTGTAAGTAATCCTCCTTTTCTTGATTTTGGGTTCTTTTTGGAGATCATCCACTGATTTTCACTAAGCCCGCTTCTTAGGACTATCAAAAATTTGAAGCTTTAGTTTCGTTTGCAAAGTACTGTAGATAAAAAGAGATTTCAGGTTCCTAGGCAAGCACTAAGTTATGGAAGGGGGAGTGTCAAAAGTACTCTCAATTGCTTCCAGGATAGGTGCTATCCATCTGAGATATTACTCGCAGCCCTAGATACTTGATATTTAACATAAAAAAAACTTTTTAGTATAAAAGAAAGCCAAAATTAAAATTTCCGGAAATTTCCAATAAATCAAACTATATTCCTTTTTTCTCTCGTTTTTTTTAGTCTTTTTTTTTATTATTTACGGATTTCTTAATTTTTCCTTACTTTGTGTACTAAACCCTGCCTTTCTGCCAAATGTCAAGCTTCTAGGACTACAAAATCGAATTATTTTCAAATTTTCGACTTTTTATAAATTTATTGGTTTTTCGATTTTAATTCTAAGTTGCCTGATTGTCATGCCAATATAGTAATTATTTGATCCGTCTTCTTAGAATCATTTAGGTTCAATTTAGAGATAAATCAAGTGAATCTTAGAGTCAAAATGATTTTATTTAGAAAGGACTATCAAGCCATAACCAGCCAGTAATGTCGGGAGGGTAGGGGGAGCTGTGAAAATTTTTGTGGGGCTAACATCATTTAACAATCTATATTTCATATGTGAAGTAAATAGGGTACAACCTGTGAAAGAAAACAAACCTGTCTATAAAGAAATCGCCTATATCGTAGCCAGTCTATAGCGGAACTTTTCTATAACGAAATTCGTAAACGAAAGAAAAGAAAACCATAATCCGGGGGAAATAACATAAAACAATTAGGGGCGTTGTACTAGCTAATAGGACAATTATCTTAAAACTAATGTTTCTAGCAGTACAAAATCAAATTGTTTTCGAATTTTCGATTTCTTAAAGATATTTCGATTTTTCGATTTTATTTTCGAATTTAACGAATTTTTTAATTGTTCCTTTTATTGAATAGTAAATACTACCTTTACACCAAGTTTTAAGCTTTTAAGACTACAAGATAAAATTATTTTCAATTTTTGATTTTTTCGAATTTTTTTTATAATTTTCTGGATTTTTTATTTTTTTCTTATTTTGTATCCTTTATTACAAATTTCAAGTTTCTAGCGCTACAAAATCGAATTATTTTGAAATTTTCGATCTTTTTCGAGTTTTTTATTCTATTTTCGAATTTATTGTGTTTTAATTTTTCCTTTTTCTGTATCCTAAACAATAAGTTTACGCCGAATTTTAAGTTCTAAAGCTACAAAATCGAATTTTTTTCAATTTTTCGAATTTTTTAATTTTTTTTTTTTGAATTTTACAGATTTTTTATTTATTTCTTTTTTTGTATCCTAAATACTACCTTTATTCCAAATTTTAAGTTTCTAGCTTTACAAAATCGAATTATTTTCAAATTTTCGTTTTTTTCGATTTTTTGATTTTATTTTCAATTTTTGTTGTTTTTTTAATTTTTTCTTTTTCTGAATCCTAAACACTACCTTTACACCAAATTTTCAGTTTCTAAGACTACGAGTCATATTATTTTCAATTTCTCTCTTTTTCTTTCTTTCTTTCTTTCTTTCTAATTTTTTTTTGAATTATCCATATTTTTTAATGTTTCCTTATTTAGTATCTTAAATATTACCTTTATTCCAAATTTCAAGTTTCTAGCGCTATGAAATCGAACTATTTTCAAAATTTCCTTATTTTTCGATTTTTTTCGATTTTTTAATTTTATTTTCGAATTTTATTGCGTTTTTATTTTAACTTATTCTGAATCCTAAACGCTATCTTAACCGTGAATTTTAAGTTTCCAAGGCCAAAAGATCAAATTATTTAATTTTTTTTTTCAAATGTTTTCGAATTTTTCGAATTTTTGATTTTTTTTTTTCGAATTTTCTGGATTTTTTCATTTTTCCTTATTTTGCAACCTAAATACTACCTTTATTCCGAATTCCAAGTTTCTAGCGCAACAAAATTCGATTATTTGAAATTTTTCGATTTTTTTCGATTTTTCGATTTTATTTTCAATTTTTTTTGTGTTTTTGATGTTTTCTTTTTCTGAATTCTGAACACTACCTTCACACCAAATTTTAAGTTTTTAAGACTACAAGATCGTGTTATTTTCAATTTTGTTCGATTTTTTTTAATTTTCGAATGTTTTATTTTTTATTATTATTTTCCGGATTTTATAATTTTTTCTTTCTTTGTATCCGAAACACTTGCTTTATTCCAAATTTTAAGTTTCTGTGGCTGCGGGATCTACCCAATCTTTTTGATGACGCGAGAGTGAGTGAGTGTGTGAGTGACAAAAAATCGAAACTTTTAGTTCATATATCGTCTGCACTAATTTATGGGTATTTTTTGAATCATCCATATTTTTTAATTTTTCCTTATTTAGTATCTTAAATATTACCTTTATTACAAATTTCAAGTTTCTAGCGCTATGAAATCGAATTATTTTCAAATTTTCCTTATTTTTCGATTTTTCCGATTTTTTTATTTTATTTTCGAATTTTATTGCGTTTTTTATTTTAACTTATTCTGAATCCTAAACACTATCTTTACTGCGAATTTTAAGTTTCTAAGGCTAAAAAATCTATTTATTTTAATTTTTTCAATTTTTTTCGAATTTTTCGAATTTTTGATTTTTTTCCGAATTTTCCGGAATTTTTAATTTTTCCTTATTTTGCATCCTAAATACTACCTTTATTCCGAATTCCAAGTTTTTAGCGCAACAAAATCGGATTATTTGAAATTTTTCGATTTTTTTCGCTTTTTCGATTTTTTCAATTTTGCTTTCGATTTTTTTGGTGTTTTTGATGTTTTCTTTTTCTGGATACTAATCACTACCTTTACACCGAATCTTAAGTTTCTAAGACTACAAGATCGTATTATTTTCAATTTTCAATTTTGATGGAATTTGTTGAATTTTCGAATGTTTTTTTTTCGAATTTTCCGGATTTTATAATTTTTTCTTTCTTTGTATCCTAAACACTACATTTTTTCCAAATGTCAAGTTTCTAGAGCTACGGGATCTACCTAATCTTTTTGATGACGCGTGAACGAGTGAGTGAGTGAGTGACAAAAAATCGAATGTTTGAGTTCAAAATATCGTCTGAACTAGAAAAGACCGAAAGTTGTAATTTTAAATTTTAGTCCTGTGTGCCAAATACTTTAGAAAAACGAAGTTTCAAATTTTTGGGATACTCCAGCGCGGAGATAGGGGGGGGGGGGGGTGAAAAGTGCCCTGAGTTGCTTCCAGAAAAGTATGCTTACGGCTGTCCTCTCTCGACTTGGCGGAGGCACTGCCGTGCCTCCAGATTAATCCAGTCATTATTAATAATAACTGGTTATTATTAATAATGAGCAGTCATAATGGCCGTCTATTATTAATAATAACCGCGGTCATTATCAATAATAACAGGTTATTATTAATAATGGCCGGATTAATCATATTGACCGTAACATATATATTTTCGTTCGTGGTAATTCGTCGCCTAAATAGCCTAATGACTAAATATTGGGCTGTCAGGAAAGTTCGTGCCGGTTGGGAAAATCAATTCGTACCGGGAAATTATGCCCGTTAATTATTAGACCTTTGATATCGGAATCAATGCTTAATAATTAAATGATAGAATTTTCCGGTAAGAATTGATTTTCCCAACTGGCACGAACTTTCCGGACAACCCAATACAAACATCATCTGGCGAAGCATACTAAGACGGAGTAAAAGTGCATTACAGTCTGAATTAGAGTGGAATGTCTTACAAAAGAGTTAGCGGCAAACTTTGAATTTTGAGATTTAAACTGACTAGTTATTGCTGAAATTTCAAATATTATTTTTTTAAAATGCGAAGGCATTTTTAAAATCTTAAATAATATATTTTGTTCGAATGTAGGAAAAAATTAAAGAAATGTTCATTTTATTTATATAATCAATCATTCTTGGGTGAAACCAATTTTCCTTGTGTTTTTCAGCGTATTTTTCACTTTTTAGAATACACATATTATTGAATAATTGCAATATTGTTTGAGTACATTTTAAATCATCTCTACAAAATTCTCATCAAAAGAAATACTGTATTTTAAAGTTTTATTTGTATTAAAATATGTATAAAAATATTGTAAAACAGGTTACATTTTAAACTCTTTGATTAGATTTAATTTGACTTCCTTAGTTTAAGAGTTGTAATGGAACATAATAAAATTAGAAATCTCTGTTGAAATTTGTAAATATTTTAGAGATTGTATAATTGGCCACTTTTTTACGAATTTATTAAGCTAACGTAACATCTAACAAAAAAACAAATTATATATATTAGAAACCGCTTATAACGAAGTTGAAAGGAGTGTAAAAAATATTTATTACACACAAATTTAATTATAATCGATTTATTTACAATATTAATAAATTTATTAAGGTATTCACATAAAGTTTGTATTTGTAATGGAGCACTAGTCATATATACCATATTCAGAATGGTGTATATTAAAAAAATATTTTTTTTTTAATTCCATAAGTATTTTAAATATTTTAATTAGCTCCCCTTAATTATATTTTAAGTAATATTATGAACTAGCTGCCACTGGCGACCAGTTTGGTCGTCCTTAAATGTATATTAAGCATTGGAACAAATTATTTTTATTCAAAATTTATTTTTTTTCTTTAATCCTTCGCCAAACCGGAAAAATCTAATAGACAAATCAAGAACTTTTGCGATCGTGGTAGCATTTCGCACATTTTTTGTTGTTATGTATTTCATCTTTCCTGACAAAAACCGCTTAATCCATTTTATAATAAATTAATCATTGTGTGTGTTTTATAATAAGATTGTGTGTTTTTTAATATAAAATAAACTATTTCATAATAAAATAAAAGTACATGCTGTTTTAGTAATCTCTAATAGGTACCTGAAAATGGGATTTTCTCGCCAAAATGGCACAAAACAAAAATCGCGCCAACCCCGGTGCGTCCGTGACAGCTGTTCCAATTTAAAATACATGACGTTCACATTTTTCTTTAAAATAGAAAATAGACAACTAAGAAAAAATATCATAAATCAAAACATTTGATTTCAAAATTAAAGTATCGTTTCTAATTTGCACGCGCGAAAAATAAAAGCTGATAATTCGTTTCGAAATTTGATCCATTAAATATTATTACATGAGTTCAACTTACGTCAAGAAAACATCCGGAAAGAAGTTGAGTTGTATAGAACAGTATTATGGTAAACATTGACTGTCTCACTGGTGCGGATTATTTTTTTTACACCAGGCAGCGGTCCAAAAATTCATGGTTTAATATTTTAAACGTTCACAACGAATGGATCCTTTTTTTTTGTTTTTGTTTACTTTCATGGATAGAGAATTTGAACTGCGAACCTAATTTAAACTACAGTTATTGCAGAATGTATACATAATTGAACGTAGATCATCTCTCAAATATTAATTTTTTTTGAACGATCTTTCTAAAAATGTAACTTTTATGCAGTTTTATTTCAAAAAATATTTTGAATAAAAATGGCCGCCTGGCATATGAAAAGGTGAAGCGGGCATCCCGGAACTGTTGATGACAGTCACATGACTTACGGTTTTATTATAGAGATTGCTAATTACATTAATTCTTTGTAACTACCGCTCGTACAACTGGTTTTTCGTTGACAGAAAAATATCAAATTTTACCTTGGTACGAATTAGCAGTTTGTGCGCATCAGTTTTCTTGAGAACATTTAATTTATTTTACATATCGTAATTCTTTGGAAATAAAATTTTATTCCGACAAAATCTCTACATCTTATTTAATAATAATGCAAGTGTAATTCAATTTTTACTTTAGAATTTCTTATTTGGAGTTTCAAAGAATTTTCAATAAAAATAGATTGATTTATTCAGCACCTGTGTATGTGAATAACCTGTATCTCAGTTAGCAATGAATCTGTTATTACTATTCTTCAGTTTTAACCTGGTAGATTTAAATAGTTTATATAGTGGTTGTTTTACATATTGAGATTTTCAGGGAATTGAAAAAAAAAATCATGCTTACGTATATTATCCGTGTTCCAATTACGTTTATCGTTTCTAAACAAGATCCTGTTCAAAAAAGTAATTTAATATGCATTTATTAAATCCATAACGTCATTAAAAATGGTAAATAATATAAAAGCGAACTAAAATAATACTAAACAGTAATGTTCTATACATTTATTAAATTCATAATATACACATGTCTGGCGGCTTTTAGCGATAAAATATATTTGCGATCATAGTTTTATTTTCGTTGTAATGAATATAATATTTATATCCTAGACATACATACTATAGCTATGAATACAACATATATCTATCTTTATCTATACCTATATCATATTATATAGTTACATATAAATACTTCTGCAATTGCTTTTAATATGTCAACTGTATAATATTAATTATGTCCAGTTACAATATGTAGAAATAATGAAAACAAAAAAGGTTACTGTAATTAGTGTTATCGGCGCCGACGACACGGGTATTATGTAAGTACCAAATTTTATGTATTCTATATTTCGACTTATTAACCGGGCTGGTATTAGCCGAGTTCTACTATATTTTTAAAATAGACTTATATCTACTGAATCATTACCTGAAGCATACAGGTTGCTTTATGTTAATGCTGTTTTATATAAATTTATAAACATGTCTGAATATTATAAATATGTCTGTGTGTTTCTGTATATATATGTTACGGTCAATATGATTAATATGGTCATTATTAACAATAACCGGTTATTATTAATAATGACCGGATTAATCATATTGACCGTAACATATATATTGCGAAATGTATTTATTACCTAGACAGATTCTCAAGTATCTCATTATTGTTTACTCATTTTAAGTCTTTTTGTAACTATAGAAATTAGTTAAAAATTATTTAACTACAAAAATCTTTAAAATGTGGTAAAATTTTATTTGAATAGCTTCCTGCGTTTTTCAAATTTGGGTATGTTATAAAGCTTGATAACAGTATTTTCTCTTTTGAAAATATTTATTATGTCACGGTATTTTTACAAGGTCATATAGAAAAATTTAATATAATATCAACTTCTTTATTAGCTGTCGTGTGAAAAGATTCTGTTTATAAAAGATTAATAAACGTTTAAAAATATTCCAAATCCATAAATAAAAAAAATGTAAAGTTATCAGGAAAAATGCTTTAAACTTATAATTATAGAAGCATAGAATATTATAAGACAGTTTAAAAATATATATTAAACTTAAAATACATCATTAAAAATTAAATTCTTATGTATCCAAAATCATCAAAATAATGCAAAAATATGTTCATGAGAAAAATAAGAGTTTTTGTCAGTAGGGATGTAATTGGCTTCTTCAGACTTGGCAAAATGTGTCAAAAATATAGGAAAATGCAGTTCTTATAACTACATTAAAGGCAATTATTTTTTTTTGCAGAATTTGTATAAAATTTATTATTGAAACATATTATATGCATCAAAAGGATACCACAAGTATTTTATATCACGGTAAGCAAAAGGTTACTATCGCGATATGGTTTCTTTTGCACTTCATTTTTATACTTCCAATTGATATCTATTTTAACCACACCTTGGCTACGGCCACTAAAAATACGCAGGGTCCGTACGGCCCTTAATTTGAATTCCACTATTTCTGAATAATAATATTTGGCTAATTCAGTGACATAAATTCTGTGATTACATAACACGAAAAATACTAGTCAGAAATACTTATAAAAAAAAAAAAAAAAAAAAAAAAAAAAAAACTAAACGAAGCGCGCTATGTGTGTTTCGATCACGTTGTAGTCAAATGTTAAGGTTACAGATATTTTCATAGTGTAGTATTAACAATTTTATAACTTAGCACGCAACCACATTTTAAATAGAAAAATCACTTTCTCGAATATACAAGTAGATCACGTCTGATTTATCCAAGAAAATGTTCTCCTATTTCTAAAACGAACCTTTTGAATGCTTTCATATACTCGTATCTTAAATATCTAATGCTTTTTTTAGTACCAGCGTTTCTTTACCGTGACACGGAATTTCGAAGAAAAATCTTAATAGTTTTAATGAACATCCGGCTTGCAAAAATATTGCACTTAGAAATTCTTCAGTTCTTGGATAGACTTTCATAATGACGCTGTACTGTATTAATATCTCTTTTAACTCTGAGAGATCACTGGAATCCTTTATAAACATTTTTTGGTCATAAATCTGATTATGGAATTATGTAAAGCTTATTATGGTAAGTAGAATTTTGTGCATTTTGTCACCTTTTTTTTCAAATATTGATAATTTCAGGTGAATATGTATTAAGGGAAGTAAATAAAATGACTGACATGTATAACTGACTTAATTACAGTTAAGTGAATAAAAAAAGTAACTAATAGAATAGCATAATAAACTTAATTCCAGTTAAAATACAAAGATTGCATTTAAATGCCGAACTTTCTTATTCAATCTCATTCGATTCAACCGACAGAAAAATGTCAAGTCATTTATAATAAAAAAACATCCAGATCATGGAAATAAGCCATTGTTGTAGCGATTGCTGTATTGCGGATTAGGATTATCAAAGATTCCTTATTAGTCACTTTTATTTGTTGTAAAAGAGTTTGCTACCTCTACTATATGAATTGAATCTGAATTATCGTAAAAAGGACACCATTTATATCCTAACTTCTACTGAGCGGACTTTCAAGATACTTTTGCTATTTCAAATTATGCTTAATTGTCCTATTTTGCGTAAAAAGATGAGACAGTACATTACTGCACATCAGGTTATAAAATTTAAAAGCTAGTTAAGAAAGTTTAATGTGTCGAACATCTTTAAGGCAGACCGCACACTGCGGAAGCATGCGACAACGATACGCGCTGCATGCCACTGAGATCGCAAAGACGCAACAGAAGCACATCGTCTTTTCAACCTTTTCAGTCGCAACACCGAAGCATCAGAAGCATCACTTGAAGGTCAGAAGTTGAGCTTTTGTTGATTTTTTATTTTATAGGACGGGTTGAAATTTCCTGGCCCAGGCCTGGCTCGATACGTACAAACAATTATTCACCCGGCCCGGTATAAAAGCTAAAAGTTCAACCCGAGCCCGGACCGGCCCGTCTCGGCTGAATATCTACAAAACATGCCGATATATATCGCTATTAAGAGTGATAAGGTGAGTAAGATATCAGCAACAGACCGTAAAAAAAAAAAAAAAGTTTATGAAATTGCATATTTCTTGCACGAAACTTTTGAATAACGGTACTCTGCTACATTTAAATTTAATTTGGTTTAATAAATCACACGGACATTATTTTTATTTACTTTATCTTTAGATAAAGATATTTTGAAATCACCACCCCCCCCCCTCTTTTTTTAGTTAGAGGTATTGCCTTTTCTTGGATTTTGAAATTTAATCAACTAAATTTTCTTTACCTCTGATTATTTTGATAAAAATAGTATATAACAAAGGATGTGATTTATCACTTACTACACAGCGCACAACCAACAGAATGAAAAAATATCCAGACCGGGGATCGAACCCGGAATCCTTGGTATCACGCACCAATGCTCTATCATTTGAGCTATCCGGACAACATCCAATCTAGTATTTCTCTCTAGGTGCCTCTGTGCTCTTATATGCCTTGCCAGCATATAAGAGTGAGAAATGCTTGATTGGATGTCGTCCGGAAACATTTTTTCACTATGTTGTTTTTACGCTGTCTTTAAGTGATAAATTACATCCTTTGTGATATTCATTAATGTCCAGCGTAATTTCAGCTCTACTGAAAAATTTAATTAGATACATATTCACAGATACTGAGATTTAACTTGTCTCATGCATGCCATTGAGTATGTGGGCTCATGATTGACTTTCCATTTTGTGCTGCAATGTTGCAGCCTTGCCAACATATAAGAGTGAGAAATGCTTAATTGGATGTCGTCCGGATAGCTCAAATGGTAGAACATTGGTGCGTCATACCAAGGATTCAGGTTTCTATCCCCGGTCTGGAGATTTTTCACTCTATTGGTGTGTAGTAAGTGATAACTGGCATTCTTTGTTACATTCATTAATTTCCAGCGTAATTTTTATCCGCTCTGTGTGAAAAATTTAATTAGAAAAATAGTATAATTTATTCTTTGTAAGGGACATAAAATAATTAAACACTAAGGGAAAGAAGAACTAAGAATTTTCGACATGGAACGTCTGCGCTCTGAAAAAAGGTTTGCCCGAGACCGGCCCGTCCCGTACAAATATTTTTGGTCCGGCTCGGCCTGATCCCGGCCCGATATAAAAGCTAAATGTTCAGCCCGAGTCCCACGACTGAATTTCTAGAAAACATGCCAATATTTCTGCAGAACATTATCCTAAAATTAAAATTATTCAAAAAGCACACTTACTTATAAATAGATTTCATTTTCAGATTATGTTCGAAATGCATGGAATACAAAATATCCACAATATTAATGACCACTTAAAAAATTACGTACATAAACACCGATTAAAAAAATTGATTTAGATAATTACAATAAAAGAAGCTTCAGTAAGAGAAAAATATCAGGAGAGAAGAAAAATCCGTTATAGACAGGTTCCATTCTTAGCAGGTACATCGTCTGTTGTATATATATTATATTATTTTTGCAGATATTAGTACATTCATTTTGCACGGATCAAGGCATTTTTCCGTTTAAGACAGATTTTCTTCCTAGACAGGCTCTATTTCATAGGTTTTACTGTACTTTAATTTTTTTGCCAAGAAATGCATTTACTACTCTTTAAAAGAATTTTAATTGTAAGAATAATGACCATTTAAAAATGTATGCATTTTTTGCAAAAATTGTTGTGCCGGGCCTCATTTTAATGATTTTTGTACGGACCGGGCCAATATCTTTCATACGGTCTGGGTCGGGACCGGGCCGGAATTTTTCGGCCTGTGCAGACCTCTAGGTAGAATGAAGTCCAGGCCAAAATTGGACACGAAAAAACAAGTCTGGCCCGGCCCGATTCTGCTGAAAGAAGTTAGGTCCGTTCCGTTCCGCTCCGTCCCGAGCCTGCAGAAAAATGTTAGGCCCGGAACGGAAAGAGTGATGACCAGGCCCGACGTAAGTCTCGTGGTCGGGCCTGTGCAGACCGCTAGGCCTGAATCCCCCGTGGAAGACAATTATGTTTAATTATGTTTTAGTTTTTACGTTTATGTGTGTCACATTTATCTTAAACAGGCACTTCAGGGGGTGGGGGGTAAGCAGTGTTTCTCGGAAGAGCCTGAGCCTTCTTAATTGTTTTGAAGGCAAAGCCTTTTTAATTGTTCTGTATAGATGTTTACTCTAATATGTTAAAAAATTATTTTGTACGATCAAGTTCTGACAAAAAATATTTAGTTTAGCCTTATTCATGTTTATATTCTTCATATTAAAAAACGCGCCCTGGTCTGCGAACTAGAGGCACATCCGTTCCCAAAATATTGCCCCTCTCTTGATTTCTATCTGTCTGTTCCCATGTCAACTACATTAATTTTTTAATGAATCTCTATTTGTATGTAAATATCCGAGATGTCATTAATATCGTTAATCCATATTCCATGGCTTCAAGGTTTAAGAACCTGAAAAATGCTATACAATAAAATCTTCTAAGACGAAATTGCATTAGGGGAGTAGAAAAAAGTCAATTACAGACAAATTCACTTCTTAGTATGTACATCGTGTCTTGTAAGTATATTATATTATTTTCGCACGGATAAAACATTTTTCAGTTTGAGACAGAATTCAGTCATAGACAAGTCCCTTTTCAAAGATTTTAATGTACTTTATTATTGTTTTTTTTTTTGTTTGTTGTTTTGGCCTAAAAATATATTTACTATCTACTATTCTTTAAAAAGAATTTTAATTGTAGAATAATGGCCATTTAAAAATAGGTTTATTTTAGGCAATTTTAGGAAAAATTGTTGGACCGGGACTCATTTTACTTATATTTTCAAGGGCCGTCCGAGACAATAATGGTTTTCATACGGGCTGGGTCAGGCCCGGGCGAACTTTTAGCTTTAATAACGGGCCTGGAAATTTCGGCCCGTGAGACCTCTAGGAAGAATGAAGTTAAGGCCCGGCTATGGTCTGGACCCTGCAGATTCCTCATAGTTCATTCCTCGTGTCTCGCGTTTACTCGTTGTTTACTCACTCCCTCTCCCCATGTTTAAATGGATTATTTGACTAAAGATAAACAATACAATTATCTTCTGAAGACGAAGATTACGATACAGAATTCGGACAGAAATTTTCAAAAGGCTATCTATTGTCAAATATTCATACTTAATAAACAATTCCTTAATTTTATATTCATGAAAATATTTCACGGAGTGTTTTGGTTCCAACCTTAACATGATGATTGCAAAAATTTAATGAAATATTCGCAAAAATATTGATGAGTAATAAATGGCACTATCCGATTGAGTAAAAATAAAAGAAACGTGTAAAATACTCATCTACAAGAGTAATGGCGAACATTGGTTATTACGAATATATCTATGTTTACACAGTATGGAAGTAGAATGGTGTTCGAAATTTTTTTCTTTATAAACAGCTATTAAACTATGTTGTTTCATTAAATATTTTGAGACTGGCATAGTAATTTTAAAGTCACATATGTATGTGTATGCATGTTAACAAATTTTATAGTACTAATGCTCGTTACAAAGTTAAAATAATCTAGTATCACCTCGATTTTTATTTTTAAAAAGTACACATATTGTAACAAGTATCAGTTTTCAGAATATGTAATTATCATATTTTAGTATATAAAATTATCAAACAAAACAATGTTTGAAATTCGAATTTTTAAGAATTGAGATAAGGAGCATAAAATTATGAAATTATTTGAACCTTAACAGAAACAGAAATATTTATGTGGTTTAAAGTTTACTTTGGTTAGTTGCATTTTGTTGTAATAGTGTTTTGTTTATATTACTAGTCAATTTATGATTTATTTTATTTGTTTCCATTTTGTGTTTAATGTGAGATTGGCTCGCCTTGCGAAACCTGCTTATAGTGCTGTTATTTTTAAATAAGGGGTGGGGAGGGGGATTAAAATGCCTTTTCAGCCACTGAAGGCTGGATTAGTCAACTTGTATATATTTTTTGTATTTATTAAATATTTCTGTTTCTGTTAATGTTCGAATAATTTCATAATTTTATGCGCCTTATCTCAATTCTTGAAAATTCAAATTCTATACATTGTTTGATAATTAATTTGCATTCCATTTTTTAAGTGCTGCTTTTTTGGTGACTATATTTGCAATATTTGTCACATGTATTTAGTGTAATATATCCATACCTATATCTATATTTATATATATCTGATGAATGAATTATACAGGTGAATTTCATTTTTTTCTGTTTCACACATCTTTAAAGTATGCCCTAAAGTTTTTTGGCTACAAATTAGTCTCTTAAAAATTATAATTTTATTTTGTTTATTTGAAAACTATTTAAAAATAAATGTATTGTCACAGGGTGACAAATACTTTTGGTCAAGGCTGTATCATACTTTTCTTATAATTGCATCAGGGTGAAAAATAAATAAATAAATACTCTTCATTCCATTTAATAGAATGGAAAAGAACCACGATTATAGAAAAATGAATAAAAACTGATTATAGAAATGGGACAAACAAAAAGAGATTAAAATGAATATATTAGAAGTATGCCAATGAGGGAATGTTTTTCAAATAGGTATTTTTTACTTTTTTCTTGTTTTTAGTATCAGAAACATTAATAATTTTTTTATTTAAAAAATTCTGTTGTTCGCAAGTGGAAATGCAAACATCATATCATTAAATTTTTCTGTTACAGGTCTCTTACTCATATCACTGATCTACTTTCAAAATGAGGTAAGGGGCAAAATATGCAAGCGAAGTGTTGAATCACCTTTCGGAAGTGTCCGAGAAATTCATCCCGGGGCATTGACTGATAAGCACCCCAATAAAAATGACGGTATGGCGAGATATGGAGATCTCTATCACCCGATAACTGAAACAATATCTGGTAAGTGAATTCATTATGAGCAATATTCTTTTTTTCAATTATCTGTTTGCATATGAACTAGTAGTCTACACAGGACTGTGCATTTGCACAGCACCTGTGCAAAACCTGCCCCGCCCTAGTTCAAACCAGTACAACACTTGAGCTGAAATTTGACGGCAAAAACTGATTTATATTTCAGTATTTATTTAAAACATGACGCGGAACTGGTTCCAAAATTAAAAATGCCTTAAGGAAAAAGAATTGCAACCAAAATCAAAAATATAAAAAAATACCCGATTAGATTTCGACCTCAGATATCTTATGCAAAAAAATCATTTAAAAATATTGAAATGTAAACGAGAAATTTGTAAAATAAATAAATAAATAAACTGTCATTGATTTAACATCCAGCTTGCTAGTGTTTTCGCACGATGCAATGACTGGAAGAGGATAGTTTCTGTAAAAGATGTGAGCAAATTAATCGTATTAAAAAGACCTACGCAAATCGATAAAGTTTGGGAACCATTGGGTTAGGGCAAAAATAATATGGAGACAATATAATTCGGTCGTTTAATAATTATATATTTTATCAAATTACTGTAAATTAAATAGTTAGTAGAACCGAAACTAATCGAGCATATCTCATATGGTATAATTTGTTTATTATTTATTTGTTTTGACTAAGTATTTATCATGGCATGCGAATGTGCAACATAGTAAAATATTTAAGATATGTACTACAATTTATGCTCGAAGTATTAGAAAACTGCCAGTTCTTGAAATTACGTAGGATGTTTTTTACTCTTATCTCTGGTATTCACAGTAAACTCCACATTTCAATTTTGAAACTTCGTTGACTGAATTTGAATCTATTTACTTATTTCTTCTATTTACTATTAACTTCTTTAGGTAATATCTTAAGTAATCAGGAATAATACTCGAATATATATAAAAATGATACTCGTATATATAAAAGTTACGAATGTTAAAAAAAAGTACGAATATAATCCAATTTAGTTTTTTATTTTTTTTTTTTGGAAGAGGGGGGGGGGGGAGGCTCTGTCGTCCTCATAAGAATTTTGATGGCCGAACCCTCCCACCCCCACTTAGTATAAATTTTCTTTCACCTCTAGTGTTATTTTTCAAATTATCAGTAGACATGTAAAATCGTAATTGTAATGGGCCATACTTCATATTAAGGCAGAAAATCTCTTTTCTGCTATTTCATGCAAGCTAAATATTGCAATTAAATGATATATTTACCCATTTCCTCATAAGCATTGTTACTCTTGTTTACAAATTATTGTTACATCATTATTTTTAACAACTTTAGTTGTGAAATTACTCAATATTCAAAATTCGTTTCTCTATATTGACACAATTCACTGTAACTCATATTTCACATGTTTTAGAAGATACGGCTATTTTGGTAAAATTCTTTGTAATTCTGGATAAATGTGGCATAACAAATCGACTAAAATAAAAAATTATAGGGTTTCGTATTAAAATTTTCAAAGTTTGCATAAAATGAAATATGTATATGGTCTCTCAAGAAAATAACACTATAACAGGATTGTAGAAAATCATAATCAAGAAACTCTGGCGCAAATAAGACTATACTACGACTTTTAGAATTGGAATAAGGCAGGGATGGCGAACCTTTTTACGCGCGCGTGCCACAAATTAACGAACAACGTCTACCAACATTGTAACACGTGCCAAACATATTTAACCAATATTGCAAAATAAGTTGCTTATTCGAGATATTGGTCAATATAATCAGTGGTTTTCATGCATTAAATATCTAAGAAGAAAAATCAAACTGTAATTTTTCTATACTTTATAGTCAGTTATTAATTGTATGAAATTTTCATTCAGAAGTGTGATTAATTTAAGTGGTACGTACTGTTATGATGTTTAAAAATACTATTTTTATAGTAATTTTGAACATATTATTAATCTAACATCTAACATAATAATCCAAGTTTGTATAAAAAATGTATTAATAATTTAATAATGAGATTTTTGCATTTGTGCGTTAGATGGAGCTTTTTTGGATGACCTTATTTTTGTGGATTGGAGACTTTTCAACACAGTGGTTAATTTTTTTCACTTTTTACAAATTCAATTTCTGTTTTTCAGTAAACGGATTTAATAACAAAGATTTTATCGATAGTATGCAATTTCGATAATCTTCATGTATCTGGTTCGTATTTTGTACTTTTTAGTAATATGCGTAGCAAAATAGGATTTACTTGTCATTTTATTGCATTAACTGTCTTATAAAATTCATATCAGGAATGAAGTTCTTAAATTCATACAGAAAGGCAAAAAAGTTACATGTCAAAAGCGTTTATCGCAGAAAAAGTAAATTTTCTACTGTGTTAATTAATGCAAACATAATTGCATTATTTATGTTAATCTACATGTGTTAAACAAAATTTCATTTATTATAACAAAAAAAAAATTATCTAAATAATGATTATCAAATTTAATTTTTCCCGCGTGCCACCTCTGGCACGCGCGCGCCATAGGTTCGCTATCCCTGGAGTAGTGTATTAACAGGGAACATTAACAATCAATCATATTATTTTGCCTATATTTTCTTGAATGTTTGAAGTAGAGGGTACCATTTTCTTTCTTTTTTTTTTTTTTTTTTTTTTTTTTTATCAATCAGAACTGCTTTTATAGAGTGTTTTAGAACCCCCCCAAAATAGTGAATCAGAGCCGAAAAAATTAGACTTTTCCAAAGACCTACTTTTTGCATCAGTAGTTGACATTGTCAAAAAGTGAAAGAGCCAGTAATGGACACTTTCAAAGCGGAACTCAGATAATGAACTAACATCATTAAAAAAAAAAAAAAAAAAAAAAAAAAACATAAAATCTTATATGATTAGTAAGTAATTATGAAAAAAAAAATTATTTTTTACCTTTTATTACAAAATTAGGAAGAAATACTCTTTTCTTCAGCAACCAAAAGAATGAAATACATTTGCCAGAATATTCAGAAAATAATGAGTTTATCATGTCGTCTTCGATCTTTCTATACCAAACGTAAAAGGCATTTTGGTGCTTACGTATTATCCGTGCCAGATAAATAAACCACGACAACAACAGCGCCTATAATACTAATTACAGTAACCTTTTTTTTCCTTTCTACATTGTAAATCGATAATTAATATTATGTAGTGGAAATATTGAAGGCAATTACAGAAGCATTTATATATAAATGAATATAATTTTTATATAGATACTAGCTGGCTAAGGCCGCTGCGTTGGTCTGTATCCCAAATGAACCTTGAATCAAACGAAATGGTGAGTTCGACTTTGTATTTTAAGGTAATATGGATATTCACCTGGAAAGTCCATCCGCAATGCTGAATACTATGTGAACGCCATTGCGCTGTTATATTATCTTATGAGTTAGACAAAATTTGGGCAATTAAGAAGCAACTCTTTTAGTTGATCATTTATAGTAGAGGTTGGTAGGGAAATGTGACCGTTATGACCAACAGAAATTAAAAAGTTCTCTAATCACCATACTCTTTTAAAAAATAGAGCATTACAATTATTTCAGAGATTGACCATCGAAATTAAATGTCGTTCGAGTTATTCATTTTCGTTTATTATATCTTGAATTCTGGGCCTCTCAGCTTGGTACTAAGTGTGGTTTTGGTAGCTTAAATACAGTCTCAGTCTACGTTACTTTATATGTATAACTTTCGTAGTATAAGTCTTCTTCTGGCAGGTCTTCTACAGTTTTCTATCTTTGGATTCCAGCAGAGTAAATAGAGACAAAAATGTAATAAATTATTTGCATACAAAGAACAGTGTTTAACTTTCATATTTAAAAGAAATGTGAATATAAAAAAGTGGATTTTTAAAGCTGAATTGTTTGAATAAAATTAAAATAACATCATTTTCACTGACTTTTCATTTTATACACCAGTTGCAATCATGTTACCATTAACCTGAAAAAAAAAACCTGATAGCTGATTCTGGTATAAAAAAACCTCTAGTTTCCATCCAATAAAATATTTCTAATCTTCGGTAATCGAATCCACAGACCAGTTTGACGTCAAATATTAGAAGTGTTTGCAACTATATGCACCAGAAATAGATACATAACGAAGTTAATTACACTCATTAAATAATGTCAAATTGTTGTTTACTGAACTATAGGTCTTTCCCCAACAAAACTCCTTAAGAATAATAAATAAAGTTAGTTATGCAAAGTTAGTTTTTAGTAATAATCGTTTTGGTGAATACTTGAACCGAAGATTGCATTTCTCTAATGAGCATAATAACACGGAGAAATAAATAAGCTTGCTGTTTCTTTTACTTTCAAGAGTACATTATTCTTCACTCTGTTGTTTAAATAAACCTTATAATTAAAAAAAAATAATTTGTCAGTAAGTTTAACTGTGTTTTGCTGTGTAAGTTTTGCTGTGCGTCAGCTGAGATTGCTTTATAATAATCGAAATTTTATCAAATCTGAATTTAAGGTACTTTTTAATCTACTTTTTTAACCTCATCTAGGCTACATGATAAATCAACATACATTGTTCCATTGGCCGCAATTGACATTTAAAAATTTTTTTCGTACATTGCAAGTATTGATTTTTTTAGTGATAGTAAAATAAATGAAAAATAGATAATAGTAAATCTTCTTTTGTCCGTTGCTTCAATATGAAGAACCATAAATTTACTAATCGCTAAATATACATTTCGTGTAATTTTCTGCAATCGTATTCACCGTTTTATAATTTGGCGATAAATCTTGGTCGCTTGGCGATTTATCCTTGGAGGCCGCTATAACACGAAAGTACCCATTTTTCTTAACCTGACGCAAATGATAAATCGTCAAATATTGTTTATGACCAATGGTAACTTTTTCGTCCAAATAACACAACTTTCCACCATAATTCTACAACTAATCTACTTAGAACAATATGGTATATACTAAAACCTTCCCTGAAAAATAGTATATCTGACAGTGAAAGTTCCATCAAAATACATTCCGCAGATCTCGAATTATAAGTAGTTGGAACAAAATTTCCATTTGTATTTAATATATATAGTAGATGTATATTATATTCACAGATATCGTTATGTGATTAGGATATAGTTATCATATTTATTCCGGCGAGCATAGCATACATCCAAAAATGAAACTACCATCGTAAATATTATCTTTTATAGCTAAAATCTATCAATCTGATGTTATGTGTTTAATAGTTCTATTCTAAATTATTGCTTTATATTATTTTAGTTTATTTTAAAATCATTTACCATTTTGAATAATGTTTTGTATTTAATAAATGAATATTAAATTACTGTTTTGAACGCGATTGGCCATTGACAATGAAAAACAGGATTGGCGATTAACAACCATTTTTGCGATCTATCTTCTTCTGGAATTTCATATACCGAATGGGGAATGTCTGATGAAATCCTGGTATGATTAAAAATCTATGGATTGTGGAACTAAAGAACCATGTCGGACATTGAAAACTATTATGAGAAATGTGTTTTAATATGTTATGTGTTTTTACAGCGTGAAAGGTTGTCACCAATCTTTCACACTGCAAATATTACACGTCTTCCAGTTTCAAAAGTTGTATTCGAAGGGCTGAATACTCCAATGACAAATTATAAATGGTTAAATGTCCTTTTTAATTTTTCGACTTAAAAATGCGAAACTGAACTCAGCTTGCTTAGCTTCAACAATGTTGCAGTAAAGGCTTTCAATTGACTGACAAAGAGTGCTGACTTATATTTTTTCATACCATTTAATGCTCGCCAAACCAATGTAAGAAACTAATTCATTTTCATGAAGAATGAATAGAAGTTGTCATTAAAACTTGAAAATGTGCGGAAAAATACTTTAAAATTTTAATATTTGCTTCGATTTCTAGAGCTGTCAAACACTGCTCAGTCGATTACTGGTGTGTTTAGCATAATAGGTCAACGTTTGGATTTTTTTTTCTATTTCCAAATTTATTTTTTTGACACTATCACTGTGAGAACTGTGCCAAGCTTTCAAATTCTGTGAGAATTGTGCAAAGAGTATGTACTATATCTTCATTTAAACTCAAACGAAATGTTTTAGTTGTCGAGTGGGTTTTGATTTACTCATATTTGCGTTCTATAAAGTACTTTTTCGAATGCGTAAATCCTCAAATCATTGATACTTTATGTATTATATTAAGATAAATATTTTTTTAATCAATAATTAGGGTTAAAACCTATTAAAATTCAAATTCAATGCATCATTTTATTAGAATGTTATTATGGTTTTATTCGACAATCAAGGAACCTCGGATTCCGAGGATAAACATGCAACAATTAGGCTTGATCGAGGACAAATCTTCAGTTATCCGAGATCGTTCTTTATGTCTTACTAGAAACTGTTAT
Source organism: Maratus michaelseni (assembly GCA_963931845.1). Taxonomy (NCBI): domain Eukaryota; kingdom Metazoa; phylum Arthropoda; class Arachnida; order Araneae; family Salticidae; genus Maratus; species Maratus michaelseni. Next base: position 281,078,340 of record OZ007587.1, read on the forward strand.
TTAAGAATCTATCAGCAATTTTCCATTTTTTTTAAGTAAACAAGAAAGAAAAATAATGCGTCAAGCATAGACTAGGAAACTCTTTTCAACACTTCCAGAATACTTTACAAAACCTCACCATTTAACAAGGTAAAGAAGATACCTAAGTAATCAATTTAAACAGGTTGGAAATTGTACGTTAAACGTGTCATAAGAGGTGTGTTCATTTTATAACTGGTTTCAACAATGTAAAAAAATCATCCTTATGACTTCAGTGAAATGAATTATATCGTCTGCTATGAGCGAAATGAGCATGCCTTTTTTTTCTTATTACGTATGCCACGTTTACAAATGCGAATTTTTTTTTCTACACCAGACAGCGCTGCAAAATTCACCATGGAGATCTTGCTTTGCGAAGAATTACATCCATGGTTTAATATTTTTATGCCTCATAATGAACTAATCTCCTGTGTTTTTTTACTCTAATGGATTGAGATATTCGGTAAACCTAATTTCCACTGAAGTTATCTCAGAATCTATACATTTTTTAATGTAACTCATCTCGCAGGCAATTTTTTTGAAAGATCTTTCTAAAAATGTAACTTTTATATACAATTTTATTCGAAAAAATAATCTATATATTTAAAACGCTAAGCGATTTCTTTCAAAAATCCGTGAGAACAAACTACTGCATCAAATTACATCATTCTTTTTTTAAATGAAAGATATTCGGACACATATTTGTTATCATGCATTCGTTTGTTCGAAAATTTAATTAATTAGCCGTAATTTTAAAATAAACTTTTACTTCTGCTAATGACGTCATAATCGGGTAACGCCTACTGTTGCGAAGCACAGAGTTTCTTCTCTAAACTCTGTGGTTGAATAAAAGAGAAATAATAAATATTAAAAGCACGCGGTTTTAAAGCCGAATTTGTTAATTTGCAAGTTAAATTTCGGTAAAAATGTTTATCCGCGTGTTTTATAAGCGAATAATAATTCATATTTATTGTGACGTCACGGGAATATTGTCCATTGGGTTTATTTTAACATTATGCATTATAACTTTGTTGATGCCATTTTTTCATTAAAATTAAATACAAAATATATTTATTTGTGTGCATGGTGTTTAAGCATTAATGTAAGGTATATGAAGTACGTGTGAAAAGTTTGCGCCGGTGAAAATGACGTTATGCTTAGCTTGAAGTGCATTTTAACATTGATAAAACTAAAGAAAAAAATGTATATGATTGTGTTAACATGACATAATTTTCTGATTTTTGCATTCATAATTATAAAGATTAGAATTGAAGCCGTCATTGATTTCTTCATCTTGATTGCATACCTTCATTACATGTTACCAATTGCTTTTTTTTATTATTATAGGATAGAAGATTTCCTTTTTTAATAAAACAAATCACAAAAGTAAAGGATTTCAGGAAATTTAAAGTTATTAAAAATAGTGTTATGGTAGAAAAAAATCTTGAAATAATGATTGTATTTTTAGCTAGAATAAACAATGTAAGACTAATATTTTTTCGGAACCAGAGGGCCCGTGCGAGGATTTCGCACTGAAATCTAATATTTTTTAGGTACTTCTCTATTATCCCGTCGACCACTTTTCATAACAAAAAACTATCGCCAAACTGTAAGATTAAACGCCAAAAATGAAGTCCCATTTACTTGATGTCAGAAGCATTATACGTATTTGTTACGTCAAGTGGTTTTTAATTCGACATTTGCGTATATTTTTCATTATGTTTTACTGATTTATTAGGTACTTTATTAATTAAAATAAGAATTGTGTCCTTAAATTCTTATATTTTATTTATTTATTTATTTTGATATTCCAAAGGCAACGTTCTCCCGTTTATTTGGCGATAGTTTTTTGTTATGAAAAGTGGTCGACGGGATAATAGAGAAGTACCATTTTTTATCAATATGTAATATTTATTAGATGCAGGTTTAAACTTCTAAAGAAAAAGTAAGGATAAAAATATCTGCAAACAACATTTAGTTTTTAGTCAATCCAAAATATTATCTAATTTATTCCATCAAAATTAGAATAAAAACTGATCCAAGATTGCAAAAGGCACGCTAGAGGGAAAAAAAAATTAACAATCATATTTTGACTGCATTAGAGGATGACGTCATCCGCCTCGGGAAAAACATGGGACATAGAAATATAAATCTAAACATTTCAATTTCAATGTCCCTTTTTAATCATAAATATAAAATAAACCCGTGCGGTGTTTTTTATAATAATTGCTGAGCATCATATAATGTGGTATTTTATTTTTTTGGCAACAATAATTTGAGGAAAATCTTTCATTTCTTTTAAGAAAACAATGCCGATTAAATTTTTAATTTTCAGAAAATTTTAATCAAAAACATGTTTTAACGAAATGTTAAGTGTGCTATGTCAGAAGCCTGTTCAAAATCCTTTCATATGCTATCTCATTCGTCGTTCTGTGTTTCGTATTTTCTGCGAAAAAGGGATGTTGACAGGAGAAATAATATATATATGATTATTTTGGTAGGTTTGTTATAAGTTCATTTAACAGTTCCTTATTAGCGCAAAGTCCTATTTCTTTCACTGTGAATTTCTCTTTCGATGTCAAAAAATGTTTTTCTACTTTTGGACGTCAGCCAAAATACAGAGGCAATTTTTAGAAATGTACAACAGTTGTGACAACAAAGGCGCTATCGCTTTAGTTTTCATCGCGCTTACATCAATTCGAAATACTACAAATTTCTATTTTTTACTACATTTTACAATTTTAATTCTTACATCATCAATAATAAAAAAAAAATTAGCTTTCGATTGAAATTAATTTGAAAACTGCCGCTTAATTTAACGACTTTTTAAATATTTTTCAAGCATGAAAATTTTTTCAATTCTATCTTATCAATGACCACCAGTTTAATTCAATAATATAAAATAGCCCCTGGGAAAGTTGCCACAATTGAAAATAGATTTCCCTAACCATCATAAAAAGTGAATAATAATTTTTTAAAAAAAAGTGATAAATCATAAGATCAGATTATCCATAAGATAGAACATTTTGGCGCTAAACAAAAATCTGTCAGAAAAAAAAGAAAAAAAAGACTATTTTTAGTTTATGTTGAACATAAAATTGATATGTTGAATTCGTTGATGAATATATTCCATCAGATATCAGGATATGCTAGGAATTGTATTTTTTTATTTTTTTACATTTGCCAACTGTATAAGAGGAAAAATATCCCCGACTGTGATGGAAAAGAAATAATCATCCTGATTATGTAAAGGAACCGAAGAAACCATACAAATAAATTACACTTGAAAACATTAAAAATCTCCATCTGCAGAGATTTATTACTGTTAAAAACTTCTTAATCTTTGCATAAAAATCGATTAGCTTAAAACAATGGATGCGTTTTAGAAGATATGGATTTGAAACGAACAATGATTAAAGAGGACATTTTAAAACTTTTAATTTAATCATTTTAAAACTTTTTAACGTCGAATTTTGACGGTGCTTTTGGGCAGGTGCAATGCACATGTGCATAGGAGCTCATTCGGTTGCATTATCACAGGGGGGGGGGGGGAGATGTGTGCTTTATTTACTATGTTCTGTTATTTACTGAATATGATATGAACGTAGGAATATACTATTTGTATATACTTCATAGGTCCATGAATTTTTTTTCTTGCCGTGGGGAATATGGTGGTAATGTCAAACTGATTTGCATTACACAGTTATTTACGGATTTTTTGTTTGGAGTTTGCATCGGAAATAGTACTGTATTTGACTGGGGAAAAAAATATTTGAAAGACTGTTTTATACGCAACCCTTCATAAATAATAAAGAAGCTTATTTTACTGATACTGTTATAGTATTTTTTTTTTTTTTTTGCGTCAAGTTTTGAATAAAAATGGCCGGCTGGTATGTGAAGAAAGAAGCGGTTTGCCCGTATTTGTTTTCCTCAATCACATGACTTACGCTTTTATTATATAGATTACATACGATAAGATTTAATAGAATAAAGACAACTTTTATTAATATCTTTTTATGTTTTGATACGATTTTCATAAAATTTGAAATGACTCGACAAAATTCTGCAGCGATAATATATTAAATTTCAAACCATTCGGTTGGGCAGTTTTTGCACTGTTATACGCGGGAGGACGGACGGACAGACGGACGGACGGACCAGACGGCGACTATAGGTGCTACGTATTTATATAATTACGAACGCATCTAAAAACGCGTAACTCATTTAAAAACTAAATTTTAGCATCTACCATAAATAGCCAGAAAGGTACTCGCAGTCTTTTGTGCAGCCCTGTAATCATGTGTATATTTATATATATTCTACATGTATGGTAAAATTTAGTTTCGTTAAAAAACGCATAAAACAGTTGAGAAATTACCTTTAGAATTTTTTCCCAATAAATTTTATCTACAGATTTTTATAAATGACACATATGCAGCTAAAATTTAATTCAGGCTAAAAACACTTAAAACTACTAAAATCACACTTCCAAAAATTGCCATCTACAGACAGCAATATATCCTGTTCTTTTAGCAGCCCTGTTATTGAATTTATTTAAATTGTACAAATATACCTTAATATACTAAATGTAGTTCAGGTTGAAAATGCATAATTCACTTAAAAAAACCACCTTTGAGGAATTCATGCCCATACTCAATAATGCTTAGAAATTCTTTTGTGTAGCTATGTATATGGTGTATAGAATTTCTACACCCCACGTGGCATGCAAAAATTCAGTTAAATTTAAAAACGCATACCATAACTGAAAACGCATTTACAGCAATTATCGCTACTAGACTGTACTGTATTCGATATATTTTGTGTGTCCCTGTAAATGAACGATAATAAATGGTATGCACATCACACACTACAGAAACAGCTTGTATTGAACCTCAGCCTCAATAATGTATACATCAAACACATTATGTTTAAAACATTGTAACATAATTAAAATACGCTGTAAACAGTTTTTCCCCGCAGACCAGTATGTAACCGAATTCTTTTACGTGATCCTGTAAATGAATGATACATACTTTGCACTCCATATTCTACAGAAAACATGTTTTAGTGCATCTGGAAATTTCATATCAATTTTATTATGTTTGTGATAATGTAACATCATTAAAATGCGCCGCAAACGATTTTAACCATAGACGATGCTGTAACGGAATTCTTTAAGTGTCCCTGTAAATTAATTATCTATACTACACACTTCATTTTCAATAACAAACGTACCCTGCCAGTAAACATAATTAACATATATCAATTACGTGGCAATCCGGGTATATTTACGAGAGTTCGAGCACAGACGCACAGACAGACAGACAAACCGAATTCATAAACACTTTTCAGCTATGTTAGAAAGTCTTCAAAAGGAAGGGTAGCGATATGAGACATTTAAAGGCAAAGTAGCATTCTTTTAAATGCTCAAAAACAACGATTTTCTGTACGCTTTACAATGAATTTGTATCGAGTAAAATATCTTCAGAAGCTATTTACAAGCGAATCTCGTGGATCTATCGCTTATACCGATATTGCTATTCATAGATTGCTACGTCTAGACAGTACTCTAACAACTCTTATTTTGTGCCTGGCGCGAAAATTTTTACTCTTTTTTTTCTACAGATTATCCTTGTATCATTAGTAGTTGTAGCTGAAAGTGCCTATGAAGCACGTAGTTGGGTTGGCGCCTGGTACTGGCACACCACTTGCACTATACCCTTGCTTCGGATTTGAGTCTAGATACCCTCTATGCGTTTAATTCAATTTTTCAAAATTAATGATTAACTCCACTCTGTCTTTAAATGGCTCATATATTAGTAGAAAATGTGAATGCCAGTTTTACATTAATATAGAATTTATAAACTAGTAAAGTGGTAAACAATTATCATAGACTATTACAAGTAAAAGCACAATTAATGCGATATCTCTCTTTATTAATACAAAGCATCAAAATAATATAAGGCTACATTTTCACTACACAATTTATTCAGGACCGAACCATCTTTTAAAAATTTCGAATAATGCACTGAGGATTTTGTTAGTTGATGATGAGAGTGCTTATAACAGCCAATATAGATTATAATGCTTTGACAATATTAACACAGTATCTTACCATACATGCTGAGAACTCAAGATACCACCATGATCTAATATCAGATCCATTAAATTTAAATCCATAAAATATATACTTTTCATGATGCAATCTAAGCACACAGTTTATTTTTACTGTCAGCACAAAAGAGTAATACTTCCCTATTTCATATGTGTACTAGTAATTTTACATCTATATGCAGCTTAAAAAAAAAAAAAATGCTTCCGTTACTTACTTGCATCCTGTGTTCAATAACTTACCAAAAACACTAAACATTGGGTTTTTTGCAATTTTTCATCATAAAAGTAAAGCTTAGCAATAATGTTTTATAGTAAGAATTGAAAATTATAAAAGTGTTTCCTTGGGGCCAAAAAAAAAAAGTTTTGTTGCTATTCCTCCTTTGCAAGTAACGGTTATGTTACAAATTCACTAAATATGACTGGCTTTTATGCTAAAAATAATGCTTATATTGAAAAATTTATTATCGCATTTTCTCATACACTAAATATCTAAAACTTTGCTTTTAAAAACACACAAGTATAAAAAATCAGGAGCTTTTATCTTTAGGCATATTCAGCTTGGAACCTTCTTCATTAATGACTCCGAAGGTACTTGTAAATGTTACAGGAACCTGGATCATTTTATTCGTATGTCTACAATAAAACTGGTACGTTTCCGTTGGTGGACTGTACAGGTGCAAGGATACAGCTTGATTGGCAGTGTCGTTCATCATTTCGTGCACTGCGATGGAATCATCTATGTACGTCACATTGTTTCGCTCTCGCACATTATTTTCAATTTCTTCAAACGGTTTACCTTCTTCAGGGATTTTATACCTAGAACAGACAATGTTAAAAATAGATTTTATATGTTAGCAATTCATGAAAAAAGAAAAAAAAAATCTGAAAGAGTTTGCATCGAAAATCTTTCGATTCCATTATTGGTACTAGGGAATTGAACTCGGGCATCCGGGACATAAGTGAAAACCATTTTTTTCTAATTTTAATAGATTTTTCATATTTAATATATATTTTTAAAACTGATTCATTAATAACGCCAAAAAGAATTTTATAAGAAAAATATCAATAATATATTCAAATAAAATTTTGAAATTTAATAAATCGGTACTTTGTATTAACCGTATTCGAAGAGTTACTGGCCAAAGAAATCGTCCAAAATTTTGCTGTTTACTGGAGGTTTTTTTTATTCTGAAAATTTCAACTGTTTGAGCGCATAGTTTGAGAACATTACTATTAAATTTGAATTTTATTTATATTACATTATTATTTATATTTATATTTTGATGAAGTTTTAATTTCGTTCTGTAATGTTAGCCAGGAATAAATGCGGAACTATTTATATTGTTTTAAATTCAAACGGATTAATCTTTCACAATCGGGCTGCACGTAATAAAGATAGATTTTTAAAAAATCATGCATGGAAATTGTCTTAAAAAGCATAAAAAAAACAGTAAATTCAAATACAGTTTTCAAAGAAATTGCATTTTCCCCCTATTCGATGGTGTAAATGTTGAAATTGTGCGATAATTAGAAGCTTAAAAAGATGCAGTAAAAACGAAATTTATTGGTCAGTTCGTTGCTACTATCAAAATGACTTCAGCAATAATCTGACATGTGTTTGGTTTATACTATAGATTATTATTAGCATTAACCCATTTTCGGCCAAAGGTGCGTAAACGCACCATTTCAATGAATATTTTAGGTAGCTTTCAATACAAAAAAGTATAAAGCTACCTATTGCAGCCGTTCGGAGGAAAGCAGTTCCGGAAAATTTCGATATATTTTCACCGATCATGACCCCCAGACCCCAAAACCACCCTCCGTTCAAATGTTGATTTATATATATATATATATATATATATATATATATATATATATATATATATATATATATATATATATATATATCCATATATATATATATATATATCTGACCTATGTCATACGATAACGCTCGTATTTATAAATCAATTTGGATGAAACTAATTGTGTGTATTAAGCTCACCAATGTCTCGACCGAGTTCGTTGGCCAGCTTGGTCCGCCATTTTGTTTCAAGATGGCGGCCAATTAAAAATTTAAAACTAAAATAAATATACAAAAAAATTAAAAATTCAAATTTATTTTTTAATTCAGTGTTAGGCCTTGAAACGAGGATTCCAGAGCATTTTTTGTTTTACCTCTATCTTAAAAAACGGCTGAGATAGAGCAGTTTGAAATTCTAGGGTGGCTGACATTTTGAAACAAGACAGCACATTACAAAAATTTTCATTGTTGTAATAATTTTCCCAATCAAACGCATAAAACTATATATTCATATCCGTTAGCGCCAAATTCTCGCCAAACTTGGCGACATTTGGCGAAATATCGCCAAATTTGGCGACCAAAAAAAGTCTTCATAAATGAAGCCAATTTGGCTATTGCTCAATAATTTGGTGAATTTCTTATTCAAATTCAGTATTAACGAATCTTTTGTAAACGTTTTATTTGCATTTTAAGTTGCTGTTTTCGTGTAACATTAGCTAAAATTTTAAAACGAAGATATAGGAAAGCTACCTTTTCCTCCCGGTACAGGCCGGAAGGACTTTTTTTTATTAGCACTGTGATGTATATTTTTCACTAATTGCATTTTTCTGCTACTTTTAAGGGTTCTGAAGACGAGTATAAAATATTAGTAATTCCATTAGAATAAACACTTTCTGTTGAGAAATTTTTAAAATACGCTGGTTTTTTAACTTGAAACGGTTATTGACAAATTCGACTTTTTGGAAATGTATAATTATTCCACTTGAAATTAATCACATGTTTTTATAATGGATTAAAGTTGCAAGTTCTGTAAATAAGATTAAAAAAAAACACATGCCATAAAATAACTTTAAAATTTTTAATTAAATTTAATGGTGCGTTAACGCACCATTGGCCAAATGCAGGAAAAATAGGCAAAAATTGAAAACCCACTTTTTGTGCATTGTTTCAGTGTTTTATTGCAAATTTAATGTGATTTCTTTTAAATTTATTTAATAAATGACACCACGGCGGTTTGCTCTGATTGACTTTCACATTTCTATCAAGAAAGACAACAGTCGTCATGATTTCCAGTTTTCTGAACCCGATTTGAAAAAGATTTTTAGGTATACTAATTCTTTCTGGATACCAGAGTTGCCAAGTCTCCGGCTTTTTGGACACCAGTGTTTTAGTACGGAAAATGTTGTTTTATATAATCGGAACATTATGCGATTTAAAAGAACAACATTTTCTCTAAGATAATACTGGTGGACAAAAAGCCGGAGACTTGGCAAGTCTGCTGGATACCATACACTTCCTCAAATATATATGCACTGGTCTTTACATCAAGGTAAAGGACTGCCAGTAATTCGGAAGAGCATGACTCGAAACAGATTCAAAAACGTTAAACAAAATATCCATTTGTTGGATAACACCTGCCTTGATAAAACAGACACATTTTCTATATTACGCCCATATTTTATGCACATAAATCAAAAGTATCTACAATTTGGAATATTTTCTCAACGTATGTCAATTGACGAAGAGATGATGCCTTATTTTGGAACGCATTCATCAAAAATGTTTATAAAGGGAAAGCCAATAATGTTTGGATTCAAACATTGGTGTTTGTGCTCATCTGACGGATACCTTTTCCAATTCATTCCTTATGGAGGTGCTGAGACTAAGAGTGATCTACAAAATATGCCATTAGGAACAAGTGTTGTTCTGAAGTTACGTAGCGTTGTTCCAAAACCTCAAGTGCTCAAAATTTATTTTGATAACTTTTTCTTTTCCTACGGTTTATTGGAAATTTTGAAAGAAAAGGGTTTCTTTGCATCTGGAACAACTCGCGAAAATCACATAGCTGGTTGTATATTTGATGACTCCAACAATATGAAAATAAACCTACGATTTTCCATTCAAACATGTGTTTATCAAATGGAGCGATAATGCTGTGGTAACGATTGTTACTAATAATGGGACGATTTTGTTACTTTTAAATGCCAAACGATACAGTCGCAAAAAGGAAGTTCTGATTTCACAACCAAACGTTATATCGGATTACAATAAGCATATGGTAGGTGTTGACCTACATGACAATTCCATAGGTAATTACCACGTAAAGATCTAAGGTAAGAAATAGTGGTGGCCATTATTTACAAATATCATTGATAGCGTTATAGTAAATTCATGGAAGCTGCATAGATTTTCTACTAACACAAAAATGGCACCTATAGACTTTATATATTATACAGCGATTGCCGTATTAAAATCTGAATACAAGAATAATCCATCTGGTGAAAATACATTACAAATGACACATCCTAATAAAGGTCGTCCATCATCTACAGCTCTATCGAAAGAAATATGGACTGATAGAATCGGACATACCCTAAGTGAACGTGAACAAAAAGCCCGTAGACGTTGTAAAGTGTGCAAAGAGCATACGATTTATTTGTGCTTCAAATGCCAAGTCCATTTGCATCCAAAATGTTTCGAAAATTTCCATAACAAAATATAAAAATTTGAATATAATACAATTGTTCAACTAAATGATTTGTTAATTGATTTGGCCACTGGTGCGTATACGCACCATTTTATTTCTTAAATAAAATATTATTTTTCATTCACGAAACTTTTTTTGTATCTTAATAAATGTAATGTAAGCATATTTCAATGAAAATAATACCACATTTTATAAAATTTCTATGCTTGTCCTAAAATGGGATAAACCATATTCTTGACAATATCATTTATGTGCGACATCATCCCTTGGCATGGACCCGATTACGTAAGATTAGCATCAAAATTTAATAAAAGAATTTTATTCTGTGTGCTTGAATCAAATGTATGAAATCAAAATAAGTTTTGATTTCATCATTTCTAAGGTATGAACATCCTATGCATATTTAAAACTTTTTAAGACATTTTGGTGAATTTAATAAAATATTTTCTTTTTAGCCTACATTTTTTTTTTCGTAATACTTGACAGAATTTTACCAAGTCTAATATGTATATTTTTAAATTACCCATTAACTATATCAAGCTCCATATCATACATTAATGCTGTATTTATTTATGCATTTATTCAACACTTTATTGTACACAATATTATTTTGATTGAAATCATTTGTTATACAACAAATTTTAATGTTTTCTTGCGATGTTACTCTGGATAATGCAACGTATAAGTAATTATACATGTGTAAACACTGGTTTGGGCAAATAGATGCCAACATGTTCAAGTGTTTGCTCTTAAGCTTTGTTTATTGTAATCACAAAAGATGGCTTGATTGCAAATTGTCGTCTGTTAAAATTAAAAGGGTATTCAGAATCTGTAGGCATCAAAATTTTTCTTGGAATGTAAACTCGATTACCTAATATATGAGTTTCTGTTATAATTTTGCTTCGATTGAGCGATTATTTAGAATCCTTACAACCAACCTCGTTCCATTGCAAAGACCCAAAGAGTGATTGAGGTTTCTCATCAGCATAATTGGAACTCCGATTTTAAGTTGCAAAATGTGTGGAGGAATACAAATTACTTTTAAATTGTTCAAATGTTCAATTGGGTATGATATTGTTTTATTTTCATTTACAACGGAATCAGCGCTATAATATATTCTCTGTTGTCCAGGAAATTGTTTAGTTATCAAGATATTAATTCATTCCACTTCTTCGTTCAAAGGAGTTGAAATGAATCTTTTTGTCAAATTAATACTCTATATTTCCATCATTGGATATACATATTCAATGAGATGAGAATTTTAAGCTATTTCGTTGAATGATGAATTCAGTAAACTCGACATTTTGACCTTAGCCAACTTGAATTAAATAATCAGAAAAGTTCAAATTTTTAATTTGATTCACTCGCATGTTAATTATGAGACGCCTAATATTAACTTTTCTCCAAATATTAGAAAATTTCAAAGTGCCAATATAATATCAGCTTCGTTCCCATGCTTCACTACAGGCAAAATTTTTCTAATGTCGCCAGCAAATACAGCTACTATTCTGCCAAATTGCGAATCATCATATATATATTATTTCTCCTGTCAACATCCCTTTTTCTAAGAAAATATGAAACGCAGAACAACGAATGAGATACCATATGAAAGGTTTTTGAAGTGGCTTCTGACATAGCCCACTTAACAATTCGTTAAAACATGTTTTTGATTAAAATTTGCTGAAAAGTAAAAATTAAATCGGCATTGTTTTCATAAAAGAAATGAAAGGTTTTCCTGAAATTATTGTTGCCAAAAAAATAAAATACCACATTATATGATGCTCAGCAATTATTATAAAAAAACACCGCACGGGTTTATTTTATACTTATGATTAAAAAGCGAAATTGAAATTGAAATGTTTAGATTTATATTTCTAAGTCCCATGTTTTTTTCCCGAAGCGGATGACGTCATCCTCTAATGCAGTCAAAATACGACTGTTAATTTTTTATCTCGCGTGTGCCTTTCGCAATCTTGAATCAGTTTTTAGTCTAACTTTGATGGAATAAATTAGATGATATTCTGGCTTGACTAACAATTAAATGTTGTTTGCAGATATTTTTATCCTTGCTTTTTCTTTAGAAGTTTAAACCTGCATCTAATAACTATTACATATTGATAAAAAATGATACTTCTCTATTATCCCGTCGACCACTTTTCATAACAAAAAACTATCGCCAAATAAACGGGAGAACGTTGCCATTCGAATATTTAAAAAAAAAATAACTACTAAATCAGTAAAACATAATGAAAAATACACGCAAATGTCGAATGTAAAACCACTAGATGACGTAACAAACACGCATAATGATTCTGACATCAAGTAAATGGGACTGCATTTTTGGCGTTTAATCTTACAGTTTGGCGGTAGTTTTTTTTTATGAAAAGTCGTCGACGGGATAATAGAGAAGTACCTAAAAATATTAGATTTCAGGGCGAAATCTTCGCACGGGCCCTCGGTTGTTTTTTATATCTTTAGGCGTACGGTCTACACATTCAAATACTAATTTATTCACCATGGGTGCTTCATCCCAGACGATTAACTTCATTTCTCTTATTAACTCAGCAAGGTCAGATTGCTTACTAATGGCACACGTAGATCTTTCGTTCAAATTTAGCGGTATTTTGAATTTTGAATGCGCTGTTCTGCCTTTAAGCTGCGATTCAAGAAGATGCAACAGCTATCACAACTATATTACATAATATCACCTTTTGTTAAAACTTCATTAAGTAAAATGTTTTGCCAGCGCCTCCTAGCGCGTCAATGAACTAAACCATAGAACTTTCATTTAAAACAGCAAGCTAAACTTAATAAATTGATTTTTAATCGTGATTATCCTGGCGCAAACGATAAATAGCCAAATATAGTTTGAGTCACAATTTTTACATTGATTTTTTTTTTAAGTATCCCAAATATTTTTTTTTCTTTTTCAAATAAATAATTTCGATTTGTAAAATTATCGCTCATCAAAATGTTTATTATTATTATTATTCGGTATTTTATATAAAATTATTAACTTTTTTTACTTTTACTTATCGAGGTGTATGTATTATTTTCTAACTGATAATGGCCATTTCAATTCATTAACTAACGATAATATGCTATCGCCAAGAGGGAAAAAATTACCAATGGCAACCATTAATTCTGAAAAAAAGAATAAAATACCACTTTTTATTTTAAAAAGCTATAATAAATCAGTCAATTAAGATATAGTTTTCAAACAAATTACATTTGAAAGTAGATTTTTTTTCCTACATAACGGTGTAAAAAATTAAAATGTGCGATGTTTAGAAAAAAAAAAAATTCACTAGCAAATCGTAAAACCGAAATTTCATCGTCAACTGTTGCCATTCGCAAAATGACGTCAGCGTTACTCACGGACACGTTTGTCCTTTATCTCTTTAATAAAACCGTAAGTCATGTGACTGTCATCAACAGTTCCGGGATGCCCGGTTCACTTTTTCATATGCCAGGCGGCCATTTTTATTCAAAATTAGTTTTTCGGATAAAACTGCATAAAAGTTACATTTTTAGAAAGATCGTTCAAAATAAATTAATATTTGAGTGATGACTTACTTTCAATTGTGTATACATTCTGCAATAACTTCAGTTTAAATTAGGTTCTCAGTTCAAATTCTCTATCCATGAAAGTAAACAAAAACAAAACAAAAAAAAGATTCATTCGTTGTGAACGTTTAAAATATTAAACCATGAATTTTTGGACCGCTACCTGGTGTAAAAAAAATAATCCGCACCAGTGAGACAATCAAAGTTTACCATAATTCTGTTCTATACAACTCATCTTCCTTCTGGATTTTTTCTTGACGTAAGTTGAACTCATGTAATAATATTTAATGGATCAAATTTCGAAACGAATTGTCAGCTTTTATTTTTCACGTGTGCAAATTAAAAACGATACTTTAATGTTGAAATCAAATGTTTTGATTTATGATATTATTTCTTATTTATCTATTTTCTATTTTAAATGAAAAATGTGAACGTCGTGCATTTTAAATTGGAACAGCTGTCACAGACGCACCGTGATTGGCGCGATTTTTGTTTTGCGCCATTTTGGCGAGAAAATATTTTCAGGTACACGTGCAAATTAAGAAAAATTACTTAATATGTTTAAAAATCTCCGCATTAGCGAACATATTGCAACTGATAAGCAAACGGACATGAAGCATAAATACTTAAGTAGGTTAAGCTGTTTTTGCCAAGAAAGATGAAATACATAACAAAAAATATGAGAAATGCTACCACGATTGCAAAAGTTCTTGATTTGTCTATTAGATTTTTACGGTTTGGCGAAGGATTAAGGAAAAAAATAAATTATGAATAAAAATAATTTGTTACAATGCTTAACATCCATTTAAGGGCGACCAAACTGGTCGTCAGTGGCGGCTAGTAGTATATAAGA
This sequence comes from Maratus michaelseni, assembly GCA_963931845.1. Classification (NCBI taxonomy): domain Eukaryota; kingdom Metazoa; phylum Arthropoda; class Arachnida; order Araneae; family Salticidae; genus Maratus; species Maratus michaelseni. Next base: position 281,093,403 of record OZ007587.1, read on the forward strand.
AATAAAAAAAATTTCACTAGCAAATCGTAAAACCGAAATTTCATCGTCAACTGTTGCCATTCGCAAAATGTCGTCAGCGTTACGCACGGACACGTTTGTCCTTTATAGTATAGATAGATAGATAGATAGATAGATAGATAGATAGATAGTTTTTAAACCTATCATCGTCAATGCTGTACAGTATCGGTTCACATCAGAACAACGATGTTAAGTGCATCGTGCGCGGTCAGATTTATACTGTGAGTGTTCCTAAAGAAATTATGTGCTATGTGTTACGGGCCTAAACGATTTATTCATTTAGCAAAAAAATCATGACAAACCCAATGAAAAAGATAAGATATACTTATTTTATAACATTCAAAACTTAATAAAGTTCCGTAATCGGGTTTGCAGTTAATTACCGTAGTTTAGAGAGTGTGGCTTGGCACGAATTTCATTCCATTGTTATAACTTGGTTTGTTATTTTTGTGTTAGCAAATATTTATAGATGAGTTTACAATTTGTCTCCGTGTGCATATAACTGTTTTTGGAATCAATCATATGAACCATGTTCATATAATTTACTACTAAATATAAAAACTTGTTTCCTTGCTTTTCTAACTCCTGTCATACACTGGATACATTATTGTTGCTAACATCGCTCCTGTTTGATGCCAATCTTGGCAGGATATTGGATCATGGAACTATATACGTTCTAAAGGGGTCACTTCATTTTAAAAGGCTGTTGTCAAATTCAAACTAGGTACTTTATGACACATATCTGAATTTATTTTTATTCATAAACAAATAAAATTTGCAGTTTTTTTTAATTCAAAAATTCTGAAAATGAATACCGATTTTCATTTCTTAATGAAGTCAGATAATTTCTTATAAAATTTTGACAAAATTGATGTTTAAAACCGATTTTTTAGACGAAAAAAGTCGTCATGAGAGAGTAATCGTTTTTAATCCTTTCAGGGGCAAAGTAATCCTGTAGAAAGAATGTTGAAATGATTGATTGCCACCAGAATATTTTAACAAATTGAATTCGGAATAAATAAAATGATTTTCTTCACTTGCATCATAAAAGCAAATATTTATTAAAAAACTCAGGTGCGATTGTGGCATTTGGGAATTAAAATTAAGTTGTATAAATAATTTATCACCACCCTTCAACGGGTTAACTCAGAATGTATCAACAAAATATATCAACAATATCAACAAATATATCAACAAAAAATTAAAATCGAAATTCGATACCAAATCACTTCAATAACCATACTCTCTAATTTCATGCTTTTATGTTTAAAAATCTGTCCGGGAATGTGTCGGAAATTTCATATAGTTGAGCGGGAAAATATTTTCTGACAACCGCTTTAACGAAGAATATTTGATACCTTCGCGGTTATAACGGCTACCACAATCACGATTATGGCAAGGTTACAGATATAATTTTGTCAAGATAATGACAAAACCAATACATGCCTCATATATACTCATACATATATACTGTTATTTCTGCTATATACGTCATTATATACATATTATTTACGTCTTATATGTCATATATACCTCATATACGTTTTATGCACATGTCATATATATACGTCATATACGCGACTATAACTTGGCTATATCGGGGCCACCGCGAAAAGAAAGTTTCGCAATGACCCCGGCTATATACACCACGAAATGTTACATACATCATTTATTATTATGTCATATATGATTTATAATTTGTCGCTAAATCTTGGTCGCTTGACGATTCATCTTTGGGGGCCGCTATAACACGAAAATACCGAATATTTTTAATATTAATGTATTGCATGCGTAAAATATGTTGTTTTATAAACTTTTATCGGTCCAGGAGAGAGGGGGAGGGTCATGACACTCGTGATCCCAATCTTAGATCCGCCCTTGGTGATTTTTCTGCAAGTTACATTAGATTGCGATTTACTGATACGCCGCCATCTTGGAATTATTGGAAATCCCTCATTGAAGAAGAGGGACATTTCAGAAAGCGGTATAGATGTCGCAGACGTTCCGGAATTTCTTTTTTTGGCGCAAAAATGACGCTTTTTTTCATGGAGTGGCAACCCAACGATTTTGGTGAGATTTTGATTTGAAAAATGCGTATGTTTTACAATATAATAAAAGTATTTTTCCGTTATACCAACACCATGCCAAAATGTATGTTAATGCACCATTTATTTCAACTCTGAACGTGCACAGGATTTTTATTGCAAACCATGCCAAACATTGTGACTCATTATTTAGTGAACGGGAATCATATTTAGGTAGCTTTCAATACAAAAAGTAGCTACCTATTGCAGCCGTTCGGAGGAAAGCAATTTCGGAAAAATTCGGTATATTTTCACCGATCATGACACCCAGACCCCAATATATATATATATATATATATATTCTATGTCATACGATAGCACTCGTATTTCGAAACCAATTTGGATGAAACTAAGCGTGTGCATTAAGCTCATCAATATCTCGACAGAGTCGGTTGGCCCGCTTGGTCCGCCATCTTGTTTCAAAATGGCGACCACTAAAAGATTTTTAAAAAAATCCCAAAACTTAGAAATTCAAATTTATTTTTTATTTAAGTGTTGGACTTTGATACAAGTAATCCGGAGCATTTTTTGTTTTGCCTCTATCTTAAAAAATGGCTGAGATATAGCAGTTTATAATTCTTAGGTGGTTGACATTTTGAAACAAGACAGCACATTACAAAAAAGTCCTTTCGGCCTGTACCGGGAGGGAAAGGTAGCTTCCATATTCCATGTTTTTAAAAATTCGACTCATTTTACTCAAATACCCAAAGCTAAAATACTTGGAACCCACCCGATTATAGAAGATTCAATCTCGGTTTTCGTTGATACTGAATTTGAATACGAATTTCAGCATGAGAGTTACAACATAACAAAAATCAGATTGCTTCAAAATGTCAGCCACCCTAGAAATTGAAACTGCCATATCTCAGCCATTTTTTAAGATAATGCCAAAAAAAAAAAAAAATTCTGGAATCCTTGTATCACAATCTAACTTTTAACGGAAACAACTTTTTCAATATAATTTTTTATACATCTGTTTGAATTTTTGAAAAAAATTGAAACATGAATCGTGTGCCGGTAGGTTTGGCGTTTTTTTTTTTTTTTTTTTTTTTTTTTTTTTTTTTTTTTTACGCGATAGATGCTTCAAAGTGGTTGTTGGGATCTTCAGCCTTTGGGGTTGCCTTTTTTAAAACGATATTTTTCTGTAGTGGTAATAATAAGTAAATAATTTATTTTTGTGCATTTTTATAGATTTTTGGTATTTTGTATATATATTTTTAAAACTTGTAATGGATGATCTGAACGAGATTTTTATATTTTTATCTGTGCCTTCAGAAATATTTAAAAATGTAGAAAATCGCCATTTTGGCAACAAAAAGGAGACCCGGTGCGTCTGCGACATCTGTATCAAGGCTACCAAGGTTTGTAATTTTGAAATGTTATATTTTTTAAATGATCACTTTCGCATCAACAATGTTACATATATTTTTTTTTAAATGTTAATTGGGCGCCAACAATTACGCTGGACGACAATTGTGTTGGTATAACGGAAAAAGTAACAAAATAAATGTGTGTGTTTTATAATAAAATAAATGCGTGTGTTTTATAATCAATTGTGTGTGTTTTATTATAAAGTTGTGTATGTTTTATAATAAAATAGTTTCATAATAAAATAAAACTAACATGCACGCTAGGCCTAACAGCTATTCGAAAACGGGGTTTTCTAGCCAAAATGTCGAGAAAAAAAAATCCCATCTACCTCGGTGCATCTGTGACATCTATTCCAAAGGAATTAACTCCCCCCCCCCCCACACCACCCTTTTTTTGAGCGATTTCAATTGACATAAATACCAGTTAATCTTACCTTATTTCACGAAGAGCTCCACTGAGAATCTTAACGAAGCAGCTCGAACCAGAATGGTTGTGAATATTACTTTTTTGGCCGGAGTTCCAGGCCATAAGCACCAGATTGTAATTTCCATTAACCGCATCTACCAGGTTTCTTGCATAAGATTTTTCGTCAAAAAATGCGTATTGATTCCAATCTTCTTCTTGGCTTTCATATGCTGATAACAACCGAGAGATTTCAGCTTTATTAACTTTATCATCCTTCAAAACGTTTTTAATTGATTCTAGAAGCAGATCCCAACTCATTTCTGCAGTAGCGCTAGTCGACATATTTCTATTTTAAAACTTAATTCAGTTATCATAAAATATTATTCTTACAAACACCAAAAGCCGTTCCAGGTAATTTAGTCTGTGGCAATTCTTAGTTTTCAAATAATTATTTTTTAGCAGAAAGTTCTAGTAGTTTTTAGGCACGTTCACTTCTTTCGATATTTGTAACGAATGTAAGGAAACTGCGTGCTACATCACGTGCATTTATTAGATGCTAAATATGATTATGTACGAGAAGCGGCGTGGAGAAAAAAAATGGTTAGCAGAAAATGGGCAGATTTCTTTCATAAATATTTTACTATTATTGAGTCAGAATGGTGTGTAAGGTTTATCCATACATGTTAGTAATACACATTATTGCGAGATCGTGTTTATGCTCTTTCTTGTTTTTTATATACACATTTACTTATGCACGATATTTTATTTAAATCTGAAATAGTTGCAGGGGAGTACCATTATAAAAGAGTAGCTACTTACCTGCTTCAAAATTTGATGCAGACGATTTTGTGCAAAGCCATACACTTGGCTATAATATTACGCTTACTACTATTAGTCGCCATGGTAATGCCTGTTTACATCATTCCTTCCCTCAAATATTTAACTTTGAAGTGTGCTTTTATTATGGCATTTTTTTTTTATCGGTTAGTTCTAATTAATGTGGAGGTCCGTATTTTTAACACTTTGTTTATCAAAGTTTATGTGTTAAAGTTAACAGTTCAAAAGTGTTTACGACTTCTGATATCGCGTGTCTGTCCGTCGACGTTTTAAAAACCGTAAATATGCTTGAATTTGCCATGTAATTGATATTTATTACTGAGATTTGACCCCCAAAAGAATTCAGATACATTACGTCTAGGAGCGATAGTCTTTTGAAGTACATTTTATTGATATTACACACTTTAAAGATCACCAATTTGATATGCATTATTTATATGCACTATAACATTCTTTCTACAGAAAATGATATGCGTAGCCATTTATCGTTCATTTTTCAGGAACACACAAAATAATTAGATTTTACAACTGTATATAGCAGCGATTCTCAGCCGGTGTGCAGTTTCATGTGTGCCCCGAAAAAATATCAGAAAAGTTGTATCATGATATTAAGAACTAACAAAAGTATCGATACTTTAATGTTCAACATTTCATATTATACTATTTTCTTTAAAATGAGGTTTTAGTGTCTGTTTACTATTATATCTCTGTTTGTATGCTCTTTATAGGAGTATACGAGACAATCATGAAAATGATCTCACATCTCTAGATAAATTTAATTCTTTCAGAGAAAATTTATGCCACCTGAAGAAAAGGGTTACAATATAATATGCTGTAGAAATAAATGATCTTTGGAAAGTTATTTAAAACTATGCTTATTCGAAAAATCTATCTTATAAAGAAATTATTCTAATTTTAAAAAGTCAAGCTCAAATATAACTTTAAATACTAATTTATGTTAACGAGAAGTATAAATATATATATACACTGATCAAAACAATTAAAGGATATTGTAAGTGTTATATAAAATAAAAGTATAAGCGGATTTTTTTTTTCAGAAAATGAAAGAAGAAGAAGACACATACAAACAGAGCATATAAACAGAGAGACAATGCAAATTTTTCTCAATTTCAAACTTCGGATTCAATGCAAACTTTGAGTTTGACGTTAAAAACGACGATTTAGCGGCAGCAAATGAAATTTGGCTTTAAACTTACTGAAAGACAAAGTGGAAAACAATGATCGACATTCAGTAAGTTTTTCGTTTCGATGAGTGCGATGTCTCAACGAAGTCATTTAACCGAATCAGATGCTTGGAGAGTTGCTTGGTCGGTTAGATGGGATCCAAACATAAGCCGAAGTAACAGAAGCCACTGGAGTTTCACAAAGTGTGATTTCCAGGATCTGGAACCGTTCTTTTTTTTTTAGACTGGAAATGCAGGCCGAAGACCATAGGGAATGAAGATCGATATTTAACACTAACAGCTCGGAGACACCGAAATATGAATGTCACTCTTCTTCAACAATACCTTCGTTCGGCTACTGGCACCACAGTTTCGACGCAAACTGTCCCAAAACCTGTTCCACGCTGTAGGTCTGTATGCTCGTAGACCAATGGTATGTGTTACGTTAACAGTAAGGCACCGTCACGTCTGCAGGAGTGGGCAACAGAGCATGTGAACTGGAGGAAAAATGAATGGCGCAATATTATTTTTTCTGACGGGTCCCGTTTTTCTGCTCATCCTGATAATAGGCGTATTTTCATCTGGAGGGAACGTGGCACTAGTTACAATCCTGCTTTCGTGCAAGGAAGTGTCTGATCTGGCGGTGGGGGGAGTGATGATCTATGCTGGCATCTCCATTGATGGGCGCACCGACCTCCACATCATTCGAAATGGAGCTCTGATCGGTCAGTAATATAGGGATGAGATCTTCAGACCTATTGTAGTCCATTACACTGCAGCAATTGGAGAATATTTCACGTTGAACGACAATTGTAAGCCACATTGTGCTCACTTGGTGGATGAATTCTTTTTCGAGGAAGGAATCATCCGATTAGAATGGCCACCGTGTTTTTTGCCGGACATGAACCTAATAGAGCATATTTGGGACTTTCAAGGCAGACGAGTTGCTGGAAGCCTACCGCCCCCTCAAACTCTCCAAGAACTGGAAAGAGCTCTTCTGGAAGATTGGGACAGAATACCCCAGGTCCTGATTAATAGTCTCATTTACTCTATGCCTCAAAGGTGTTCAACGTTGCTGGCCGTCCGGGAAACCATACCCCCTACTAAAAACGATTTTACTTGAAGGAAACACCTTTTTTATTCGTTTTTTTTATGTGCACAAATTGTGTTTTTTCCTTTTGTACCTAAATGCTCAATACAATGCCAAATATGTTTTTCTGCCAAATATGTGTAACTTTTTCTCATATAGCCTACCACGTTTGCCGATCACGCATCAGTCACCTAAACAATTCCCCAGCCGCAAGATCCATCCACAACCTCAATATCCTTTAATTGTTTTGAGCAATGTAAGTTGCCCCCCTTTTTTTTAACATTTTCCAACATAGTTGAAAATTGTTTATCAATTCGGTTTGTCTGCCTGTCTGTCCGTGCTCTAACTCTCACAAATATACTTGGATTGCTATGAAATTTTTAAATGTTATTGAGGTTTACTATAGTATGTTCGGTATTGAAAATGAAGTATGTAGCGTTTATAGTTCGGTTACAGGGACACACAAAATATTTCCATTACATTTATGGTCTATGAGTAAAAATCGTTTGTGGTGAATTTTATTGATATTTCGATTCAAGAAAAGAAAGAAGCATGTTTAAACTGGTTATGTGAAAAGATGATGTTAGTTTAGAGATGTACAAGAATAAGAAAAAAAAGATATTCAAAGAAATTAGATGATGCAAAAATAAAGACTGGGAAAGAGCATGCGCAAGCATAAATTGCCAAATTCGATTTTAAAAGTTCTGAGAAGCCTGGAAGATTTTAAAGGGAATGAGAACTGATACTCATCATAAAACGAAAGTTGAAATGATTAAGATTAGCGATTGGAGGTCATATTTTGAGGAACTCCTCAAGGAGAATAGAGATGGATTTAAAGATTCGGAAGTGCTTGAACACCAAAATTTTGGCTTTCAAATCACAAGTGCAGGGGCCGAAAAGCACTCAATGAGGGAAAAAATGGTAGATTACCTGGACCTGGTGGAGTAAAACTTGAACTGATAAAATATGGTGGTAAAAGCATTGTAAGGATATTAACCCAATTATACAACAGAATCTTGTCAGGAGATCCAATACCACAATAATTAAAGGAAGGATATTTAATGCCAATTTTTAAGAAAGATCACAAAAACTCGGCAGCAACTACAGAAGAATATGTGTTACAAATTCAATAAGAAAATTATTTGGAAGAATTTTAAGAAATAGATTTAAGACGAATATGAAGGAATTGAAAAACAAAGTGATTTTTCAGCTGGTAAATCTTGCGTTGACCATATTTTTGCCTTAAGATAAGTTCTGGCAAAACCGAGACACAAGGGAAAAAGAAACAGAACTTATAGTGGATCTTGAAAAAGGACAGCGTACCGAGAAGTTTGCTTTGGAAAGTACTTAAAATAGCAAATATAAATGAAGAGCTGATCAAGATCAAAGGCAATTTATTACAGAAACAGCTGCAGAGTTAAAGTTGGCAATAAGTCGTCTGACATTTCATGACTATTAAAGGTCTTCTGCAAGATTGTTGTCTTTCAGCAATTCTATTTAAAATTTAGGACGAGGTAATGTCATAAAATGGGTTGGAAACTGAATGATATTAAATGTATTCATCATTTATTATTCGTGGATGATCAAGTCATCTTAGCAGAAGATGAAGAAGACGGTACATGTTTCGTAAATTAAAAGATACTTATGAAGAATGGGGATTAAAGATTAATATGAATAAAACTGAGCACTTAACAACAAGTGGGAAAATTCATATTTTATTGAATGATATAAATACAAAAACTGTAGAGGAATTCAAATACCTTGTATTATTCATCCAAATGGATCATTCTAAAAAGATGTAGAAAAGAGATTTGGTGAAGGAAAAAAAGCAATTGCAACGTTGAATTCTGTTCTGTAGAGAACTAATATTTTCACCAAAACTAAACAATTAATTTATAGTGCAATCATGCAAATACGGACCTTAATTCTCTCTCTGAAAAAGAAACCCCTCGCTACCGAAATGGATTTCTGGTGAAGATCAGCAAAAACATCAAAACTGAAAAAAGTTAAAAATTCAAGAATACGTGAAATCATGTAAGTCAGACCGGTTGTTGTACATACGATCGAACATAAGAAGCTTAGTTGGCATGGGAATGTTCGCAGAATGAAAGAAGAGAGCCTTCCAAAAATCCTTTTAGAATGGCACATCAATAATAAGAAAAGGCACACCAATAATGACTTGGAAAAATTCTATTGGAGTCGTTGAAGACTTATAAGTTAAGTGATGTTAATGCCCTGGACAGAGAGAAATAGAAAAGAACTTTCAAAAATACTTTTATATGTCGAGGGAACCCGCTGGTTAGTGGAAATTCCTAAGGATGATGATGACGATATTTAAAAAATAATGATATTTAAATCTGTTACTGAGGTGAACTACAACATGCTTTTTTCGGCGTATAGATTAAGTAGCATTTGTAGTTCCATTACAGGGACGCACAAAATAATTCCGTTACATTATGCTGTATGGGAAAAATAGTTTGCTGTGCATTTTAATGATGTTATGATACTTCAAACATGATGAAATTTAAATGGATACCTAAAGTGCACAACAATATGTTTTCGTTACGGAGTGCGAAGCCTATATCGTTCAGGTACATAGACTCACAAAGTAATTCGGTTACAAAGCTGACTATGATCGATTATTGCTGGAATTGGGTTTTCACTGTGGTATGTATTTTTAAACTGATCTAATTTTTAGTGCATTACGTGTTGCGTAATTCACTAAATCATGTTGCAATGTTGCTACCCTGTATATGAGTAATTCTATACATCATATACAGGGTTGCACAAAAGTATTTTCAGACATTTCCGGATAGAAACAGCAATTGCTGAAAATGAATTTTTACTGGGTTATATATGTTTTATAATTGATTATTTCGAAATCTCATCTCATTGTATAAAGAAATTTCTTGTTTGTCTTAATGGAGCATTTTCAACATATTCCAATGTAACTGAGAAGTGTTTGACTTCGGTTTGTCTGACTGCCTGTCCGTGCTTTAATTCGTATAAATACACTATTGTGTGCTCAGATTGTCATGGAACTGATATATGTTTTTGAGGTTTGCTATGGCATGTTTAGTATTGAAAATGGAGTGTGTAGCACTTATAGTTCGTTTACAAAGACACTGAAAAGAATTCCTTTACATTATGGTCTATGGGTAAAATCGGTTGCAATGTATTTTAATAATGTTACACTATTTAAACGTATTTAAACTGGTATATAGCACTGAGCTGCAGTATAAAATGCTTACTGTAGTATATAGTATGCATGGCATTTATCGGTCCTTCACAGGGACACACTAGAGAATTTGGTTACAGAACTGTCTGTGAGCGATAATAGCTACAAGTGCGTTTTAAGTTGTGATACTCGTTTTTAAATTTAACTAATTTTTTTATTATTACTTGGTGTGTTTAAATCTATAGATCACATACAGGACTTCACAAAAGAATTCGAGTACATTTCCTTTTATTGATGTAAATTGCTGAAGGGGAATTTTCAACTGTGTTATGTGTTTCCTAACTGAACTCAATTTTCAGCTTACTATGTAATATATATACAAATCTCCATATCATATACAGGGCATCACAAAAGAATTACGATACTTTTCCGATACCACAACGAAGATACAGGACGAATGACATCTCTTTTCAGAAGTTTAACGTAGAATTGTTCAAAAAAGTAAAAGAATATGCTTTTTACTTTAAACAGATAAACACCACAGAGGACTTTGATAACCACTATGGTCTCTTTCTGAAATTAATCCAAGACCTATGCAAAAAATACTTCAAAAAAACGGAAGAGTACCTATACGCCAAAACTCACATATGGTGGTCCAATGATCTCCGTAAACAACTTAACTATGTTCGAGACCTGAGACGCAAGTCGAAAATCCAAGACCCAACGCAAGACTACCATAATAAATATAAAAGCTAAAGAGCTATCTACAGGAAAAGATTCAAGCCGCCAAAAAGGAGGCATGGTTAGAATTCTGCAATAGAGCAAGAGAACCATATGGAAAACTGAAGAAAATGCATTAGGAGAATTCTTCAAACAAGAATGTTGCTCACACTCAAACTCCCTTTCAACAACTCAAACAAAACAAATCTTCTATCACGAATTAACAGAACAAATTTTTGGTCTCTCAAATATACCAGATCCTCAATATTTCACTCCAGTCCCAATAGCTCCTAAATTTACACTCCAGGAATTGAGATTAGCGATATACTCCTTTGAGAAAGACAAGGAGCCGGGAAACTACGATATAATAGACCATTGCATCCTAAGGAACCTATTTAAGAAAATAAGCAACCACTTACTTGATATGTATAATTCATTATTGAAGCTGAACTACTTTCCAGACCCATGGAAAACAGGTGAAATAGTCTACTTTTTAAAGGATAATAAACCTCTAACATAATATTCCTCATACAGACCGATTACTCAATACTCACCTCACTCTCTTTTCCCAATCTTCGGAAAAGTATACATTATTACATGGTAGTATTATTTCTCGGTATCACATAATAGTATTTAGTATTGCTCAGCAGGATTGGTAAATTCTATTTTCAGAACTTGTATTTTTGGAATCTTGTATTTTCAGAATTTGTATTTCAGCATTACATAGTATAAGTATTGCTGAATATCACAAAGTAAAATTTAGTAATGCTGAGTATAATTAGGTAAACAAACCTGCTGCCTGTGGCTAGTTGAGATTAAGCCGAAAGGTAGATCTCCCCGCCCGGTTTGACCTTCACCTTATTTACTTAGATTCGCACTTATACTCTCACGCGAAAGCTGGGTTCCCGGGGTGGTCATCCCTTGTCATCCCCTTGTTTCGTTAGATATTTCCTAAAGCAATTTGGTAGGCTTCTCAACCTGGTCGGAACCTGGTTTCTTAGATATCATCTTTCATCATATTAAATGTTAAAGATTTGTTGCACTATTATGAAGGTGTTCGAAAGTATTTCATAATCTATGCTTCGCGCATCATTTTTCTTTCTTGTTTTTTTTGTGTGTTAGTAAATAAAATTAAAGTGACATAAATTCCTTTGATACGTTTTTTCGTCAACACAATTTTAGTTTGCCGCGGAAGTTTAAGCATGAGTATAAATGTGCCACGAGGTAAAAAAGGTTGAGAAACATGCGTCTATACGCAGTGATTATTTGAAGAGTGTTTCAATGCCGCTATACTACTTCTAATACAGTAAAATTGGTATCGTTATTGAGGTGCACGATAACATCTTCATTATAGAAAATGGTGAAAGTAGCATTTAGCCATACATTGCAAAGTGATGCATAAATGAATTAATTAAAATGTCAACCTATTCCCAATCAATGAGGATGATTTTAGGCATATCTTCCCACCTATAGGCCTAAATTAGCTTTGTAATTGAAAGATTTGAGGCCCAAACGTTTAAATTAAATATAGTTTTTTAACCAACTCTTATTTATCTGAATACAGCAGCATCAATTTTCTAAAACATCATTTTCATATTTAAAGAAATAGTTTTTATCTATGTAACTATAATAACGTTAATGCAATTTTACTACATAAACATTTCTTTATAAAACAATACCTATTTAGAGACATTAAAAACTAGACAGTTAATTGAAATTAAAAGAAATTCATTACTAAAATAATTTTTGCCTCTGCACTGAGGCCTCTTCAGTAAAGATAAAACATAGACTGAATCAAATAGCATTTTTACTTGATCTTCACCTTTTTTTTAAGGAGCAAACGCCAGCTATTGTTAACTTTTGCATACGTCATATCATTACATGCAAATTCCGCATCAGTAATTATTTCTAATGCCTCTCTCAAAAGTGCATAATTGAGATTTACAAAATTAGCTAGTATTTTGACAATGCTAAAATCAGTATTTATGGAAAAGTCTTTATTATATATGGCTATTTCTGTAGTAGATTTACCCAATGTTATTGCTCTTTTAAATTCTGTGATTCTTTCAGAATACAAAACAATTCAGAAAAAATCAACAAATTTAATAGTGATATTTTTAGTTTACAATATTTTCTACGTTGTGCATGATTAATTATTTTTGTCAATTAGTATGCATTATTTATGTTTAAATAAACTATCATTCGAAAATGCATTCAATTAATTTAATTGTTGAAAAAAATATATATATCATTTTTCTGCATTATTATACAGCTCCTTATTGACTGACCTTTCTGTGTGACTTCTAAGACGTCCGATGTTTGTGCTAAGTTCGCAATTGTTTAAAACTGTAATTTCTGAAGCGGCTAATTCCACAATTAATTAATTATAATCCTATTTTTTTTATTGTAAGAAATATTAATGTCATCAAAATATCCTTAATCAAATTTGCCACTTCTATGATTTCATACCGCAGGGTTTTTATTGCTATACTTCACTAAGTTTGTTCACTTTTCTGTTGTTTTTATGTGCATGCTCTCCCAGTGAGACAAATCATCCAAAACATTTTCCTGATTTTCTTTATTCATAGTTCCCGTAATGCCGATGAAGGTTAAGAAGCTCACGAAAAACATTAACACCAAATTTTAATGTTGAAAAGTACTTTCTTCCTTTACTAAACCATAATTTTACCTGTTGCCACCTAATAATACCGTAAATCGTATGTGACTAAAGTGCGAAAGCACCGTGATCTAAATTTATTTATTGCTGGCTACATTGCTATCACGTTATGCGGAAAATGACTGACTCTGACGTAGATATGTTCCGTTGTGTGAAGACGCTGTTTTGTAATCGCCTTGCGACGCGTGACTCAAAAACTGGTCACAGTGTCTTTAAGTGAAGTCACGAAGTGTCGTTTACCTGAGAGTCATAATGTGGCGATTTAAGGTATTATAGTTTGGCCACTATTGTGACTATTTGTAACGTCACATCGACTGAATGTACTATTAGGGAACATTGCTCGTTACAACTTAAAGAGGTCTCATACTTTTTAAGGATCTGTAATGCATAGGAAAAGTGTGATTGTTTCGACTGATCATATTTTTTAAAATGTTTATTGAAATTACGTGGAAGATATTCAAGGGCGGTTTAAAGTTTTAGTAAATTATGAAAAAAGAAAAATCTTGTATCACAATCCGTAAAATAACTTCATTCAGGAAGTCATATTAACATATTATTTATATTAAAACGATTTAAAAATTGCATTTTACAGAATGAAGTAACCGGGAGATGCTGTCAGAGTCCATTGTGAAAGTTAATCACACAGCATTTCTTGGGGAAAAGCATTTAAAAAACGCATTCAAATTTTAAAAAAAAACAATAATTATTCAATCATTAAAAATAATGAAATTTCCTAATTATCTGAATGATATCAAATCATTCTATAGATAACAGAACCCTATTCAGACAGGAAAGTTTTTAGGCTTGTAAAAATAAATAAAAGCTTATTTTTATCTTAGATATCGCCATAAAAATTACAGTTTGCATTAAATTAAGCGTAATGTTAGAAGTACCTGTCTTATCTCTCAAGTGAAGCACATTTTGTTTTGTTGTATCTCCGGTTTTATTGAGGATTTTTGATGCGTTTTATTTTTATTTTTATTTTTTAAATCTTTCTAGAATTCATTGCAGATTAAAATTAGTTATAATATTTTTATTATTTTAAAAGGCATGAGACCTGTTAATTTATTTTAAAAAAATTTTGGGAACACATTATTATAGTTCATAAAATTTTAATATAATATTATAATTTTTCAATATAAATCTAATTAGTAAAATTTATTTTACTAGGTAACGCCATACGTACAAAAAGTGCTGCATTTCATCAAGATATTAAAGTAGATTCTAAGTGCAAATTATCAAGAATTGCCAGAAGACATTTAAACATGGCAATAAAGGGAGAAAAGAAAGAACTAATGGACCTTACTAATTTGAAAAATCAAGATTTGATTCCTGTGAAAAGCAAGGGTGGGTCAATTTCTCCTTCACACAACGATGCAAGTTTTACCAGTCATTTTAAAGATGCTAAATTGCCGTATCACCACAACAGTTTTAGCAGTAAAAATCGTCAAATGCATATGTCAACAGAAAATGTTCCTGAATCATCTACTGTTATGGAAAACAACAACGAAAAAAGAAAAAATACTTTGGGTGTAGAGAAAGAAATAGATTCCATTCAGAAATCAAAAAACATCTTTGAAAGAGATCATGTAATAAACTATACGAAAACCACGTTCAAGAAAATGCAGAAAATTGACAACAAGCAATCTTCTTTATTTGGAATATTATTTCCAAGAAATCCCAACAGATATTTGTTGAAAAGGAAACGTGATGATAGCTATTACTTTTTACGACTTCAGAACGGAGATCATGAAAGACAACAGACGCTAGATCCCTTTTGGCCACGAGCAACGAAATTTAGAAAAAGAAGACCAATTGTACATCCCTATAATCCGTTTAGAATACAAAACAGAATAACAAAAATGCCTGCATGGACCTACTTTTCTGATCAAGAAAGAATTCCGATAAGAAAGAGCAAAAACAAACCACACTTCAAAATGACCACTAAATTTAAAGGTTTCGCCCCATCTGCTCAAAAGAAAATACCAATCTTGATCGCTTATTTATCTAGTAATAATATTTCTAAAATATCTAGTAAAGAATATACTGAAAATACAGAATCTAGCTTCTCAATAAACCAGGCTTTAAGTAAAGGGAATATGTCTCAAGAGAATTCAGAATTTACAGAAGCAGATAACAGTTCGCCACCAGATCAGACAACAGCAGTTGGAGACACAGCTAGAACGATACCAGAATCAACAGAAGTGGGCAGTAGCCTACCAGGAGAACAAGCTACTGATAACACATCTGCGGAGAGATCAGAATCTACAGTAGCCGATAATAACCCACCAACAGATCAGACTAATGAAAGCGAAGACACATATGAAACGAAGACAGAATCTAGAAAGTCAAAAGATAGTTCCTCAACAGACCAGTCCAACAGTAAAGCAAACACATATGCAGAAAATTCAGAATCTACAGAGACCGGTAACAGCTTACCAAGAGATCAGACTATAGTAGTTTCAGACACATCTGAAACGAACACAGAATCAACAGAGAAGAAAAGTAACTATTCAGGAAAACCGACTACTGATAACTCATCTGCAGAGAGTTCGGAATCAACAGATGCTGATAGTAGCTCAGCAGATCAGTCGAGTGTAAAGGAAAACACATTTGAAACAAAGCTAGAATCTACAGAGTCAGAAAATAGTTCATCAGCAGACCAGTATAATAGCAAAGAAAAAACATTGTTAGAGATATCAGAATATACAGAGGCTAGTAACAGCTTGACAATAGATCAGATAACAAGAGCTAGAAACACATCTAAAACAAACTTAGAATCAACAGAAACAGGAAATAGCTCCCCAAGAACACTAACTGATAACATTTCTGCAGAGAGTTCGGAATCTATAAATGCTAATATAACTAGGTCTACAGAGAGAATTTACAGAGGCTACGAAGCTAACAGCTCACTAACAAACCAGTTTAATAGTAAAGAAAACAAGTCTGCATATAATTTGAAATCTACAAAAACTGGCAATGCCTTACCAACAAATCAGACCACAAGAGATGGAAACACATCTCAAATAAACCCAGAATCAATAAAGGTGGTAAATAGTTTCCCAGGAGGACTGGTTGCTGATAACACATCTACTGAGAGTTTAGAATCTATAAAGGCTCATACTACAGAAGCTACAGAGAGAATATATAGAGGCTACGAAGCTAATAGCTCCCTAACAGTTCATTCTAACGATAAAGAAAACATATCTGCAGAAAATTCAGAATCTAAAGAGGATAGTAACAGTTTACCAACAAATCAGACTATAGAAATTGGAAACATATCTGAAACGAAGCCAGAACCAATAGAGGAGGGCACTAGCTTCCCAGGAAAACTGGTTGCTGATAACACTTTTGCAGAAAGTTTTAAATCTATGAAGTCTAATACCACAGAGGCTATAGGGTTAACCTACAGTGGCTATGGAACTAATAGCTCACTAACAGACCAGCCTAACAATAAAGAAAACATATCTGCAGAGAATTTGAAATCTACAGAGGCTGGTAATAGTTTACCAACAAGTCAGACAACAAGAGTTGGAAGCTCGTCTCAAACAAACCCAGAATCAATAAATGTAGGAAGCAGCTTCCCAGAAAGACTGGCTGCAGATAACACAACAGCAGGGAGTTTAGAATTTATAAAGACTAATACTACACAGGATACAGAGAAAATCTACAGAGGCTTAAAAAACAATAGCTCAGAAACAGATCAGTCTAACAGTAAAGGAATTACATCTGCAAAAATTTCAAAATCTACAGAAGCCGGTAATAGCTCACCAGCAAATCAGACAACGAGAGTTGGAAATGCCTCTAAAATGAACCCAGAATCTGTAAATACAAGAAGTAGATTTCCAGTAAGACTGGCTGCAGATAACACATCTGTAGAGGATTTAGAATCTATAAAGACTAATACTGGAGAGGCTACAGACAGAATATACAGAGGCTATAGAGCTAATAGCTCACGCACAAATCAGTCTAACAATAAAGGAAGCATTATAGAAAATCCAGACTCTACAGAGGCTGTTAAAAGCTTACAAACAAATCAAACAGTGCGAGTTATCAATATGCCCGAAACAAAACCAGAGTCAATAACGGTGGTCAATATTTTTCCAGGAAGACTGGTTGCAGATAACACTTCCGCAAAAAGTTTTGAATCTATAAAGTCTAATACTAAAGAGTCTACAGAGAGAATCTACATTGGTTATGGAGCTAATAACTCGCTTACAGACCAGCCTAACAATAAAGAAAACACATCTGCAGAGAATTCAGAATCTACAGAGGCTGGCAACAGCTTACCAACAAATCAGACAACAACTATTGTAAACGCGTCTGAGAAGAACGTGAAATTATTAGAGGCGGGCAAAAGCTTCCCAGAAAGACTGGCTGTTGATAACACTTCTGGAAAGAGTTCAGAGTTTTTAAAAGTTAATACTACAGAGTATACAGAGGGGATCTACAGAGGTTATGAAGCTAATAGCTCAGAATCAAAGGGGGCAGGCAATAGTTCCAGCAGTAAAGAGAGAACATTTGTAGAGAGTTCAGTATATATAAAGGCTGGTAATAGCACTCCTGAAGTAGGTAACATATCTCCCGCAGCAGATAATAGTTCTCCATCGAAAGATAACAGTTTTTTAGCAGCAGATAATAGCTTTGCAGAGGCAAGTAGAAGGTCGCCATTAGAGTTTAACCTACATAAAAGCTCACCATTAGAGATTTACCTACATAAAAATCCACTGTTATCACCAGATGGAAGTGCGAATCCGGATAAAGAAAATCTGAAATTTCCCAATCCTCAAGCATAAATGGCAAGTAATGATCACCATCAATATAATTAAAAATGCAATAGAATCTTGTTTTTTAAACACAATTCGTTTTAAAGAATTGTTCGAAAACTGAATTGTTTGAGAACCGTATAAAATTTTACAACAAGAAATAAAGAAAATACGATTAATTGGTTCCCACCTTCAATGTTACTTCCTGAATTTACCTGTTTCAAACAATACAATAAAATATTAAAACGAATTACTGTGCTGCATAGTACTTGAGATAATTACTATTTTATAACATTTTAAGAATAGTTTGACAAAACTGTATCCATACTTTTATTGGTGAATCTTTCAATGACTTGAGATTGAGGAAAAAAAAGTAGGATTCCATTCTTTTTCTTTTTCTTTTTTTTTTTTTTTTTTTTAAATAAGTAAGAATCACTAACACACAAATTGCTGTTTTTAATCTCGAAATGTATGAAATTCGTTAGTACCGGGATCACTTTAGTGCATGTATCTGTATTTTACGCCTCCGTCCTTTCAAAATTGAATAAAATAAATAAATAAATAAAAATCACTAGATTCGGCAGCCTTGTTCTACACAGGAATAGCAAAATACATTAATTTAATTAACACTGAGATGACTTTATGTTTATATGCCTTACGTTCACTAAAAACAAAATCAACAACTACAAAATCTGTCGTTTTTTCTCTTTCATTTGGTCAATATGTTCTCACTGTTCAAGAGCCAAATCAAATTTTACTTGAATTCGAATTTATTTTTCGAAAACAGACTTCTTCAATTACCGGGACGTTCAAAAACTGAAATTCTACTTATGTGATATAAAAAAGGGATGTTTTAGAGCATGGCTACTGGCTTCGAATCACAAGTTATTCTACAACATTATACTTTTACACTTTTTTAATTTAATCGAACAATTGAATCTTAAGAAAATGACATTAAATTTCATGACATTGTTTTGGTCGTGTAATAGCGAAATATGATCCAAATAAAATAATTAGAGTTAATTAAAAAATTAAAGAAAACTGTCAGCCTTTTCCCAATCATAATGTAATGCACTATTTCATAAATTTGATTTCACCTTTTTATTTTGATGAATGTTGAAAATTAAATCACCTTGAAAACAAAATGTATTGTGTTTTTATAATGTTTTGCCTAGTTTTTTTATTTAAAATTATAAAATACAATAATATTTTTTACTGAGTAAAATGGATTAGTTTTCAGAACTAAGGAATTTCAAATTTTAAGTTCAATACGATATAAACTCTCGCACTAAATTTTAATCTCCGTCGTTGATCGCATGCATTTGATAAAACACGATTAAATGGATTTCACTTTCCAGGTTACTCATTTTATTTACTTGTTTCAAACATTACACTGTATAATACAATACAATAAGATACAAAAATACAATTACAGTACTGTACATTACATGAGGAAATGATAATTTTACAGCGTTTTAATAAAAGTTTAACAAAAGGTGTGGCTATACCTTTATTGATGAAACTTTGGATGACTTGAGCTTGCAGAGAAAGGGGGAGGAAGAAATGTTTTATTCTTATTTTTTTTTTATCAATAAAACTACTAAATTAATCCTCTGTTAATAAATCTCAATACAGCTCAAATTCAAAATATTAGAAAAATTACTTCTTTTTACAAATTGAAAATATCGTTTGGTAATTTAATGTCTTTTAATGCAAATATGCAAACGATATTTTTATTAAGAACTTATTGTTGATTAAATTTATTTATTTTCTTAAAATTAATATCATTTTTGAAAAGATTAATTGAAAAAAAAATATTTTGAAAAGTCAAAATATTAGAATATTTATCCAAGTGGTTCAAAATATTAGAATATTTTACATTAATTCTCCTTTAATTATCACCAATTCATAACTGGTGGCATCGTTGATTAAATTCAGACGATTTTATTTAAAATCAGTATTCTTTTTGCAGTTTGTTTGCTTTTTCGTCTTAAAATGGGTCGAGTGAGTGATATTCCTGAATCTATTAAACTTCGTATGGTTAATTTGTATCGGCACGGTAAAAATCAATGTTATATAGCGAATTATTTACATTTTTTGCCATCAAGCGTTAGTAAAATACTGACACAATATTCAAAAAATGGAAAATTTCAAAATAATCGCCGAAATGGCGGCCGAAAACCAAAAACATCTGCTAGAGATGACAGGAAACTGAAGCATATAGTTAAAAAAAAACGTTTTAAAAGTTTACACTGAAAATGGAAAGAAGAAGAAGTTAAAGTTTCTACATCGACAACATTAAGACATCTCCATAAATTTAAGTTTGAATCTCGTATACTGAAAACAAAACCTTTCATGACTGCAAAACAAAAGCGTATAAGATTGAATTGGTGTAAATCAAGACGTTTATGGAGCGAAGAAGATTGGAAAAAATTATTATTTAGTGATGAAACTATGTTTTGTGTTTCATATGGTATTCGAGTTTGGAGAATAAAGCAAGAAGCATTTGATAAAGAATGTCTTAAACGTTCCGTAAATTTTGCTGCTAGTGTCATGGTTTGGGGTTGCATGAGTTCAGAAGGACCTAAAAAGTTATGCATCGTCTGCGAAAAGGTTAACTCTCAGATATATCAAGAAATTTTGGAATATTATATGATTCCATCATCAGAAGATTTATTTGAAGATGATTTCATCTTTAAACAAGATTTAGCGTCACCGCATACCTCGGTGTCAACTAAGAATTGGTTCCGCCAACGCAGCATTAAGGTACTTCCTTGGCCACCAAACTCACTAGACCTTAATCCCTTCGAAAACTTATGGTGTATAATGAAGAAAAAACTCCAAGAAAATCCTCCTTCAAGTAAAACTGAGTTAGTGGCACGTATAAAGTGCAAGATCGATTGTACGCTGTTATGAAAGCTAAAGGGGATGCTACAAAATATTAACTACCATTTACTTCATATTCATAAGGTAATATTGTTGCGTAAAATAAAATATTCTAATATTTTGAACCAATCTAAATTTTATTCTAATATTTTGATGTGTTTCAGAAAGCTGTATACCTAATTTATTGTACTGTATTTTATATTTTGTAAATGTTAAAATCTTATCTAAACATCCCAGATTTAATTTATAGGAAATTTAATTACATTTACTTAGTATCAAAAATAAATAAATGAAAAATATTTTTTTCCTATTACTTTTTCTCAATTATTCTAATATTTTGAATATGAGCTGTATGCATGAAATTCATTACCAACGGTATTACTATATTCCATATTTATATGATGCTCTGCACCAATGAAAAGAAGAATAAGAAAAGAAAAATAAAGAAAAGAAAAGAAAAGAAAATAGTGGAATCAGACTCCTCGACGAAAAGAAACATGAAAATGCATGAATTTTGTAAACTCTGCTCTGCGGTTATTGTGTCTAATAAATGTCCGCTTTGTACTGCATAAAGAAAATGAGTGGGTAAGTGTGATCGAAGATAGCACAAAGGGTTTCGTTTAATATTCCTTTCATTACACGTTCTCCTTTAATTAATATATCCAAATAAATTTCAGGTTTCATAAGAAAATCGGCGTTTTGATAAATTGTGTGTGCGGTTTTTAGCTCACAGGCTATCAAAGCCTGAGAGCTTATGTGCCCGCCGGTTCTGTATGTATGTACGTATGTACGTACGTATGTACGTAACGCGATAACTCTTCATAGAAATATCCGTTTTCCTTCAAATTTTGTTTATAGGTTCACTGTGTTAAGGCGCTTCCCTGATTAGTTTTCGGGATTGATTGGTTAAGTATAAAGGGGGGGGGACGGGGGGCTAATCCCGTCTTAATTTATATAAATGGGTTTTTCATGCAGAATTATTCCGTTTTCCTTCAAATTTTGTTTATAGGTTCACTGTGTTAAGGAGCTTCCCTGATTAGTTTTCGGGATTGATTGGTTAAGTATAAAGGGGGGGGAACGGGGGGGCGCTAATCCCCCTTAATTTATATAAATGGGTTTTTCATGCAGAATTATAGCATTTTCTTCAAATTTTGTATATAAGTTCATTTTGAGAATGCGCTTCTGTGAATAGTTTTTTGGGGTTCATTGGTTAAGTATAAAGGGGGAAAGGGGGGATAATCCCCCCTTAATTTAGATAAAAGAGTTTTTCATGCAGAATTATCCGATTTTCTTCAAATTTTGTATATAGGTTTATTGTGATAATGCGCTTTTCTGAATAGTTTTGGGGGTTCATTGGTTAAGTATAAAGGGGGAAAGGGGGGGCTAATCCCCCCTTAATTTAGATAAATGGGTTTTTCATGCAGAATGATCAGATTTTCTTCAAATTTTGTATATATATTCATTGTAATTAGAGGATTCCCTGATTAGTTTAAGGGGTTCATTAGTTAACTATGAGGGGAGTAACGGGGAGATGACCCCCCTTAATATTATTGTCAATTTCTTTACTTTTTCGAGGGGCTTATTTCAAATTCTTTGAAATAAGAGTATAATATACAATTAGTGTGAATAGCCTGTGAGCTCTTTAACTGGGCAGTTTTCTTTTTATCAATTATTCTAAACATTTTTTTTTTTTTTTTTTTTTTTTTTTTGTATTCGAAAGTAAATGAAATAAAAATCGAATTTCTAATTTCTTAATCAGCATATGATTTTGCGTATGCATACCAATTTTCAAATCCGTGTCTTAAATAGTTTTAAAAATTTGTAGGTACCTTAAAATTGCTAAATACATTTTAATTCTGGCAGTGTTTGTTTCTGGCAACCTTCCCTTCTCTTGCTGAGTGAAGAAATTTATTTTCGAATGTGAAACTAATAATTTTTAATTATTATCTCTCATCATTTTTAATTACTATCTGATTTTTACAAAAATTGCATTTTTGAATTCAGCATTAAATTTTATGCATAGATATGTAATTTTCAAGTCGGTAAATGCAAAAGTTTTAATCATTTTATACAGCTCGAAATCTCCCAGTGCTGCTAATTTTATCTGTGGTTAAAATCTCTGTTGCTTGTTGACTGCGCTTCAATATCTGCACCTGCCACTGGTATAAAAAAATAATTTTTCACTTGAAAAAATAATAAATTTTAATTAATATCTCAGCTAATTATCATCGGATTTTTACAAATATGTGCATTCAGAATTAAAATTTATGCATAGATGCGAAATTTTCAATGTGAAAAATGCCATAGTTTTCTAATTGTATAGAAGCCAAAACATCCGTAGTACGTCATTTTATCTGTATGAAAATGAGAATATTTCGTCGTTTGAACCAGACTCTCTTCGGTGTTCAACTTCTGCTAGCCTCGACAAAGGGTCTCGATTTAAGCAAAATTGATACATGAGCTTCTTTTTTGAAATAACGGCTTTTTATGATATTTTAATGAGTTTTTAGTTAATATATCGGCTAATTACCGATGGATTCAAAATTTTATGATTTGTCGTGTGACAGGAGGTATTCAGCTGTAAGTACACAAAATTTCATGTCTCTAACTTGTATAGTTTCCGAATACGAACTCTGTGACGGACGGACAGACAGAAGAGTGAAACGAATAGGGTTTCGTGAGATGAATGAAACCCTAAAAAAAAGAGAGCGATACCTCCTAAAATGTCCTTTGCCAAGTACATTTATTTCGGGGAGTTTGTGTCTCTCTCTATCAAAAAAAAAAAAAAAAAAAAAAAAAAAAGGGAAAAATAGGAATGAGTCTTTTACTGAAACCAGTTTCCAGTTTTAAGTTACTTTGTATGTAATTTAAACTACAAATTAAATTAAAATACGTATTTAACAAATCCTTTGACAGTTGAACCAGCATATACAACACAGAAAGTTCTACAACTTATGTCCTGATACATTAAAGATACCCATAAAAACTGAGGAAAACAATATGGATAATCTTGAATCTACTGCAATACTTTGTATGAAATATATTTAAGACTGTTCTTTGAAAAAAAAAATGCTGAGCAATGAAATTATTTTGACAACATTCAAAAAACTTTTTTGAATATGCATGAAATTTGCAAACATTAATATACAACTGCTTTAGAATCAATTAGTGTTTTTAATTTTTCTACAAATGTATTACATTTTGAGTTGCAATCAATCGTTACTCAATTAAGACCTTTCCCTGACAGTTGTGACTCTAAAACTGTCTGAAATCTCTGACACAAATTTCTAAAAGATTCTTAGCCTTTATAGGGAATGTTCTTTGATTCCTTAATATCGGAACAAAAATAACTGTAAATTTTGTATGTTTATAAAATAGATTTATGACTGTGTCAGAAATTAATCTGTTTAGATTTAAGAAAAACATTGAAAAAAAAATCATTATCCTGAATTTATTCGGCTAAATATCTAACAGTACTTGGTCGAAGCATTCGGCCAATCGAATTTCGGCAAAAGGACCGAATATTTAATAGTGCCCGAATATTCGTTACATCCCTAGTTTAAATTGGGATTAAAATTAATTTAAAGAGTGAAAACTGAAAAAAAAACCCATAATTTTCTTCTGATTACTACAGTTTGAAAATTTTTAAAAACTGTATTGTATATCCCATCTAACAAAATAAGTAAAACCTCCATAACTAGACACCTTATTATTTTTTCTGATCTATTTGCAATTTTGTTGTACACAACAATTACATAATTATCTAAATTAACTCATACAAAAAACTTCCTCTTCTCCTCTTTGCTTCCCCCCCCCCCCCAGCGCACAAAATTTTAAATTTTTCAAACAGTTCTTTATTATTTTTCTATTTTTCTTAGTTTATTTTTTGGCTTTAATTAATAATTTTGTTGTACCAATAAATAAATTAGGCTAAATTACCTCCCCTCCCTCAAAATATTTCCACTTCTCCCTTTATCCTCCCTCCAGCACATAAAGTTTAAAATGCTCAAAACTATTATTTTTACTGCCCTATTGTTACTTTGAAGCGTCAAGACATGAATAAACAATCATATAATTCCCCCCCTTCAATTCCAGAAAAAAGAGTGAAAGTATGCTGGAAGGACAGATCTCCCTCTTTTAGGTAGATTTCGTAAGAAATACTACCTATTACATTCTCCCCTAAGTTGTAAATTTTGAAAAATTTTTGCAGATCTACGCCGATCATGACTCCCAGAACCCAAAACCACCCCCAGTTCAAAACTTTATATATCTATCTATCTATCTATCTGTCTATGTCACTTTTTTATGGACACGATAACTGGAAAAATTCTGCATAAATCTTTTCCAAACTGATACATAAAATCAAGGGGTATAAAATCTCGGTCAAGTTCGTTAATGGGCAAAATCGAACCAGGGGGGGGGGGGAATGGGGAGGCTTTTTGTGAAAACAGAAAAAAACCCATAATTTCTTAATTATTGTACGTATCGAATCCGTTTAAAGTTATTATTACTTCTAGGAAAAGGGCCGAAAATTTATGTATGACAGATTTTTGATATAATTAAAAATGGCCCCAAAGGGGGGATAAAAGGGGGGTTTTAGAAAAAAAATCATAGCTTCGTCAATTCACACGATATCAAATCCGCGTAAATTTATTATTAATCCTCTTAATATTATCTAAAACTTTTATTTTGACAAGTTTTTTTATAGAACCAACCGTTATAGCAAAAAAGAATTAAAAAAAAAAAAAAAAATCCCTGCCGGCTCCGCCTGCAAACAAGTTATTTTTCGAAGTAGGCGGTTCCAACTCCCGCATCTTTTCGAAACTGATACATAAAATCAAGGGGCATAAAATCTCGATCAAGTTCGTTAATGGGCAAAATCGAACCAAGTGAGGGGATGGGGGTCTTTTTGTGAAAACAGAAAAAAACCCATGATTTCTTACTTATGATACGTACCACCCCCAGTTCAAAACTTTATACATCTATCTATCTATCTATCTATCTATCTATCTATGTCACTTTTTTATGACCACGATAACTGGAAAAATTCTGCATAAATCTCTTCCAAATTGATACATAAAATCAAGGGACATAAAATCTCGGTGCAAAATCGAACCAAGGGGGGGGGGGGCTTTTTGTGAAAACAGAAAAAAACCCATAATTTCTTAATTATGATACGTATCGAATCCGTTTGAAGTTATTATTACTTCTAGGAGAAGGGCCGAAATTTTATATATGACATATTTTTGATATAATTAAAAATTGCCTTAAGGGGGGGGGGGGGGGGTTAGAAGAAAAAAATTCATAACTTCGTCAATTCCCAAGATTACAAATCCGCTTAAATTTATTATAAATCCTCTTAATATTATCTAAAACTTTTATATTGACAAGTTTTTTATAGGACCAACTTATAGCAAAAAAAATAAATAAATTAAAAACAAAAAAATCCCTGTCGGCTCCGCCTGCAAACAAGTTATTTTTCGAAGTAGGCGGTTCCAACTCCCGCATCTTTTCGAAACTGATACATAAAATCAAGGGGCATAAAATCTTGGTCAAGTTCGTTTAATGGGCAAAATCGAAAAAAAAGGGGGGTGGGGGTGGGGGGCTTTTTGTAAAAACAGAAAAATCCCATAATTTCTTAACTATGATACGTATAGAATCCGTTTGAAATTATTATTACTTCTAGGAAAAGCGCCGAAAATTGATGTATGACAGATTTTTGATATCATTAAAAATGGCCCCAAGAGGGGGTGGGGAAGGGGGGTTTTAGAAAAAAAAAATTCATAACTTCGTCAATTCAGAAGATATCAAATCCGTTTAAATCTATATATTTAAAACGCTAAGCGATTTCTTTCGACAATCCGTGAGAACAAACTACTGAATCAAATTACATCATTTTTTTTAAATGAAAGATATTTGGACACAGATTTGTTATCATGCATTCGTTTGTTCGAAAATTTAATTAATTAGCCGTAATTTTCAATTAAACTTTTACTTCTGCTAATGACGTCATAATCAGATAACGTCCACTGTTGCAAGGCATAGAGTTTATTCTCTGAACTCTATGGTTGCGAGGATATTAAGAGAAATAATGAATATTAAAAGCTCGCGGCTTTTAGGCCAAATTTTTTAATTTGTAAGTTAAGTTTCCGTAAAAATATTTATCCGCGTGTTTTCAAAGCGGATAAAAATTCATATTTATTATGACGTCACGGGAATATTGTCCATTGGGTTTATTTTATCATTATGCATTATAACTTTGTTGATGCTATTTTTTCATTCCAATTAAATGCAAAATATATTTTTATTTGTATGCATGGTGTTTAAGCGTTAAAGTAACGGATATAAAGTACGTGTGGAAAGTTTGCGCCGGTGAAAATCACGTTATGCTTACCTTGAAATGCATTTTAACATTGATAAAACTGAAGAGAAAAATGTTTTGATTATGATTGGGTCAACATGACTTAATTTTAACTGATTTTTCCACTCATAATTATAAAGATTAGAATTGGAGCCGTCATTGATTTCTTCATCTTGATTGCATACCTTGATTACATGTTACCAATTACTTTTTTTTTTCAATGATAGGTTAGAAGATTTCTTTTTTTAATAAACAAAATCACAAAAGTAAAGGATTTCAGGAAATTTAAAATGATTAAAAATAGTGTTATGGTAGAAAAAAAAATCTTCAAATAATGATTGTATTTTCAGCTAGAATAAACAATGTAAGACTAATATTTCATAGGAATTATTTTGGTAATTTTATTATAAGTTCATTTAACAGTTCCTTATTAGCGCATATTTCTTTCCCTGTGAATTTCTCTTTCGATGTCAAAAAAAAAAAAAAAAAAAAAAAACGGTTTTCAACTTTTGGACGCCAGCCAAAATACAGTGGCAATTTTTAGAAATGTACAACGGTTGTGACAACAAACGGCGCTATTGCTTTAGCTTTCATCGCGGTTACATCACTTCTAAATACTACAAATTTCTATTTTTTACTACATTTTACAACATTTTACAATTTCAATTCTTACATCATCAATTAGAAAAAAAATGAGATTTCGATTGAAATTTATTTGAAAACTGCCGCTTAATTTAACGATTTTTTAAATAATTTTCAAGCATGAAAAGTTTTTCAATTCTATCTTATCAATGACCACCAGTTTACTTCAGTAATATAAAATAGCCCCTGGGAAAGTTGCCACAATTGAAAATAGAATTTCCAAACCATTATAAAAAGTGAATAATAATAATAATAATAATAAAAACAGTGATAAATCATAAGATCAGATTATCCATAAGATAGACATTTTAGCGCTAAACGAAAATCTGTCAAAAAAAAAAAAAAAATAGTTTATGAATAACATAAAATTGATAAGTTGAATTCGTTGATGTATATGTTCCATCAGATATCAGAATATGCTAGGAAAAAAATTTTTATATTTTATTACATTTGCAAACTGTGTAAAAGGAAAAATATCCTCGACTGTGATGGAAAAGGGATAATCATCCTGATTATATAAAGGAACCGAAGAAAAAATACAAATAAATTACACTTGAAAACATTAAAAATCTCCCTCATCGGCCGATTGATTTATTACTGTAAAAAAATTCTTCATCTTTACATAAAAACTGATTACCTTAAAACAATGGATGCGTTTTAGAAGATATGGATTTGAAACGAACAATGATTAAAGAAGACATTTTAAAACTTTTAATTTGAACATTTTAAAACTTTTTTAACGTCGAATTTTGATGGTACATTTGGGCAGATGCAATGCACATGCGCATAGGAGCTCATTCGGTTGCATTATCACAGGTAGGGGGGGGGGGGATATGTGTTCTTTATTTACTATGTTCTTTTATTTACTGAATATGATATGACCGTAAGGATATACTATTTGTATATACTTCATAGGTCCATGACATTTTTTTCTTGCCGTGGGGAGTATGGCGATAATGTCAAACTGATTTGCACTGCACAGTTGTTTATGGATTGTTTGTTTGGAGTTTGCATCGAAAATAGTACTGTATTTGACTGGGGAAAAAAAAAACTTTTAAAATAAAATATTTGAAAGGCTGTTTCATACGCACCCCTTCTTAAATAATAAAGAAGATTATTTTACTGATATTGTTATAGTATTTTTTTCCGTCATATTTTGACGGGTTCCATCTAGTTTATTATAAATCCTCTTAATATTATCTAAAACTTTTATATTGACAAGTTTTTTATAGGACTAACCCTTATAGCAAAAAAAAAAAAAAAAAAAAAAAAAATTAATAATAATCCCCGCCGGCTCCGCCTGCAAACAAGTTAGGTTTCGAAGTAGGCGGTTCCAACTGCCGCTTCATGACAAAAAGGTCATTTCTTCCGAAATTCCCAACAAACAGGGGCCCCACGGTCTGCGTCTTCGAAATCTACCTGTGCCTGTAGGCCGAGCCGTCAGGGATTTTTTTACAGTATGGTTTTCTCACTGCTGTAAATAATAATAAAAAAAGGCTGAAAACATTTTAAAGAAAATCATTGTAAATAAATAAATATATTTAGTTTATAAAAATAATTTTAAATCAATTTCTGTAATAAGACAATGATAATTGTACGGTGACACTAATTATCCCCGAAGAAAGAATTTAACACTTGATTATGAAAATTATACTAAATATCTTTTACAATAATAATATTTTACCTACTATTTTACAAATTCAAAATTAGTTAAACTAATTAATAAAATACATTCAAAAAATCTATTTTGTAATTAATTAAATATATAAAAGGCAAATGATATGATAAAAATATTTTCGTACCATTGTTATAGTTGAATTTAAAATCACTAATTTTATCCGTCAGTTTAGTTTTATTTCATAAATATCCAGATTATAAAAAGCTAATATTTTTTTTTTTTTTCAAATATAAATTCAGTTAAATTTAAAAAACAAATACTTATATTCCAGATTAACAGGAAATTCATTTAACATAACAGTTTTTGTTATTAATTTAATCTATATCATGTAACCATTTTTTTAAAAAAGCTTATTTATAGATCTAATTTTGGAAATTTTGGGCGTAATTTAGATGACTGATTATTTATTTATTGTTTCCAGGCAGCAAAAAATAGAGCAGATTATTTTTTTTAATATAATTTTTAAAAAATTGAGTTGGTATGTTGGGAAGCCAAGAGGGGAGGGAAACAGACATTAAGGAGATAGAGGGATAGTTTATGAAGTGTTTGTTTAGAATAAAACATATAGATGGCAGCACTAAAATTCCAGATAGAATATTTTAATAAAATTCCTACGCCAAGTATTGTAAGAACTTATTAATTTACAGATGTAAAATGGTTTAGAATGTATTAAGTTTTTGATTAGGTGAAAATGTGTACGCCCAAATAACAAATGTTTTATGTGTAACTTATATCAGTGCATCATTTTGTTTAAGTTATGTTATGGAAAAATATGAAGACAAAACTGCATCTAGAAAAAGATGCTACTACCATAATTTGTAAAGCGAGAACTAAAACTTATTAGCTGCATTACGTGAATGAAAAATTACAAAATTTACAGTATGACAGTTTTATAAAACCTGTCACTAGTAGTAAGTGGCAACTCTAATTGGTGTAGTTGCTAAGACTAATGGGAAAAATAGTCTATGTGGAGATTTTAAAATATTTGAACATAATTTTTTGAAAGTTGAAAACTATCATTTACCTAAGGTAGAAGATAATTTGGCTTGGGGGTTGTTTGCATTTTACAAAGATTCATTTAAACCAAGAATACCTTCTATTGGATGAAAAATCACAATAACTATTGGCCCCAAAAGTGGCTGAGAGGTTGTGTTGTCGAAGCTGGTAGAAGGGAGGTGCTGGGTTCGATCCCAATCGCGCCCGTCGGCCTAATCGTTCGGAGTTTTCGTGGTTTTCTTCGAGCCGTGGATTTATCCATGCGTAAATACGGATTAGGTTCCCTTAGAAAGACCCCCACGAAGGGCACTCTCCCCGGGCCTATATCCCTAGTGTAGATAATTGGCCGTCAATAATCAACCCAACCGAACCCAACACAATAACTATTGACAATAAACATTCTGATTCTGATAGGTTGGTTGGTTGATTTTATGACGGCCGATTATCTACACGAGGGATATAGGCCCTGGGGGAGTGCCCTCCGTGGGGTTCTTTCTAAGGGAGCCAAACCCGTATTTACGGCAAGGTTCGAAGAAAACCATGGAAAACTCCGAACGGTTAGGTCGATGAGCGCGACAGAGGTTAACATTCTGTAGAACTGTTCCACGCTTTAAGTTAAATATTAGTCTTACCAATTCTCCTGCTAATTGGTAAAGAAAAATTGAACGAATTCCTATACATTTTGTTTTGTGCGCGCTCTACCTTCCTGTAAATTATTGAACTGTTGTTCTGAACAAATTTTGTTCAAGATGCTTCAATTATCATACAAGAAATGAAAATTTATTATGAAAACTAACTATAATTTCTAAAATATATTTGAGTTTCAAATTTATTATTTTTTCCTTATTTTTTCAGGATAATTGTGGAAGATAAAATTTTGGTACACTAAGTGATATTTGAGTGATATTGACTTCATGATATTTCATGGATACGATTTCTAGAATCAGGGATGCCAAAATCTGAAAGAATCAGGAATACATAACACAATTTCTTGCTATTTTTCGTGGATTTTCATCAAGTTCAAGTTATCATGTTGCAAATATTCATTTATTTAAATAATAAAGGTTTCTCATGTATAGGACTAGCCATAAATTTTTGTATGACTTGTTCATTTAATAAATTTTACTTTTTTAAAAAAAAATTGTAAGCTTATTGATTCTTGACAGACATTATATACAAATACGTTATTTCTCCTTATGAAAATCACTGGTTTTGTCAGGTACAGATCAAAGCATGAGCACACGGTGATCAAGGGCTTCAAATTTCGCAATACGGATTGAAATGTGGGTAGTTTTTGAAGCAAAACTCAAAAACTACTTGGCGAAATGAGCTGTAATTTTGCAGTTCCATATATGAAGCTTCTAGAAATCGATTTCTGTTTTATTTTGCAAAATAATTTCAAAAAATATATTTTTTGCAATTAATTTTGTGAAAAAAAAACCCGACTTGTAACGCATGAATCTTTCAGCAAAAATCAATTTCGATAGGCTTTAAATATATTTAAATCCAAAATTAGAGCCGATTCCGCTAAGTAATTTTTGAATTTATGCTTAAAATAACTACCCGGATTGCAATGATTGGAATCCGGATAGCACTACACCTTGACTAATGCGGAGAAAAATTTTACACATTGGCCGGGTAGAAACGAAATTAGTTTTGTATATTATTTCTTCAAAAGCAATTTTGTTGTACATTTGGTTATTGAGAGATGAAACAATCGTTAGAGATAGGGATGAAGAGAAACAAAATATTTCATTGCCCAAAATGTAAGCAATTCAATAATTGCTAACGGCTCTTCGACGAAATTCCTAATCAAAATGTGGTGAAACAGACCAAATTTTCAAGTGTGTCGGAGAAGAAGAAAATCGTGTAGTAAAAAGATGATCATTTGTTCAATTATCGCGAAAAAAAGGAAGAGATTACTGTAATTAAAATTAAACTATCAGATTTAAGTACGGCTATTTCTTTGCATATTTGATTTGTTCTGAGAAATTCATTCTTTCATCTTAACAATGTGTATTAACTGGCTATTTTAATAAAATTACTAAATTAAAGAAAAAATTTATCCTTTTAGCATAGAGTTGGAATTATATCTAATTTTTATCAAAAATTGTATTAAATTTATTCGACGCAAGGGATTATTTTACACCGCACAAATGTTTACGCCGTTTGATGCGGAAAGAAAACGGGTTGGGTTGGGTTGATTATTGACGGCCAATTATCTACACTAGGGATATAGGCCCGGGGGGAGTGCCCTTCGTGGGGGTCTTTCTAAGGGAACCTAATCCGTATTTACGCATGGATAAATCCACGGCTCGAAGAAAACCACGAAAACTCCGAACGATTAGGCCGACGGGCGCGATTGGGATCGAACCCAGCACCTCCCGTCTACCAGCTTCGAGAGCACAACCTCTCAGCCACTGGTGGGGCAGCCGGAAAGAAAACGGCTTCTTCTGGAAGTCCGCACGAACAGGAGGTCACTGTAGTAGGGAATTTAGTCTCTTGACGTACGGGTTGGGTTGG
Source organism: Maratus michaelseni (assembly GCA_963931845.1). Taxonomy (NCBI): domain Eukaryota; kingdom Metazoa; phylum Arthropoda; class Arachnida; order Araneae; family Salticidae; genus Maratus; species Maratus michaelseni. The sequence continues at coordinate 281,126,819 of OZ007587.1, forward strand.
GTTGATTATTGACGGCCAATTATCTACACTAGGGATATAGGCCCGGGGGGAGTGCCCTTCGTGGGGGGTCTTGCTAAGGGAACCTATCCGTATTTACGCATGGATAAATCCACGGCTCGAAGAAAACCACGAAAACTCCGAACGATTAGGCCGACGGGCGCGATTGGGATCGAACCCAGCACCTCCCGTCTACCAGCTTCGAGAGCACAACCTCTCAGCCACTGGTGGGGCCTTTTGAAGTACGGAAAAAAAAAGTGAATATGACGCCATACTGACATAATCATAGAAAATATTTTATTTCCATGGATCAAAAACCATCTACAAAGCATCAAATTTATTTGAAGATGGTGAAATACAATTTCCCGCATATACAATTTTTAAAAGTATCCAAATACAAAAATAAATCTACAACAGATGGAACTTGGAACTTTATAACAAATTATAACACCTTGTAATAATATACATCTTTTAATTACTGCAAGGTGTAAAATAAAAACTTTATAAACAGTAAAATAAGTTTTATTAGACTGCTGACATGTTTCGGCTCCATCTGAGCCATGATCAAAACAAATAAGAATGTTCTTTAGTTGCACGGTCTATCAAGTTATTATTTGAAACACTTTCATTTAATTTTTCATGTACTTTTTCAAATTACGCAATTTATTTTTTATTTTTACTTGAATTTTTTTAGAGCTGAAGAGTTTTTAATTATTCTACTTTATTTGAAGATGATGTAATACAATTTCCCGAATATACAATTTTTAAAAGTATCCAAACACTAAAATTAATCTACAACAAATGGATCTTGGAACTTTATAACAAATTATAACACCTTGTAATAATATACATCTTTGAATTGCTGAAAAGGCATAAAATAAAAAACGTTATAACCAGTAAAATAACTTTTATTAGACTGTTGACATGTTTCGGCTCCATCTGAGCCATGATCAAAACAAATAAGAATGTTCTTTAATTGCACGGTCTATGAAGTTATTATTTGAAACGCTTTCATTTAATTTTTCATATACTTTTTCAAATTACGCACGTTATTTTGTATTTTTACTTGAATGTTTTTAGAGTTGAAGAGTTTTTTTTAATTATTCCACTTTCTTATTAGTATTACTTATTACTTTTCTCACGCGCATAGTTCAAGAAAAAGTTTCCCTATTCTGTAGGATAGATTATATAAAAGACCCTATATACATATATATTTCGTAGGTGGTGAAAAATTTTAAACTATAAGATGTATCAGTTAGCCATAAAGTCTGGGAATAGCTGTATACCACAATATTCAAGTACTTTTGAAAAATTATTATTAGACAATTAGACATACTTTGACAAGTTTCAACTTTTCGGTACTAATATATATATATATATATATATATATATATATATATATATATATATATATATATATATATATATATATTTATTTATTTATTTATTTATACATATATGTGTGTATATATATGTATGTATATGTGTAGATATATGTGTCTATATATACATATATACATGTATATATATATATATATATATATCGGCTAACCGAAAAGTACCAACTTTTCTTTAGAGTGCTCTTTTTAAATTGTAGTTTCCGCTAGCTATAAAAAAAAAAAGAAAAAAGATAATTTTGAGATGTTAAGGAAAAAAAAAAAAATTATTATCCCGATTATAAAAAAAGATTACATCAAAAATAATAAGCCCCATTTAAAATATTAATTGATTGATTGTAATCACTTTCTGGGCGTTTTGTTGAACTTCTACTATGTATGGTTTTAGATATTTCAGAAATTCAATTATGGTGCTGCCATCTATATATGGATATAGATAAAGATATGTTACTACTACGGATTTCTACGGATATGTTAGTACTAATAATTTCCATTTATTAGTACGTTGCAAGATTTTTCTACCCAACAACGCCATAGCACAGTATTCAAGAACTTTGTAAAATTAATATTATTAGTAATTGATAAGTGCCATATTTTGTTAAATTTCAAATTTCAAATTTTCTTTTTAAAAATATCGTTTTTTTTTAGATCGAAAGAAATACCATATTTTCGCGAACTTTGAGTAAAATGTTATTAAACACGATTATAAAAAGATTACATCAAAAATAAATATACCGATTTCAAATATTAATTATGTTTGAAAAGAAAAGACTTTACTTTTAGGTGCAAGAGTTAATAACTAATGAACAAAGAAGAAGCAGAAGAATTGAGAGTAAAAATATAATGAGGTATCTTTTACAAGTAACAACCAATGTGTAGTTAATCTATGAGCAGCAAACAATAGGAAATATATAAAATAGCAACAATAATAAAAAATGAATAAAATGTTATAAACACTGACGTAAAACCTACGGTAAAGAAGAGCTTTTTAAAAACATTACAAAAATGAAAAATGCACCACGTGTTTCCAAAGAACGTGTTTTATTGCATCAGGTGCGAAGAAGACGTACTGCTACTTCAGGAACAAAAGTGAAAGAAAACAGAAGATGACAACAGGTAGGAGACAACAGCCAATCGGAATGTAGGAGACAATAATCAATCAAAAGGTGACATAACAAGACAGAAGGAAGAGACCGTCTCGAATCGAATAAATAGATGAAACACTGTTGGTGGAGGGAGGGGGTGAGGAAACATTTTTGAATCAAATTTTTCTTTATTAATAGCTTCACGATTATGAAAGATAACGAAATTTTGAAGAAAGTATAATTTGGAAATGAGTATGGCATTAATGATAATTTTACCATTACTCCCAATTCCAGAATCCCAAGAATACTTATTAATAAAATATTTCTCTCAAATTTTCTAACAGTCTTTCTCCTTCTTTCAGAGTGATAGAATAGGAAGAAGGAGCACGTTATTTCGAAACTCGTTGTACATTTCTGATATTTATGGTGTTTTTGCTTTATAAAAATGGAATGTTTGTAATTTATTCGATTCTAGCAATGTCAATCGAAACATAATATATAGCATTAAAGTTAAAAATTTTACCTTTTCCAAAGTCTAAATTGAAATACTAAAACAAAAGAAAGTTTCAACTTTTTATACTGTTGGATTAATGCAGAGAAAAAATGAAATACTTTTTACATTTCTGAATCCAAAATTACATCTTGTTTAACTGTTTTATGTATTTTAATGTCATATTTTAATGCTGAGACATCATGTGACATGAAATATTATATAGGATGTCCCGTCTTATCAGTATCCAATTGCTAATTCCTAAACTATTAGCTTTAGAGGTATAGTTTCAATTGCAAAAAAATATTCCAAATGTTGTTATTCATCGTATCAAAAGTCATTTAGGGGAGAGTATGGTAAAACCGGGTTGCCGGGTCAAATCGGGTATGCTGTTTTCTCGCTGATGGCTGTTGCCCCGTAGAGAGCACCTGTCTTAACTACATCCCTTAGCGTCCCCTAGCAGTGTGGCATCGGCTTTTGAAGTGAGTTAATCTCTTTGTCCATGCAGTGCTATTGGAAAGAAATTCATCTCAAAAGTTTTAATTTTTCACTGTCTTTTCTGCTCTTCAAATAAATCCAGCCTGACGGATCGATTTAGATAAGTAAACCATTGTTTTCTGTAGCTTTCGCACGATAGTTGGAAGCCAAGTGGAAGTGTGTACGTCCAGCTAGCTACCCAGGAGAACGGCCATGTTGACTTTTGGTCGTTTGTTGGGGCAAAACCGGATACCCATGGTTTTGCACTGAATTCTGCAATGAATCCTCTCTTCACTCAATAAGTGATGAAGGATACAATGTTTAATCTGCAAAGTGCAGTGGAAAGGAGAAGTAAAAACTGAGGAATCCGTTACATGTCAACATTAAAAATTGCTTGAAAACCTGAAGAAAAAAAAGTTACTGACCTTAAAAATATTTGTATATGTTTTAAAATTTTATTTAAAATTTATTACAACAAAGTTTTTTGTTACTGGAAGTATAACTAGTCGGATGTGCCAATCCCAAAACTTTCTTCTATCTCACACAGGTTTCGCATACACTAAAAAGAAACAGCACCAATTTCACCAATTTATATCAAGGTCTAACAGAATCTAAAGTTTTATTAAATTCCGTGCATTAGTTCTTGAGATATGACTATTGCTAAAATCGTGTAAATCCTGCAACATGTAGCATAGCAGCGCCACCTGTTGGGAAATTTAGACCAAAACCCAATCAACAGGAACTTATGTCAACGTCTAACTGATTCTGAAGTTTGATGAAAATCCGTGCATTAGTTCTTGAGATATAATTATCGTGATAATAATGAAAAAAGTAGCATAGCAGCGCCACCTGTTGGCTATTTACACCAAAACGTAAGCAGCATCTATTTATGTCAAAGTCTAATACAATCTGAAGTTTAATGAAATTCCGTGCGTTACTTCTTGAAATATAGCTATCGTAAAAATCATGAAAAAAGTGGTATAGCAGCGCCACCTGTTTGAATATCTACACCAAAACGTAATCAGCGTCTATTTATGTCAAGGTCTAAATGAATCTGAAGTTTGATGAAAATAAATGCATTAGTTCTTGAAATAGAATAATGCGGAAATCGCAAAAAATGCAGCATGGCAGCGCCACCTATTGGGCGATTTTCACCAAAAACTAATCAGCACCAATTTATATCAGGGACTAACGGAGTATAAAGTTTTATTAAATTCCGAGCCTTAGTTCTTGAGATAGAGCGGCCACAAAATTTTTGTCATATACAGACAGGCAGACAGAGTCACAGACTCACAGACAGACGTTTTCTAAAAACAGTCAAATCGTGTTCGGAGCTTCTAAAACGTATAAATCCGTCGAAAACCGGAAGTGGAAATTTTTCATGAATCCAATAGTTTCTTCTTGTAAAGATAGAAGAAAGTAAAAATGTCTGATTAATACCCGGTGTTACCCTGCCTCCGAAATTCGGAGCTGTTTCAGATGGTTAAAAAAAAAAAAAAAACGCCTATTCCCAAATAGAGAAGAATTTCCATGTGGCAACACGTCTGGTTTTTGTAATAGCCTACGTGTACACAAACACTTTTGTGGGGTGTTTCGATTTTGCCCACATTCTAGACTTTTGTCAACAAGGGAAACTCGTTAAGTACCCGGTTTTACCCTACGTCAAAATATGGATTTTTTTTTTTTTTTTTTTTTACAAGCTACAAAATTTAACTTTATATACGGTATCTGTTTTGTATAACTTATACTTAGAAAATGTTTCTGAATAGTCTAATTTAAGAGTCTTCAATCCGTGTCGCGCAGATCACGGGTTGTCCACGCCGTGAGCATTTTAGTAGCCCGCCATGTCATTTTGAATATTAAGAAGCATCGAAAAAACAAATACTTTCGAAGAGCCTTATTAGGGCAAAACTCTTCTTGATTACACTCTTTAATTAAACTCAACTTGTTTTTTGTATATGTAAAGATGAATTTTTGCAATCGATTTTGTAATCGATACTCATTTTCTGATATGATAGACTTATAAAAATTATGTATAAAGGTGTGTTTTCGATGACAATACAATAGTTTAACATTTTTAGAACTTAATTATAAAAAGTAGTAAACATAAATGAAAAATAAAGAGTGTAATATATATTTTTAAAAAATACGCTGTAATCAATTAAAAGCTTGATATTAATTTAATTATGATTATGTGTTGAGAAAACAATTTAGAAATACTGAAAAAAAAGTTTAAATAATGATTTTTTTGCCTGTTTTCATGTCTGTTTAGAAACAGGCAAACATACGAAACAGTCAACAGACATGTAAATATATCTGTTTACATGTTTTTCATGCCTGTTGCCATATGTTCAAAAATATACAGGGCAAAAATTATAATTTTTTAAAAATAAATTCATACTAAGCGTAAAAAAAGATAAAACTGAATATTCCAGAATCGAGTTCCGTGCTCACGCCAAATTAATGTATTGCGACGGAAATGTTTCGGAAAAATCATGAATTGCGATCATGAAATTAGGCGTGGTTTTCAATAAAAATATTCAGTATTATTAACATAAAACTTTTACTTCTATAATTTTTTTTCAAAGACAAAAAAAAAACGGGGAAAAAGCCATTTGATATACACAATTTTCCTCCATATCAGCACAAATACCGGCGAGATGAATTTGCCCCATTCCGGCCGTAAAAAGCTGGAACTTTGCGAGAAGGACATTATCGCTTTATGCTAATAGCTGCCGATAGCAAATATACACTGTGTCTGAGACGAAACGCCCTACTTTTAACAGTTATACTGAAGATGATAAACAACCAAGACAGTTTTGTTAAGTGGTATATATGGTAGCTTAAATGTAGAAATTTACATTATGTAATAGCGATGATTTTTATTTCAGGTGCTGGAAACCAGAAAATTTGAAAAATGACAACGAATTCTGAAAAAGCTCAATCCGTGTAGAGGTATGCAGAATTGGGGTCTATTGGCAGGATGGAGCACCTCCACACTGGCATTTGGGAGTCCGGAACACATTGACTGTCGAATTCCCACAAAGATGGATTGGGGTCCAATTCTCCGGCTATCCTCCTTTGACATCCTCCCTGCCATTTGTGGGGCACATGTAGAAATAGTTTGATTGCATAAACAAAACTTCATAACTATGTGTATCCATTGTTGCATGAATCTTCTTAAATGTTGTATTATATTACATGTTGTATTATAGATTGTTCAAATTAGGGCATTTCGTCTCGGACGCACTGTATATGCGTATTCATGCATTAATCTAGCATTGTTGCTGTACGACTAAACACAGTGTTATTAACGTCTTCACTTTCTTGATGGCTGGCTACTCGTTGGATTAATATTATTGTTGTTATTTTTTTTGTACTACGACTTCTAATACAAAAATAGTTAACCCCTTCGCGACGAGCGTCCTTTACAGAATTTTTAATATTTTACCACCGGTTTCTCAAAACAGAAATTTTCGCCTAATTGAATCGCAAAAAGGCTGTCATTAAATAAGGCAAATCTAACAATAAAATGTTACTGGTGGGAATAATCGAGAATTCTGGGCATCTTTTACTCATACGTGTCACTCGTCCCCAAGGGGTTAAATGTATAGAAAATCTGAGGATAAAATTAAATATTACGAGTAAATATAAACAAGTAAAATGTCTTTTTTGAACCAAGACCAAAATGTGAATTCTGAAATTTCGAGGCTTCTAGATACACCCGCTCTTGGTATTGTTAGCCAAGCTTATTTCTTGCCCGAGCTATTTAAATAACCTATGAGTGTGCTGTGAATTTTTAAGAATTTATTGATGTGTCACTCGAGCTGAAAGGTTTAAGACTTCGATGTCTAACTGGTAAATCAGTAAAATTCCATTTTTTACAGTCAAAATTTACAAAATTATGATATTATGAATTTTTAGTGTTTTCGCGTACTAAAATCCTTTTTTTCCCTTTTATCGAATATTACACGAACTTGCATCAGCTCATTTATTAGATAAGTGGACTCAAAATTTCAAATTCCATCAAACTTTACTCAAAACATACACTTCAGTCTTACATACTTCTTCCTAACTAGCATAGCACAAGAGGAGGTGTATGTGTGTGTGTTGGGATGGGAGGAGGCACAGCGAGTAAATAGGAACGGAAAGTTTAACAGCAATTTTTTCATAACAGTATTTTCAAATTTGCATTAGTATTTTTCGAATATCTCATCAGAAAATTAAATTTTTTTAATTCGTTTCTTCTGTGAGTTTTTCTAAAATGATGTCTCTTTGCTCTATAATTGACAAATATTTTTGAAATAAATGTAATTAATTTTATATTATGAGGGTTACGATGTATCACGTCAGCTTTGATAAGATTTGAACACTTAAGGGGTACCAATACTCTGACCAGTTCAAAATGTCTTTTTTACTTTCTTCTATCTAAAATAGAAGGAAATATTCCAATCGAAATTTTTTTCGACTTAAGGTTTCCGATGGATTTACACGTTTTAGGGGTCAGAGATTCCGATAAACATGTTTTTATAAAATGTTTGTCTGTCTGTTCCCATTGCATCATCGAAAAGTGTATGAAGTTATCCTTCAAACTAAACCATTTTTTTCTGTGTTTTTCGCTATGGTCAGCAGGTACCACTTGAATTTGGGATATTTCGACGAAAGGGGACGCTGTGATCGCGATTTTTGGTTCCATTTTCACTACTGTATCATCGAAAAGTGTATGAAGTTATGCAGATAATTGAACCAAATTTTTTGTATGTGTTTTGACTACAGCCTGCAGTTCCCAGTTGAATTGGGGATATTGCGCCTAGAGGGGTGCTGTGATAGCTATTTAAAAATTTCAATTTCAAAAATTTGTACCAAAGATTAGAAATCTTTAAAAAAAAAATTGCGTTAAATGTTTGGCCTTGATCTAAGGATTTCAGTTTTTTTTCCTCTGTCTTAAAAAATGGCTGAGATATACCAATTTGAAATTATACGGTGGCTGACATTTTGAAACAATACAGCAGGATTCCTCCTGCGGGTTTAATTTATGAGTTTTAGCGAACATGGTTTCTTCAAATTTTCTTTCATTGTTGTAAACATCGTTTCAACCACTTACATGCTTAACACTATATATTTATATTCGCTAACGTCAAATTCTCTCCAAGCTTGGCAACAATTGGTGAAATATCGCCAAATTTGGGCACGAAAATACGTTGCCATATCAGCCACCTTTTGTGATGTTATGATAATCAAAGAGCAAGCCCGGTATCTAGTGTAACCCTGATAAAACCATCAATTTCAGCATGTGTCGTGTGTATGTATAAAGACACTCTTACGTATATAGACACTTTGTGCTCGTCAAAATCTATGCCATGCTATATGTCTGTTACTTGACGACGACAGAGATCCAGGTATGTTTATGCAATTTTGCCGAATAAGGTGAGGGAACCAGACAGATTTTTGGCTGTTTTGGAAAAAAAATGATTAAATTACTTTTATACAAAACAGAGTGGCGGCATATGCACAGAGCGCAAGTAGAAATTAAAGATTTTTCTTAAATTATGGTAACTCACATTACAGAACTTACACACCAGAACGAGTTCGATTACATGAGGAAGACTAGTCATCAAATATTAGTTTAGCGGTAATGGTAGGCCGCGACCTACGTTATACACGAGCGGTGCATGACGTTTAAAACGTCACATGGAGTAGATCATTTTTACCCAGTGATTGGTGCAAAGCGGCGTGCCCACCGTTTTGCACCAATTGCTGTGTAAAAATGATCCACTCCATGTGACGTTTTAAACGTCATGCACACCGGCCGTGCATAACGTAGGTCGCGGGTAGGCTCGCCAAGTTTTTTGTGCAAAACCCTCTCAGCAAATCTGATTTTATTGTCCATTTGTCGTTCTCTGTTATGTACAAAGGCACTCTAGCCCCAACCACCTTCAATAATACTTTTAGTTCTTTGTATTGGTAAAAATTTATCCTGTGGTGTTTGTCTATAAATTAAACACCATTGCGATCCAGATAGATATTCGCAATTTTGTGAAACAAGTTTAATCAGTTAGGTATTAACCAGTATTTTTGCGAAACTGGGAAAGTGCTTGATCGAACTTGTGATTGGTTGAGCCATATAGATTAACCGCCAAGATATGCCTAAGGCATATCAATACAATCGAAAGGCTATATATCAAGGCAGCCTAGATATGTGAGGGAGGACATACGAAGTATAACATTTGATTGGTTTAGACAATTCTGGACAAAAATGAATCGACAAGCATCTTGGTGAGCCTGCCATTATCGCTAAGCTAGTGCTTATTAAGAACCGAGGCTAACGAAAAAGACAGGCTACCGCGGTTCATTCCACTTATCTTTTTTTACAGACCGCTAGTGTGACGTGATGCTCTTTTCGTACGCCTGCATTGGTGGATTCCAGCATCACGTGACTCCCGCGGTCTGTAAAATAAGATATGCGTAAAGCACCGCGGTAGCCTTTCTTTTTCGTTAGCCTCGTTAAGAACCCACACTAGTCATGCGAAAAAACGCGCAAGCTAATGTTAAATCTATGGGAAGGTTGTTTTCAAATTTCTCACTCGCCTTTTAATATTTGTAAATTTTTTTTGCATAGGATAGCTGGGGTCAATCTACGTTGTTAGTTTTTACTTTTTCGATTTTGGATCCAGTTTCTTTTATATAAGGGTACTTACAATTTCAGAACCGGTTTCAACCACGTTCAAAATTGAAAAATGCCTGCTTATAAAAACAATTGACAAAAAATTAGAAAAAGTAAAAACTAACAACGTTAATGATCGACCTCAACTATCCTATGCAAAAAAAATCATTTAAAAATATTAAAATGCGAGCGAGAAATTTGAAAATATCCTTCCCATAGACTTAACATTAGCTTGAGCGTTTCTTCCCGTGACTAATGTAGACTCTTAACTTATCTCACTCGTATAATTGAACTCGTCCAGGCGAGTATTGCCAAGTGCTGGAATTGAAAATGTCTAGGTTTGCCATCGTTTGGACAAACGCGTCTGTCTAAGCACAGTCTTAGCATCGTATGTATACCACCACTCTCATGATAATGTAATAAAAATCACAGAGCTAGTAGAGACAATGAGGCAGAAACTTCTCGAATAAGCGGTTTGAATTGGCGTCATTTTTCTATTAGCAATGACTGATACCAGGGCTAAACTAGATACCGGGCTTGCTCATTTATTATCATGACGTAACAAAAGGTGGCTGGCCCGCGACCTACGTTATACATGGCCAGTGCATGATGTTTGAAACGTCACATGGAGTGGATCGTTTTTACATTGCGATTGGTGCTAAATGGAGGGCTCGCCGCTTTGCACCAATCGCCGTGTAAAAATGATCCACTCCATGTGACGTTTTAAACGTCATACACCGGCCGTCTATAACGCAGGTCGCGGCTGGCCGCGACGAAAGACATGCAGCGATTGGCACAAAATGATGGGCGCGTCGCATTGCACCAATCACTGGTCACGGCCAGCCACAATTTGTGACGTTAAGAGAATGAATGAGCAAGCCCTGTATCTAGTGTTGCCTTGCTGATACCGCAACCAACGAAATACACGTTCTATTCAAGACGTTTAAAACGTCACATGGAGTGGATCATCTTTACACGGCAATTAGTGCAAAGCGGCGCTCCCACCGTTTTGTGCCAATAGTGGTGTAAAGATGATCCATTTCGAGGTTAACGAAAAAGAAAGGCTACCGCGGTGCTTTACCAGGGCTACAACACTAGATACCGGGCTGGCTCGCGACCTACGTTATACACGGCCGGTGCATGACGTTTAAAACGTCACATGGAGTGGATCATTTTTACATGGTGATTGGTGCAAAGCGACGCGCCCCCCGTTTTGCACCAATCACCATGTAAAAATGATCCACTTCATGTGACGTTTTAAACGTCATGCACCGGCCGTGTACAACGTAGGTCGCGGTATTGCCAAGTTCTAGAAGATTACCAAGCTCTGGGCTGTCGTAGTTTGGACAAACACGTCTGTCTAAGTTCAGTCTGAGCATTGTATGTCGCACTCCATCCCTATATCTCTTCTCTATGGTCTCACCAGGCCTACACTAGATACCGGGTTGACTCATTCATTATCATGACGTCACAAATGGTGGCTGGCCGCGACCAGCAATCGGTACAAAGCAAAACGACAAAACGAAAGACATACAGCGATTTGCACAAAACGATGGGCGCGTCGCTTTGTGCCAATCGCTGGTCGCGACCAGCCACAATTAGGGACTTCATGACAATGAATGAGGCAGCCCGGTATCTAGTGTAGCCCTGGCTTTGCGCATACCTCTTTTTACGGACCGCGGGAGTCACGTGATGCTCCAATTCACCAATGGATATGTACGAAAAGAGCAACACGTCACTCTAGCGGTCTGTAGAAAAAGATAAGTGGAATGTACCGCGGTAGCCTTTCTTTTTCATTAGCGTCGGATCCATTTCATGTGACGTTTTAGAATTCATGAACCGGCCGCGTCTTTCGTTGGACGCGCTGATAACCCGATCTAGGTGCCTAGATAGGAGAGTGGCGACATACGGGATACAAGATTTATTGCTTGAGATGATTTGGACAGGGCTACATTAGATACCGGGCTGGCTCAGTCATTACGAGGCTAACGAAAAAGAAAGGCTACCGCGGTGCTTTACGAGTATCTTTTTTTACAGACCGCCGGAGTCACGTGATGCTCGAATGCACCAATGAAGGTGTACGAAAAGAGCATCACGTCACTCTGGCGGTCTGTAAAAAAAGATAAGTGGAATGCACCGCGGTAGCCTGTCTTTTTCGTTAGCCTCGCATTCATTATCATGACGTCACAAATGGTGGCTGGCCGCGACCAGCAATTGGTACAAAGCGAAACGGCAAAATGAAAGACATACAGCGATTTGCACCAAACGATGGGCGCGTCGCTTTGTGCCAATCGCTGATCGCAACCAGCCACCATTTGTGACGTCATGACAATGAATGAGCCAGCACGGTATCATAGATTAACATACAAGATAGGACACTCTCATAGAGCGTAATTGTAACGCGATGACGATCGCAGCGCCTGTAGTGACAATGGGGAAGAAACTTCTCAAACACGGAGTATTTCTGCTTTTGAACGTCTATCTTTCAATGATCTTTCATTTTTCAAATATGACATGTTTACGTTTTCGACTTTGTAGAAAAAGCGAAAAATGAAAACTTTGAATTACGATTTGTATGCAGACAAGATTTTGCCTGACATATTTTAACTTGTTTAAAAATACAAAAAACTTTTGAAAATAAATGTTGTTTCAAGAATAATAAAAGAGAGATTAAAAATGAAGGTGTTTAAAAGAAACGTAAACTATGCCCCAATGTTCAGTTTGGAGAGAATCGTCTGTATCGAAGAGAAAAGTATAGATATTAAAAATATAGAGCATCAACAGATTTCATATGCATAGGTAAATTTCGGAAGCTTCTAAGTTGTTCCCCCTTATCACTAGTGACGCTACTATTGCTGTCGTTACAGATTTTGCCGTAACTGTCCTATCTTGTATGTTAATCTATGCACGGTATCTAGTGTAGCCCTGATTTTGGACAAAACCGAATTGCTAAGGCGTTTTGGCAAACCAGACATTATCACGAAGTCCGGTGTTTGCTTACTTGTCTCAATAGCGATTGTTAGATTCATGCCAACATCGGTAAGCTAATGTTTGTTTACACCATGTTTCTTCATCGTATGCGCGTTCTCTTGTCTTTTTAGCGATCATTCACCGTATTAATGATCATTTACAATCTTTATTCATTTGGATTATTCAAATAAAATTTGTTGTATTTAAATTCATTCTTTCCGTTGAAATGTTGACTTACTGAATTTCTTTTATTTGTATTCTCGTAAACGGTGCTAAAAGAGATGATACTAAAGTCATTGTTTTTTTGGCTCGATAGGGCCAACATTTTCTTTTCTATTTATAATATTTTTTGATTAGTTTAATATAATTTAGGATCTGTATTTACTGGCTGTCTGATTAAAGATTGTTAAAATGTGTATTGTACAAGAAGAGAAATCGGGGTTAATTTATCAAATTCTAATGTATAGGTATTTAAATTATATTCCCGTAAATTCAACTTTAGTAGAAAATTTTACCTTAGTAAAATGGGCACAGACATCTCGAATTATTATAGACTGATTAATTAAATTCGTAGGCCGAAAATGAAGAGATTAATAACACAAATACTGAATATCCACCCATTAAGCATACAAAAAATTGCAAACATTTTACAGTATTAAACTTGAAGTTTTCACACTATTCAGTAAATTATTTTGTGTCGGTGTATTTTTTTAATCTTAACACCACAAGTTCAACACGATGAAAAAGCAAATCAATATAATCTATAACTCCCATATTCACCAGGGAACGCGTGTCTTTTACAAGTATATTCTTTTTGACTAATATCGGGAATTTTTGTCTAGCCTACAAAATATTGTGTTGCCATAATTTTGAAAGTCGACACTGATCAGTGAGTATTGCCGCGACCTACGTTATACACGGCCGGTGCATGACGTTTAAAACGTCACATGTAGTGGATCATTTTTACACTGTGATTGGTACAAAAAACGGGACGGCCCGTCACTTTGCACCAATGACCGTGTAAAAATGATCCACTCCATGTCACGTTTCAAATGTCATGCACCGGCCGTGTACAACGTAGGTCGCGGTATTGCCAAGTTCAAGAAGATTACCAATCTCTGGGCTGCCGTAGTTTGGACAAACACGTCTGCCTAAGTTCAGTCTGAGCATTGTATGTCGCCACTCTCATATCTAAAAGTGCTATTACATGAGGCGTCGAAGTTTCCGCTACTTTCGGGTGACACCATGTTAATCCTATGGCTTTAAAAGAATTGCAACAAGAGACAAGCAACTTTTTCTTGTCGGAGAAATTTTGTCCCCTCTACAAGCATAACGCATGGAACAGCCAATCAAATGCATAGAAATCTGACGAGCCCCAGCAATTTTTGTCGCTTTAACTTAGCCGTGTAATAGCACTATAAGGAACCCTAAAAGGCATGTATCTCGTGGGAATCGGGTCACGCCTTTTACTAGGTTGCCTCTATATGATAATAGCATTGCTACACTAGATACCGGGCTGGCTCATTCATTGTCATGACGTCACAAATGGTGGCTGGTCGCGACCAGCGATTGGCACAAACCGACGCGCCCATCGTTTTGTGCAAATCGCTGTATGTCTTTCGTTTTGTCGTTTTGCTTTGCACCGATTGCTGGTCGCGGCCAGCCATAGATTAACATACAAGATAGGACAGTTACGGCAAAATCTGTAACGACAGCAATAGTAGCGTCACTAGTGATAAGGGGGAACAACTTAGAAGCTTCCGAAATTTACCTATGCATATGAAATCTGTTGATGCTCTATATTTTTAATATCTATACTTTTCTCTTCGATACAGACGATTCTCTCCAAACTGAACATTGGGGCATAGTTTACGTTTCTTTTAAACACCTTCATTTTTAATCTCTCTTTTATTATTCTTGAAACAACATTTATTTTCAAAAGTTTTTTGTATTTTTAAACAAGTTAAAATATGTCAGGCAAAATCTTGTCTGCATACAAATCGTAATTCAAAGTTTTCATTTTTCGCTTTTTCTACAAAGTCGAAAACGTAAACATGTCATATTTGAAAAATGAAAGATCATTGAAAGATAGACGTTCAAAAGCAGAAATACTCCGTGTTTGAGAAGTTTCTTCCCCATTGTCACTACAGGCGCTGCGATCGTCATCGCGTTACAATTACGTTCTATGAGAGTGTCCTATCTTGTATGTTAATCTATGCGGCCAGCCACCATTTGGGACGTCATGATAATGAATGAGTCAACCCGGTATCTAGTGTAGGCCTGGTGAGACCATAGAGAAGAGATATAGGGATGGAGTGCGCTTTCCCGTTATTCCTTACCTTGACATGTGCCACCAATATGACCGATCCAACTCATGTAAAGGTTTCCAGATTTGGCACGTTATCGCTTACTTGGCAATTTCAAAATTGTTGCCGGACATGAGAGCAATATAAAAATAATCAATATCCAGATTATGCATGTGAAGTGCAAAAAAAAAAAAAAAGAAAATTATGGAATAATTTGTTGAAAACCAATTTTCGTTATTTCCTAAAACATATACTCCTGTCCATATAAGCTTCCTTTAAATACGTAAGCTATATAAATATAATTTTGTTTTTTAGCTAGTGTTGGGCACATTAATCAAATTTTCAATCAATTAAACAACTATTAGATTCAATTATTTAATCATTTTTTACAAATTGTCTGCCAAGTTATATTAGCAAATATATAATGTTGATGACTGCACTAGGTGTAATAGATGGAATCTGTAACATATAAAAGTTAAAAAAGTCCTTTTTTGTAGAATTCAAGGGAAAAAAAAAGGACTAACACTATTAAAAACGTATTTATCATTTATATTTCATAATTTATAAACGGTATGCTCAAGTGAAGACAAATTCAGAATACCTTTTATTAACAATATAAATTTTAAATATACCAAATGAAAGTATGGAGAAAACTAGTACAAAAATATGAAGAAGTAAAACACGGCAACTTAAAATCTATTTTAAAATAGTAAAATAAACTTTTTATTTTAATTTAACGATACTGTAATTTGTTTATTTTCCTTTCGCAAACATATGCTAGCCCTTAGGGATAAAATCAGATGCCAAATTTCGTAATTTCGAATCGTCAAAGAAAATAATAAAAGAAAAGAAAAGAACATATCACGTGACTATTATAGTCACGTGACTACTATAATGGCTCCCTTATAGGGCTAACAAAACTCTCTCCATCTCTATGTTTTCTCTATTAGTGGGAAAAGTTAAGAAGCATTAATGCGTGATAATGGCAGGCTTCTCAAGATGCTTGGCGATTTGCTTTTGTTCAGAACCGTCTCAACAAATAGATTTTTATCAGGGCTGCACTAGATACCGGGCTGGCTCATTCATTGTCATGACGTCACAAATGATGGCTGGTCGCGACCAGCGATTGGCATAAAGCGACGCGCCCAACCGCTTTGTGCTAATTGCGGCTTAGATGCTTTACACTCACGCTAAAAAAAAAAAAAAAAATTATCGGTTAAAAAAAAGAAAAAAGTCGCCAAATTTAGGGGATTTTTTTCTTTAATGGCAACCTAGCCATTGTATTAAGTTATTCGTTTGGCGCAGTCTTGGAAATCGCGCCAAACAAACAGTCGCCAATCTTTTGTTTACATTTTAGCGTGATAGTAACACATCTGTTCCCTAATTGCTATATGTCTTTCGTTTTGTCGTTTCGCTTTGTACCAATTGCTGGTCGCGACCAGTCATAGATTAACATACAAGATAGGACAGTTACGGCAAAATCTGTAACGACAGCAATGGTAGCGTCACTAGTGATAAGGGGGAACAACTAAGAAGCTTCCGAAATTTACCATTGCATATGAAATCTGTTGATGCTCTATGTTTTTAATATCTATACTTTTCTCTTCGACACAGACGATTCTCTCCTACCTGACCATTGGGGCATGATTTACGTGTCTTTTTAAACTACTTCATTTTTATTCATTATTTTATTTTTCATGAAACGACAGTTATTTTCAAAACATTTTCAGTATGTCTAAATATGTTAAAGTATGTCATACAGAATCTTGTCTACATACAAATCGGAATTCAAAGCTTTCATTTTTCGCTTTTTCTACAAAGTTGAAAACGTAAACATGCCATATTTGAAAAATGAAAGATCATAGAAAGATAGACGTTCAAAAGCAGAAATATTCCTTGTTTGAGAAGTTTCTTCCCCATTGTCACTACAGGCGCTGCGAACGTCATCGCGTTACAATTACGCTCTATGAGAGTGTCCTATCTTGTATGTTAATCTATGCGACCAGTCACCATTTGTGACGTCATGACAATGAATGAGCCAGCCCAGTATCTAGTGTAGCCCTATTTTTATTCCCTGTATGTTGCCACTCCCATATCGAGGAACTCTCTACCTCCAGTGTTTGCAAACAATTAGTAGAGTAGCAACACTGAGCCATTCAGCCACGTAGGAGCCGTCTGATTGATATATTATTTTCTTCAAAATTACAAAAATCTACTTGGACCATGTTGACGATTCTTAATTAAACCCTCCCGATTGAATACCAGAGTCAGAATATATGTGTTTCAAGCTACCAACCAACAATTCTCAAGGGCAATGTCACTTGTTTATGAGTTTTTTAAATGTCGTGCCAATAACTGAAGTGTACATAATGAAGATCATAGAAGTTTTTAAAATTTAAACTGAAGCAATCCATAAAAACAATTTCTTGAGCTTTTTCTCTGAAAATTTGCTTCTCAAAGAAAATTGAGTTCTTGAAATTCACCGTTTCTTATGGTTTTTTTAAGTTTTATCAATACCATTTTAAGCATTTAAAAGAAAGGTCTCAACTCATTTTAACTATGGGAAGGCAAAGGAAGTATACAAAAGTGGGAAGAAAAATATCGATTGGTAAACGAGTTATGAAGGTTTTAAGGACATCAGAAAAAGGAATCACTCTTGCTTTGTTGAAAAGGACTTTGCATAATGAAGGAAATTCTGTTTTCCCAACAGAGAGTGAAATAAAAGTAGCACTTAAAAACGGTTTACAGCGTGGAGCGCTGTACAAACACGGAAAATTATTCAAAGCTGCAAATCCTGGCAAAAGCATAGAAAGTACGAAATGCAATACCCAGAAACCAGAAAAGAAGTCTACAGTAATGCAAAATCTGCCGTCTATAGTTAAATGTGTTATTTGTTTGGAGGAGAAAAGGCTGAGATATTGCGTAAAGCTTTCTTGTAATCATATTTTCTGTATGTCTTGCATGGGGAAATGGGTGAGCATTGTGAAAACATGTCCAATTTGTCGGCAATGTTTAAAGGGGCCGGCATTCACTGGAATCTTATATTAAAAGTGAAAACAAAGAATTGTTTATGTTGCATTTTACCTCGAAATTTTTTTACTTAGTATTATAGTTTAATAAATTTTTTATTTCAATGAGAAAAAATAACCTTGATTATATTTATTTTGTATGTCTGTTATTCTTAAATCCAGTACCGATAAAGCCATGCAGTGTTGAATTCAGATGTTTTTCTCTGGGAAAGAATTTTGGCGCTCAGGGGTGGGGTGGGGTGGGGGGGGGGGTGTTAACTGAAAAAAAAAAGAAATTTTGGCTAGAAACATCGGCCAGTAGATGAGAGATTCTGTCGTTGACAGGTTCTGGCCGGTAAGTTACTTTATGTTCAATAGTCATCTACTGGTCAGTTTGAGTACTTCTATTGATAGGCTAAACATAAGTAAGTGACATTTTAAAGCTAAAAAAGGAATATATATATATATATATAAGTTGCTTAATTTTTTTTTAATTTAAATGTACAGTAGCTGAAAGTAAAACTCGAACACTTAAATTTTTATATTCCCTAAAGCAATTTTCAACATGAGAAATAATTTTAAAAAAAAGTGGATATGATGTTTTATACTCAAGCACAGTTTTTTAAAAATCGGTTATAAAAAGGGAAAAAGTCGTCAAATTTTGGGGATTTTTTTCCTTTTAATGGTAACTTAGCTATTGTATTAAGTTATTGGTTTAGCGCGAGCCTGGAAGACGCGCCAATCAAAAACTCGCCTAACATCGGTGCGTGAGTGTAACACATCTGTTCCAAAAAAATCTTTCATAAAGTTAAGATTTGGATACATATTAATTCATCAAAAACAAAGGGGAAAATTATTTATTAATCCTTTTGTTATTAAAAAATTCCATTTTTATAAAGAATGTAAACTACTCAAAATAAGTCGAACAAATTTTAATTATTTTTCTTTTAAAATGCAAAAATTTCGAAATTTTTCATGCTCCTCCTATTGTCAATATTGAGATATTGTTTATAATTTGCTTTTTTGCTAATTTTCGTTTTGATGATTAATAATGAAAATGCAATCTGGACAAACAACTTTGATAGTTTGTGAGGTCATATAAAGTTTTACCGTTTAAAAAATAAACCATTTAACGAGTTTATTTTACTAATATTGTAAAATATTAGTAATCGGAAGTTGTTGTTACCATATTAGAGCAGCAGTTTCTCTGTGCCCCTGTGCCTAATGGGTATAGAATTATTCCGCTCCCATCTGGGGACATAAATATGGCATGAAAAACGTGACTAGAATTTTCTCAGAAGTTTTCAAGGTGTCTGAAGACAAATAAAAATAATTTTAGAACAATACACAATGAACTTCTAACATTTTAAATTCCTGTATAATAGCTATGATAATAAGAAACATTAAAACATTAAAACAAGAAAATATAGTAGTTATTATTCTTGTGTTAGTTATTAGCTTGAAATTTTGTTTAATGCTCCCCCCCCCCCCCCTTTGGGAGGGGTAGGGACGCCACATAGCTCAGAAATTGAATGATATATATAAAAAAATACATTGTCTACATAGCATAAATTGCATTTTCTAAATAAGATATAGGAATTTGGTGCGCAAACTCCAAAATTTTCGATATAAAGGGGTTAGAAAAATGTTATAGAGGGGGTAATTAAAAAAATTTTAGATTAATTCTGAACATTTAAAAACAAAAAATTATTTTTAACTTTTTTAAATTCGTATTGAAATTATTCTTATGAAACATGACAGCAGTGCTGCAGTCGTAAAAAAACCCCGATGGTATACATAATAGGCAGAAGGTATACGCTAGAGCAGCCGTACTCAACCTTTTTTTCTTGCGGGCCGCAGACATGTACTTGCGACGTTCGGCGGGTCGCAACACACTTATACAATAACGTAAAACAAATATAGATTTCTATTGCAAATGCCGCGAAGATTGTTGTTTTGAAATCGTGGTATAAAACTTTTTGCTGCCAATTTTTCTGCGACAAATATTTAACCGTAGTAAGCCTTATTAGCTATATGATAGGTATAAAGCGTAAAAACAATGTAGCAATTCCAAATTCTCAAAAAAAAAAAAAAAAAAAATCAAGGGATTTTTTCTAATAAATCAATTTTTTTTTCTCAATGTAAAAAATTTTTTTTTAAATGTAGAAATATAGAGTGCAAATTAAATTAATTTGGAATAATGTTTGTTTAGAGTTCAGGGTTAAGAAATGTATACACGCACAAGTAAAACTACATGTAAAAAGAACTTTGACTAAGGAAACGTCATTTAAGGTATTTTAAGGTAATTTTAAATTAGTAATTATAAATAACAGGAAATTGTCTTCCCATGAAAATATATAAAACAGCAGTGAAAATATTAAAAGCATATCTCAATTAATTTTATAAATAGGGAGAAATGATTGTGTCTCGGGCCGCAGGTTGAGTATGGCTGCACTAGGGAGTATGCGCTTTTGGCAGAGGGCATACATCGTGGTACTGCTGCATGTCCTCCACTACACCCCTAAATCACAGTTATGTCTTTACTACCTTTTTACTTTATTTTATATGAGGGATGAAAATATTTTACACATAAATATGTCTATATGAGATATATTACGTGAAATATTACATTTATTTATAGAAAAAATGTGAAATTATCATTTAACAAAGTAAGAAATGTCATTTTTGTGGCATGTCATAGGTCAGGTTTGGTATTGTAGAAACTTTTAAAAAGCCCCAGAATACAAATTTTTCGTTTCAAGTAGTGTCATTCAGAAGTGTTTTATTATACAAATGCTTGTTTTATGCATTTGAAACTGAAATTGAAGCTTTGAGTATATATTTTTGTAAATATAATAACTTTTGTCACTTAGTCATCCATGTTTTCCTCGTCTGGAGAGTTTAGTTTCGATTATGGCAACAGATGGACATAATTAGTAACAATGACTTTCATAGAATAGTTTAAAACACAATTATTTAAAACATATTTGCAAGTAGCAGTATTTAGAAATTATTTAAATTGCTAACCACATCAAGTGAAACTTAAAATTGTTTAGGCTTGCATGATATATCATTTTCCTGTCTCCACAGTATTATAAATTTTCATTCAATAATATATTAACAAACGGGAAAAGTGCTCATTTATGCAGTGTCAAACAAACTAAAGCCTAAACACGAAGAAGCTTTTAAAAATTCTATTAAAACGTTATTTTCCTGGCGCACATTGTCCTGGCACATCTATACCAGGATAATTGTACATATAATGCTGGCTTTACATATATAACGTTATCAACTTTTTAGTAATTTTGGAAACCTCCTCCCCTTCAGATATCATAAGTTATCATTCTTATCTTTATTTATCATTCCTCGACCCCCCCCCCCTACCCCTCAAAGGAATATAAAAATGGTTTTATTGTTAAATTTTTTTTAACTTGTTTCTTTCTTTTTATAACTTTGCAGTGATATACAGATATGGTTATACATTTATTCGCTTAATTTGCGGATTCAAATGAAAAGAAGAATTCAATAAAATATCCCTATTATACAATAATACCTAAAAGAGATAATTATAATTTAAAGGAATTTATTTTTTGTTACATAATGAATTCAACAGTAATATGAAAAATATGAGAAAACAGGTTTCACAGTATATATGCTGACGGTCCCAAGTTCGAGTCCTGACCCAGGTCAATTTTTCACTCCATGCTGGTTGAGTGTATTTAATTGTCTGATAAAATGCGTGTTCTGATACTGTAAAAATTCACAGTATATGTTCTCATGTGGGAACTAGTTCAATAATATCTACGCTTTCTGTCGAGTATTGTATTTCAGGTAGTTCCATTTCATCCATCCATTCTAGTTCATCGTTACTTACAGTGGCATCTCGTGACTGACTATTTTTTGTGCGCTAAATACATAGTTGAAAAATTTATTCTTTTCGTACCATTATTTTTTAAGAGAAATTTATTATTTGTTTAATAACAGAACTTTCTTCCAATAAATAAGGCGAACATGTCTTTTGTAAAATAGTGGTAAAAAAAGAATAAATATGACAGATATGCATTTAGTGCCCCAAATAAAGGCAGTCACGATCCGTCACTGGTTACTTAGACAAACCATCATTTCATTTAGTTTACGTGCAGCCAATGTCCCTAATGAATACGCGGAGCAAAAATGTCTCCATAAATTAATGAATGATCCTTCAAAAATTTTAAAGTGCTGTGGTGAATGCCACATTTTCTACAAACTACAAACTTTCTACACTTTCTTTATTAGAAAACACAACAAGTATCATTTCATTAAACTTACTTCTCACTTAGTTTTTCCAACAGCAACAGCGAATTATATGCGCATATGACAGAGCAATAGGAATGCCGAACGCCGGAGTATTCCATATTTTGAAATGAAATGATTTTATAATCATTTAATGGCTTTAACAATAACTTTGTATTTTGATAAAAACAGATAAGACAATTTTGATGTAAAGTTACAATAAAAAAAGTGGTTGAATGAAAAATGATAACGATATCAACAAATGCCCCCTCTTCCTCTATAGATATCTTACGATATCAAGTGCCAGACTCCTCCCTCCCACCTAAAATGATAATTTTATATGTGCCCCTATGATAGGATAATTATATTTTAAATTAATTCTTATTTTAACAATAAATATCCATCAAACAGTTAGAAAGAAATTAAAGCAAATTTAAAAATGTTAAGTTGAACATTTTAAAGCATTTGCAATTTTAAGTTTCTCATTTTGAAAATGTCATATTTCACGAGAATTTATATGAACATACATTGCTACAACACATGTGTACTATCAAATTCACGACAAATTTCATTGCGAATTCAGTTTAACTTCTAATCCCAGGGGCAAATGTCAAATCTGTTACTAGCCGAATTTCATTTTATACGAATTGTTTTCTCTCTTATGTAAAATTCATTTTAAAACGTTTTAGTATAACGACTGTCCCGAGATAGCTATAAAATATGAAAAGTAATTTAATTATACTTTAAAATATTTTAATTATTTTTAATTTTGTCAAGCCTGTTACTCATAAAAGAATTCATTATTATACACTAACTTCATTTTCTAAAAAAAAAAAAAAAAATACTAATGTTTCTATAGAAAGTTTATTTTACGAATTTTTACATAAATTTGATTTTTTTATTGCTTTTTGCAACATTTTGATTTTAATATATTTTTAAATAATTTATTGATCTAAAGTAATATACATGAAAACTGGTAAAATTTGGCATTACCTAATGTTTTCAAACTTCTTATTTTAGGAAGTTTATTTTCATGCATTATTTAACATTTAATCGTCTAGTCTAAAGTACCATTAGAAAAATGTGTTATAAGATTCATTTAACACATCTATTGACAGCAATACAGTTAAAGAGGAGATTTAAATAATTTACTTTATCATGTCGCCCCAAAAGCATTATTCGTTCTACAAACGAAAATATTTTTAAATGGGTAATTTCTTTTCCTGTTTACCTTTCTTGGTGTTAAAATACATGGAGTGGAAAGTTTCAGCTCTAAGAAAATTCTGTCATTATATTGTATGGCAATTATATTTGTACATTTTCTAATTCAATAAAATACTGAAAACGATGTTTTAAAGAAACGATTTGAGTAGAATTGTAAATATTCTACAAAAACTCTATCAATTCCGATTAAGTTTATTAATTTTAATAGATGGAAAATTTCTAAAATTTAGTTGAAATTTGCACAGATCTTCCAACACAGCGTTTCTTAAACTCTTAGCTACCACGAACGATACTTTGCAGACTTCCTAAAGATGCATTGCGGACCTCCTGAAGATACATTGCGGACCTCTTAGGGTTCTTCGGACCATAGTATAAAACCCATTGTTCTAACGCATTTTAAAAAACTAGTCGTTGGGGACCACCGTAATACTTACCCATCATGGATATGCATAATATAAAATATGAAAATAAAACATGTGTGAACTATTTATAAAGTGCACTGCAATTCGAATAAAATCCTGGCTTGATGACGTCATAAACTTTAAATCCGAGGCTAACGAAAAAGACAGGCTACCGCGGTGCATTCCACTTATCTTTTTTTACAGACCGCTAGAGTGACGTGATGCTCTTTTCGTACACCTGCATTGGTGGATTCGAGTATCACGTGACTCCCGCAGTCTGTAAAAAAAGATACGCGTAAAGCACCGCGGTAGCCTTTCTTTTTCGTTAGCCTCGCTTTAAATCCGAGGCTAACGAAAACGAAAGGCTACCGCGGTGCTTTACGCGTATCCTTTTTTACGGACCGCCGGAGTCACGTGATGCTCGGATGCACCAATGTACGAAAAGAGCATCACGTCACACTAGCGGTCTGTAAAAAAAGATAAGTGGAATGCACCGCGGTAGCCTGTCTTTTTCGTTAGCCTCGCTTTAAAGCACACGCGTAAAGAACCGAGTACTCAGCAATGTATCGTAATTCAATGTGCATAACTGGAACGATCCAAATAGTGCAAGCTGATGCGCAATACAAAATTTGGCGAGGTTTTGAAGCTAGCAGTTTGTAATCAGATGGACACTGGTAGGATCAAATAAAGGGAGAGGCAAGATTTTAGAACAGATGTGCCTGCAGTCCGCTGCATAAATCGCGTTTTCTGAAATAGTAAAGATCTGAAGTGACTCCCCTCAACTTTCCGAACACTGGTATACGTGTCAAGAAAGTTTTATATATTTATTTATAAATTTCTGAAACAATGGGATCGGCTGGATTCAAACGTCGGACCATCCTTTTGGAGACGTTGCGTAAGCGCTACTAATGCTTGATCGTACTGTCGCAATATTTATCTGTTATACTCTGTCATATTTTCTCGGCGAATTTCCCTATAAAATCAGTCGTAAAATGATTTGAATGATGCCTTCTTCAGCAAGCATGAGAGACACGGAATATACAACCTAAAATTAAAAAAAAAAACTACAACAGTAAAAACTCTAAAAATCAATCAAAATCATGCTGCTACATCGTCAGCAGTGGGTTAAATATTAAAAACAGCCATGTACGGCTGTTTTTTTTTTTTTTTTTTTTTTTTTTTTTTTGATTAAAACTCACTGCTTATAAAATAATGTGTTTCTAAGAAAACTATTTTTACTTTTATTTATTTATTTATTGACGAAGTTTTAATTTCGTTATGGAATATTAACCAGAAAGAACTCCTGGACTATTTATATTGTTTTATATGTGGTCTGGTTAATCTTCGGTAATCGGGCTGCACGGGATACAGAATTTTTTTTAGTAATCATTCTTAAATTATTTTAAAAATTACAAAACTGAATAAATTGAAAGGCAGTTTTCACACAAATTGCATCTGAAAGTAATTTTTTTTATTTGATAATATCAGAATTGAAATTGCGCGATGTTTAGTAGTTAATAAACTTCTAATAAAAGTAAAATTGATTTCTCAGGCCATTTCCACCGTTTATATGATGTCAGTGTTACTAGGGGACGCGCATTTTTGCTTTGCAATATAGATGTATCGTATCCGGAAGAAAACCGTCACACCCGCAACACAATATTCAATATTAATATTTATAAAATTATATAAATCATGTGAAAAAATAATTGCATTTTAAAAATATGTTGTATATCATTGTTTAACGAGAAAAATATTGGTCCAACGTATTCATAAATCACAACTTTGAAGCATGCACTGCAAGAAGAAAATGCATATTTTTCTATGTCACACCCAAAATATATTAACACGATTGATTTTTTTTAATGTTTTTTTTTTTTTTTTTTTTTTTTTTTTTTTTTTTTAGAAAACTAATACTCTGCATTAAAAAATAAGTAAAAGTTGATTTAATAAAAATAAATTATATAATTTAAAAGGATTGGGTTTTAAGCACAGTACAGAGGTAAGTGAAGTACGTAACTGCCAACATTTCGTTTTTTCATTCAAATAATAAAGCATACATGGTACCTTAAAATTTATTTAATAAAATAATTTAAAAATACGAAATGCTTTTCTTTGGTCTTTATTTAATATAATTTCTTAAGCAAATTTTCTGATTCAAAGTGCTTTTCTATAATTAAAAAACCAAACAAACAAACAGAAGATTTGCAGCTATGTAGGTGTATGTGTGTCAGACACGAAACACTATTAAATTAGACATTTAACAAGAAATAAAACTTAAAAAAAAATAATGAATTCGTTTTTAATTCAAAATTTAATATGATTTCAGATAAAAATGAAAAAGAGTGTTTTTGTCATTGAAGCCCCCGGCTCTTAAAATACTTGCATATTAATTGTCTTCGACAACGAACTTGAAAGAAAAATTTTAACAAAATCGATTCGTTAGATATCATCCGCAAGAAAGGTGACAACTCCAAAAAATTCAATTTTAATTTAATTCCATTTTAGGTCTAATTTAGGCGCGTTTTGCTACAGAAAAAAATGTTATAAGTATAATTATCTGGAAAATTGCTAGATTACAGTATATGACCATTCAACACCAAGAAGGGGGGGGGGACAAATTATGTGAGGGAATATATTTCCTTAGTCCTCCTTATCTCTTCTTACGTCTTGATTATTATGGGTTTACAATTTCATGTACGCTGTTATAAGCTGCATGCAGAGCTAATCGTGCTATAGTTTTATGTTGCAGTATAAAACAGGACACCATAACAAGACAAGAAGAGTGGGTTGACCCCCCCCCCCTCCTCATAGCAACTTCTTGAATACCCTCTATCATTGCATTATTTCTGTTGTCAACTTCCCTTTTTCTATGCATTTACAAAACGCACAACAATGAATGAGGTTGCATTAGGAAAGTTTACGAACCGGCTTCTGACATAGTACACTCACATTTCGTTAAAACATAGTTTTTTGATTAAAAATTGCAGCTAATTAAAAATTAAATAGCTATTGTTTTCATAAAAGAAATGGAAGGTTTTTCTCAAATCAATGTTGCCACAAAAATAAAATACCGCATTATATGATGCTCAGCAATGATTATAATAAATAAATAGTACAAAAAGAACGAGTTTATTTTATATTTATGATTAAAAAGCAAAATTTAAATTTAAATGTTTAGAAGAAAAAGGAACTATCGATCGATAAAAGCAGTGGTATTTCACGTGTATAGCCTAAAAGATATGCTTTTTTATATTAGATAAAATTGTATTTCACATATGTATTCAATTAAAAAAATTTTGTCCCATGTTTTTCCCGAAGCGGATGATGTCATCCTCTAATGCATTTAAAATACAATTGTTAATTTTTTTCTGGCGCGTGTTTTTCGCTATCTTCCATAAGTTCTTACTATACATTTGATGGAATACATGGGATAATATTCTAGTTCAGTTAATAGTTCAATGAAAATTAATTTATGATTATACGTTGAGAAAACAATGTGGAAATCCTTTATAGTTAGTTTAAAATAGGGATGTAACGAATATTCGGCCACTATTCGGTATTCGGCCTATTCGGCATGGCCGAATATTGAACCGAATATTCGGCCGAATACCTGTAGCCAAATATAATTTGATATTTTGCCGAATAGTTGCATATTTGGCCGAATATTCTAAGATATTTGGTTAAATAAGTTCCAGAAAATCAAAACAAAATGCGATTTTAAATATTTTCAACAAACAATATTAAAAAATTATATTGAAATACATTAATTATTATAAGAAAAATAAATCCTAATACTTTTGAAATTTTAAAGCTTCATGACAACTTATAAATAACTGTATATAATGATATTACATAAATAAAAATATTTTTCTTGCTGCATATTCAGGCATCATGTGAATTTAAGTAAAGTATTGCAACATTAATTTCTTTTACATTAAAATGCAAAATATATACTGCATTTAAAGTTTAAATCTCTTCAGTGAATTTAAAAATAGTAACTTTATATCTTTTTTTTTTTTAATCTGATTTATAATGATGATAACAGTTTCTTAAACAATAAAATTCATAAATATTAAAAATAAATATTTTACTGTCTTGTAAAAATGTTTAAACTTTCACAAATTAAATCATTTTTCTAGTTTTTAGTTTTACTTTTAAATAAAAAAATTTGAATAAATATAGGACTATACAATTACTTTACTAATTAAAAATTAAACATTAGATGTTGATTAAACGAACTAATGAGTTTGAAAAGAAAGAAACTATTACCTATACTGAAAAAGCATTTAATTAGTTACTTCAAAATAACATACAGGGGTTACAAAATAATTTATCACTGTAAAGCCTGAAATTGTGATGCAAAAATAATAACTTTTCAGCATTTTCAAGAAGTCTGTTTCGTTTGGTTTCATATATATAACCAGCTTCAAAAAACAAACGTTCACTATATACTGTGCTTGCAGGAGCTGAAAGATGATTTCTTGCTAAATTTGCAAGCCTTGGAAAGTTTTCTGCATTTGTTTTCCACCAGTTAAATGGACACTCTGTCCTAGCTATTAAATGTTTAATCAAAATAGCAATCTACCTCTCTTAATTTATCTGCTGTATTATTATTAACTTTATTTGACAAATTTGGCAGTGATGACTTCTTATTTTTTATTTTTGAAAAGCAATCCCAAAATGAAAATGAAATTATATTTTAAGAAAATAACCCCTTTTCTTGACATACAGAATGTAAATTTACTAAATTTGAGTTGCATGAGAAAGGATATAAAAAGACAGAGGACACATGCAAGTTCTTATTTTTGGGGGTTAAATGATTTTACTAAAATAAAAAAAAGTTTCATTTTTACAGAGGTAATGAGTTTCTATTTTAGGTAAAAAATATATAAATTACTAGAACTATCTATAGATTAAAAAAAAAAAATGAATTAAATTATTATTTCCATTTTTGAAAGTCAAATGTTATCTTATTGGCATCAAAGTATTTCAAATATTACATGAAATACATTCAGCTGTTATGATTTTTGAACACTCAAACAAAAAAATTATTTCAATTAGTCCTTAATTTAATTTTTGATTTTAAAATTGAAAAAAATAAATAAATAAACAATTAAAATAATTTTTTTAAAGTCAGTATTCGGCCGCCGAATATTCGGTATTCGGCCTGAAATTTGGCCGAATATTCGGTATTCGGCTATTCGGCCAAATCACTATTCGTTACATCCCTAGTTTAAATAAGGTATTTTTTTTCCTGTTGTCATACTTTAAAAAAGAAACAGAGCAAAAATATATATTTTTTAAAAATAAATTCACTATCTCTCGCTTTCTACCGAGCGTAAAAAAATTTCTCAATCGGGTTCGGTGCCTACGCCAAATTAATGTATAGTCACAGAATAATTTTGGAAAAATCATGAAGTCATGAAATTAAACGTGATTTTCAAGATAAACATTGATTGCTTAAAAAAAGAGTGTATTGAATATATATGTTACGGTCAATATGATTAATCCGGTCATTATTAATAATAACCAGTTATTCTCTATAATAAAAGCCTAAGTCATGTGACTGTCATCAACAGTTCCGGAATGTCCGCTTCACTTTTTCATAAACCAGGCGGCCATTTTTATTCAAAATTATTTTTTCGAATAAAACTGCATGGAAGTTACATTTTTAGAAAGAGCGTTCAAAATATATTAATATTTCAGAGATGACTTACGTTCAATTATGTATATATTATGCAGTAACTTCAGTTGAAATTAGTTTCGCATTTCAAATTCTCTATCCATGAAATTAAACAAAAAAAAAACAAAAAACAAAAAAAAAAACATTTTTTCGTCGTGAACGTTTAAAATATTAAATCATGGAGGTAATCGTTCGTAAAGAAAGTTTTCCGCGAATGAATTTTTGGACTTCTGCCTGGTATCAAAAATAATTCGCACCAGTGAGACAATCAAAGTTTACAATAATTATGTGCTATACAACTCAACTTCCTTCCGTATCTTTTCTTGACGTATGCTGAATGTAAACAAATAAAACTCATGTAATAATATTTAATGAATCAAATTTCGAAACGAATTGTCAGTTATTTTGGTATTTATGTATTATACGTGCCAGGAAGAGAGATCACCGAAAATGATTGTTAATCACCAATCATATTTATCATTGTTAATGACTAATCGCGTTCAAAACAGTAATTTAATATACATTTATAAAATACATAACATCATTAAGTACTTTTATGTTATTTGGGCGCAAATCTCGCCAATAGCATTTTTTAAATCGCCAATACCTGCTTTTATTTTTTGCGTGTGCAAATTAGGAACGATGCTTTGATTTTGAAATCAAATGTTCTGATGGAACAGCTGTCGCAGACGCACCGTGGTTGGCACGATTTTTGTTTTGCGCTATTTTGGCGAGAAAACCCCATTTTCAAGTACCGGTTAGAGATTGCTAAAACAACAAGTTACTTTCATTTTATTATGAAATAGTTTATTTTATATTAAAAAAACACACAATGTTATAAAACACACTCAATGATTAATATATTATAAATCACACAATATTTAATTTATTATAAAACATACGGAATATGCTCTACCGGGTTAACATCCGAAGTAAAATCTAGCCGAAACAGCCGGGATGATCAGGCATAAAATCGCCATTTTGGAGCCAAAATGATACCTGATGTCTGCGACAGCTGTACGTAAAAGCACCCATCGTTAAAAGTGGTAAAACAATATAGAATCAAAGTAAAATAATACAAAAAATAATTTAGTATACATTTATTAAACACATAAAATCATATCGATGGATTTTAGCATAAATCATATCGATGTCTTTTTCTACATATTTACGATGGTAGTTTTATTGGCGGTATGTTACATCCATCGGAATGAATATGATATATATATATTCTAATCACATACTATATACCCATGAATATAATATACATATCTATATCAACTATAGCAATAAAAGCGTCTTTAATTGTCTTTTATATTTCTACTACATAATATTAACTATAGAGTTACAAAATAGAGAGAAAAAACGGGTTTCTGTCATTAAATTATTGCCAATGTTGGCATGGCGTATTTACCAGTTACGGATCTTAATAGTCAGTAGACATTAATCAGAAATGCCAAAGTAAGAGAATTACGCGGTTATGAAAACGCCTGCACTATATCAAGAAAGGAGAGCAGAGAAAAACAGAGATCGGCATCTAGAAGGAAGTTCGTGAATTTTAATCAGATTGTACGTCACGGGTCAAAAGTTCTGACAGCAAATAGGGTTTAAAGGGAATGTGATTAAAACTGAGCTGCGCCGTCAAGCACCTGAGGGCGCCCTACAGGTACATCAATTGCCTTACCCCAAGTCCTGAAGGACTTTTAGCGCGCACTACCAGGAGAGTTCTTGTATGCGCTACGGCGGTGGCAGCGCCGCCACATGCTGACCGCTCCCATTCTCTTCCAAAAGTTCAATGTTTCAAGAAACCATACTCGAAAATTACGTGTAATAATATGCAGCCCGATTATGATGCATTATTCAAGACGTTTTAGATGAGAGTAATGTTAGATTTTCTAATCTTCCGTAATCGAGTCTATAGCCAAAGTTAGCGGGAAGAAAATAAATTATTAGCAACAATATGGTTCAGTCTAAATGTGGATATCATTAAAGACTTTCACAAAACAGACTTTATTGCATCAAATCGTATTAACTGAAATACGCCAATTGGCAATGGACCCAAATACGGAAAATTATTTAATATGTTTAAGAATCTCCGCATTAGCGAGCGTATAGCAACTGATAAACAAACGGACATGAAGCATAAATCCTTAAGTTGGTTAAGGGGTTTTTGTCAAGAAAGATGAAATTCATAACAACAAAAAATATGCGAAATTCTACCATGATCGTAAAAGTTCTTGATTTGTCTATTAGAATCTTCCGGTTTGGCGAAGGATTAAGGGAAAAAATTAAATTATGAATAAAAGTAACGTGTTACAATGCTTAACATGCATTTAAGGGAGACCAAACTGGTCGCCAGTGGCGGTCGCCGAATTAGTTATTAATAATGACCGGATTAATTATATTGACCGTAACACACACACACACACACACACATACATATATATATATATATATTACTTTTATACTTATTAAATAATGAACCTTGAAATCTCATCTGTCAAAATATGTAATGACAATATGAGGGGGCTAGAATGACAGTGGAATAAGTCAAAAATTTGAATAATCTAGATAATCATATTTTCACTGAACGTATATTAATTTCTGTTCGGCGTGACATTCAAATAAGTCATAGTTCACTTAGGGAGTCGCTATACGACAAAACAAGTTGGACCACTTAATGCAACGGCAATACGACAAGTTTCACAAAACCCTTCATTTCTCAGATTATTAAATATTGACCTACTCCACTGTCATTCTAACTCCCTCATTTGGTTTAGAATGAAGTTTACTGGTTGAAATTACAATTATTCCACAATCTTATAAAAAACGAAATTATGAACCAGGCAATTCCAACATTGTAAGTAATAGGGTAAGTTTAAATAAACGAATTGATGATTAGGGAAAACCACAGCGACAACAAATAATTTATGAACTCATAAGTTCACTGAATAAGATATTTCTAGGAATTAAAGAACTGCATCCGGTTTGTAAACTTGTCATTTTTACCCGGATTCGTCATTGTTTTTTCTTCTGCCAATGTTAATGCATTTCGCTAGAAATGTACGCTTATTTTCTCCGTTCGGAAGAATGTTCTGGCTTGTCTACATTTCTCTGGATTATGCTTTCGTCTCAGAGAAACATCCGTGATTTCTGATAATGGGCAAATTCTTTACAGTAGGTTTGTTGAATCTTTATGTCTTAATTGATGCAAATTTTAAAGTAATATGTATTTTCTTTGTGTATACCCATGTTAAAGATGTATGATATGTTTACATAAGTAAATGCAGTAGAAAGAACGTATCGAAGAGTTTTCAAAATGCTTTTAATGCCTTCTATATCGGATATTTTGTTGGTTTTTTTCTATGCTGGATTCAAACTCTGTACTGGCAGTGCAGACATATTTTCTAAGTCTACAAGAAGGTACTATACTGCATACACTTTTAATTAATCTTTCGTTAGCAAGTAACTTGTGAGATTTCTGTTGATATGCAAACTCTATGTTGTAGGTTTGTTAAATTTTTGCATATTAATTAATGCATAGCTTAAAGAATACCTTTCTTTGTTTAATTTAGCTATGATCGGGGCCGTATATATGGGTTTGGAGACCCTGGATCCTAATACTTTTGGGGGTCACATCTAAAATATGAAAATAACACAGGCATTATTTTCAAGTAGTATAATAAAGCTCATTAAAAAAAAAATATATTTTTTATTCAGGTAAAATTATGTATGTTTTTCCTTTTTCTTTAAAATTCAACTGATTGAAATAAAACCACACAATAATTTAAGGGTTTTATAATATTTATATCAATGGGTAATACGTCGTATATAATATATATGTACATATTTTGTGTAAAAATAGTTCTAAATTAATAGCTACAGAAAATGCAACGTCAAAACAGAGGGGAATGCATCACTGGAGTTTGTGTCTTAGGGTAGGATGGGTAAATGAAAAACAATTAATGGATGACCCCCAATTATTAATAATGGTAAGAATGATAATAATAAAAAGAGTGTTAGTTATTATTGTTCATTAACACTATGGTTATACTAAATTATCTATCTATCTATTGTAATTTAGAATAATAGCCTTTTGTTAGAAATGGACATTTCCTTTGTCCACAAGAATATTCTGGTTTGTCTAGAATTCTATGGCTTATGCTTTCGTATCCAAGAAATTTCTGTGATTTCTGATGATGGGCAAATTTTTTATACACTGCTAGCCATCCAAAATGCAACACTATGAAGGAATGCAAATAACAGAATGATCTTTATTGGACAAATACACTATAATGGGAAGGACAAGTGATTACATTTTCAGAAAATTTGGAGGTATAGATCCTGAGAAAACACTACCCAGAGTTTCCACCCTTGGCCGCAATAACAGCATTTATCTGCCTAGGCATGGAGTCGAACAGAGATTGGATGTCATGTACGGGTATAGCAGTCCATGCAGCTTCAACACTATGCCACAGTTCATCAATCGTAGTGACGGGCGAGTCACTCAGAAGCTATTGACAGGACATTTTCAGTTGGTGAGAAATCAGGAGAACGTGCTGGTGAGGGCAACAGTCGAACATGTTCTGAATCAAGGAAGGTCAGGATAGTACGAGCAACATGTGGTCGTGAATTGTACTGCTGAGAAGTAGAGTTCCAGAGCCCTCGAAGCTAGGGCAGTAACACCTCAGAAATGTAACAGCTGCTGTTTATATTGTCGGTAATGGGAACAAGAATTTATCGAGACGTGTATTCAATGGCACCCCTCACCATCACTGCCAGTTATGAGTCTCTATGATGATGTCGAATGTAAGCTGGCAAAGTGAATTCTCAAGGATACCACCAAACACGGATGCGGCCTTCATGATGCACACAGAGCACGGATTCATCTGAAAAGACGACGTGAGACGCCATTCCTGCGTCATATACAGCATCATGATGTCTGTATCCGTGTTTGGCAGCATCGTGGAAAACGTACATTGCCAGTTTGCATTCGACATCGTCATACTGGCATATCACCTGGAGTGACGGTATGAGGTGTCATTGGATACACGTCTCGGTAACCTCTTGTTCGAATTGTCGACAATTTCAACAGCAGCCGTTACATTTCTAATGTGTTACGTCCCGTAGTTCTGCCCTATCTTCGATGTCTCCGGAACTCTACGTTTCAACAATACAATGCACGACTGCATGTTGCCAGTACTATCCTGACCTTCCTTGATACAAAACATGTTCGACTGTTGCCCTGGCCAGCACGTTCCCCTGATTTCTCACCAACTGAAAATGTCTGGTCAATGTCTGCTGAGAGACTTGCACGCCACCACTCGCCAGTCACTACGGTTGATGAACTGTGGCGTAGTGTTGAAGGTGTATGGACTGCTGTACCCGTACATGACATCCAATCTCTGTTCGGCTCCATGCCTAGGCAGATAAATGCTGTTATTGCGGCCAGGGGTGGCAAATCTGGGTAGTGTTTTCTCAGGAACTATACCTCCAAATTTTCTGAAAATGTAATCACTTGTTCAAAAAGAAGAAAGAAAGAAAAATCTAGTATGTTGTGGGCCATCACAAAAATTTCTTTTATGCTATTCTTATATATTAATTTAGACAACACTTATGCACATCAACAATTACGAAGTATAGTATGCATATATTTAAATTTAACTTAGCGTTACAGTGATCATCGAATGAAAAAGTTGTATATTCATATACAAAACTGGAAAATAATATATACTTTTAAATAGTAACTTCAAGAATAAAATTTTGTGAATTTCTACCCAATAGAAAATAAGATACAACTACAATATTCATCACAAAAACAGTGTAGCTGGCCTCTATTAAGTGAACACAGACAAAATTGTGTCAATATTTTTACATAAGTACGTGCATTAGAACCAACGCATCAAAGAGTTTTTTAAAAGGTTTGTGATGCCGCCTGTTTTATCGGATAGTTTGTTGTTGTTGTTGTTTTCCTGTGCTAAGTTCACGCGCTGTAGTAGAAATGCAGGAAATATTTTCTTAGTCTACATGAAGACTCTATACTGCATACATTGTTAATTAATCTGTCGCCTACAAGAAACTTATGGGATTTCTGTTGATATGCAAACTCTGTGTAGTAGGTTTGTTAACTTAATAATTAATTCATAGCTTAAAATATTTTTTTTTGTTGAATTTAGCTATGATCTGGGTCATATATATACATTTGGGGATCCTGAGCCCTAATACTTTTTGGAGTCTGCTTATAAATTAACTCATATTCACTTTTTTGTTTTTTAGAGTTTCGTTCATCTGACGAAACCTTATTCGTCTCACTCCTCTGTCTGTCTGTCACAGACTTCGTACTCGGGAACTGTATAAGATAGAGATTTGAAATTTTGCATACTTTTATCTGAATACCTCTCGTCACAGGAGAAATCATAAAATTTTGAAAAAAGTCTTATATTATTTTAATTAAATGAATTAATTTTATGACATTTGACCATTTCTGCGATTTTTTTGTATCTTAAAACAGAATCTTAATTTCAGTCTCTTTCACGTAAGCTAGATGGCCCAATGGTACCTCGTTTTTCTCCTTACCCAAAGGTTTCGTGTTCTATTCTCGACAACGGAAGTTGAAATCTTTGATTTTTGCATTTCATTGTCCGATGGATTTAATTAAAAGAACTTTCGTATATTTTTTTTTGCCATTTCAAAGGTTTATTTATTTATTTTTTTAACTAAAATTAAATTGTTCAATTAATTATGCTTTTCAGTTATAAAAACGTTTGCTGTTACAATTGTCTGAAAAGCAGTTCTTGGCTATTTTTAACTTGATTTAAAATATAGCTTCCTCCTGTTATCATTTTATTATTAAATTTAATCGTGCTGCCATCTATGTTCTAATAGATAAAGTGTTTTGATAAATGAGGGGAAGGTACCACTTGAATGTGACAATTTGTGACGATAGGTGAGGGATACTAAAAAGGGAAAAACACTTAATAAAAAACCCGAATTACTAATAATGGTAATAACAATATTAATAAAAGGATTTTTAATTATTATTATTCATTATCACTGTGGTTCTGCTAAATTACATATATGCATAATTTAGCAAAACAGAAATTAGAAGTGTTTTTATTAGGAATGCGCTTATTTTCTTTGTCCACAAGAATGTTCAGGTTTGTCTGCATTTCTCTGGATTATACTTTGGTCTGCGAGAAACTTCCGTGATTTCTGATGACGGTCCAATTCCTTACAGTAGATTTGTTGAAACTAATACATGTTAACTGACGCAAATTTTAAAGTAATATATATTTTCTTTGTATGCCCATATTTAAAATGTATGATATGTTTACATAAATACTTGCATTAGAAACAACGCATCAAAAAGTTTTAAAAAATAATTTTATTATTGCATATAATTTTTTCCTGTGCTGTGTTCACGTACTGTATTAGAAGTATACCGATATTTTCTTCGGCTAAACGCAAATTCTTTACTGCATGCATTGTTAATTACATTAGTATATACGCTCTATATTTTTCTATTGCTTTACGCGAATTTGTATGGTATTAATTTTTATTTTGCTCATGAATAATTTCATCGCATTTTGCGTTTCATACTATTGTTATAGCCCAATTTTGGTTCCTATTTTATTAACCTGATTAGCTTTTGAATTTTCAAATACATGAATTTTCACATTACTAACTAAGCGTATAACCAATAGAAGGGAAAATGTCTAAGCCGGGAATCGAACCAGGATCCTTGGAATAACGATCCAATGCTCTACCACTGAGCTACGAGGACGATATCTAGCTTGGCATCTCTCACTCTCATATGTCGGTAAGGCTGCAACCGCAGCACTAGATGGAAAAATCTTCATGAGCGCACAACCCTGCGGCAAACGTGAGACAAAATAAAGCCCAGCATAAGTGAACACATATACGTATAATTTAATTAATTTTTCAAATTAATTTTCAGCAGTGGAATTACGCCCAAAATTATTGAATATTAAACACGTGAATTTTCACATTGCTAAGGATCCAAGTAATCCAAGCTAAGTATCTAACTTGTACAAGGATCCGGGTTCGATTCCTGTCTTGGACATTTTTCACTCTGTTGGTTAAACGCTTAGTTAGCAATGTGAAAATTCACGTATTTAATATTCAATAATTTCGGGCGTAATTCCACTGCTGAAAATTAATTAAATTATACATATATGATTAGCCTTTGTTAGAAATACAAGATGAATTCAATATAGCTGTTTTGCGCATTTTATTATATGTTTATTTACATAATTTTTAAAATTCTTATAGTTGTTTTCAGTATCCAATGCAGCATTACTCATTCATTTGTAAGTTCAAATTATGTATACTGTAAAATCTACTTTTGACTTCATTTAATAGCTTAGCAATTGAATTCTGTAAAATTACATATCTGTCTTTAAGTAAGAGTTTTAGTCATTTTTGTTATACGAATTTGAAGCAGAGCACCCAAATGGTCCACTTTTTGAATGCCACTTTTTTTTTTCTTTTAAACAGTAACCTTCTTTTGAATTTTTTCTTGTAATTTTTGTAGAAACATACACCATAGTTTATTTATATTGCAAATGTTGTAGAAACCTACCATGAAAACATTTCCTAGGAAACATTGACATTTAAAAAGCGCATCATTTTGAGATCCTTGCAAAAGTAACGCTATGTATCGAATAGGCTGCTGCTGGTTTATGTTTAGGACAAAAGAGCAGAGTTAAAATATTTTAATGTGCACAACCTTCCTCCTCAACAATACAATGGGAAAACAAGTATATAGCTAAATATAAAATAACTAGTATACGTGAAATACATAACACAAGAGATGAAGATATTTGTATTTTGTGTGAAATGAGCTACTGTGCAATGAAAATTATTAAAAACCAATGGCATCCTGTTAAGAAACTTTAAGAATATATCATCACTAAAATTCAGCATAACAAAGAAGATATTGAAAGAAACTATTACGGAGACTCAGAACCTCTCGTTTTGGCAGAAAATGACAAAAACGTCAAATTTCATATCTGTATCCTAAAATGAACCTTAACGTAAACTGTATGATGATTTTTTTTAATGTATCTTTAGATTCTATGAGAGATAACTAAGTATCGATTTTTTTTATATCTTTCAAATTTTGTTTTAAAAAAAATCTGCACTTAAATATATGCGAATTTCATAGGTTTATTCCCTATAGGGAAGACCGGTACACAGTGGACCACTTTTTCAGTTAAATTTTTTTTTCTCTTTAACAGACTGACCGATCTGTATGAAAATATTTTTTAATATTCCTTAAACCTTCTTACATCCATCATAATTTTCTCACAACATAGTTTTCAATACATTTTAAAAAAATTATATACACTTGTAAAGTGGACCAGTGTACACCGGAAGCGGGGTACCCACCGGGGTACAGTGGACCACTATTAGGCATTATCTAAAATACAATATAAATCTATTTTTCATTAATCTAATTCTTTCTTGTTGTCCCTTCACCCGCAAAATAACATAGTAATATAAATTTTGAAACAAAAACAAAAAATTAATTATATTTTGAAAATAATAACAGATTAATACAGGATGCAATTAATACAGGAACAAATGCAATTTAGTTGAAGTTATTACTTAAGTACAAAAAAATCAGCGCACATTAAAATTTGCAAATGAAATTCCAAAGTACTTATAAGTAAGATTGAGCCTGGAATTTTCAAGAAATAATTTGGGGTCTGAGAGCAACATTATGAAATCATTGACATCAACAGCAGATTCATCTACAGTTTCAGGAAAAATAAACTGATTTCCATTCAATTTGCGTCTCATGAATCTTACTTGAATAGAATCATCAGCAATTAGACTACAGTTATATTTATCAAAGGCAGTAAATACAAAACAAAATATTTCTTACTATGTTAAATAAATTGTTATTTTTATTTGTTTACTTTATTTTACAGTTAAATCTACTTTAAAACAATCTTTCTTTATAGAAAATAAGCAATTAATAAATATTTTGAACATTCTGCATTACAGGAGCAGAGTGGATTGTGGACCATTGTGCCCCAGGAGTGGGTGGTCCACTGTACCCCATGTTGAAGTTCAATAAATAATCATATTAATATTGTTTACAGCTTTCTTTTAAACGTATTAACTTTAAAGTAAAATAAAAACAAGTATCTTAGCTTTGCAAAAAAGCTGTTTTATTTTATTTATCTACAACCTTTAATTACTAAAAAAATAAAAATATGATGATGAAAAATTTTACTTTTAGAAGCTCAAAACAACCCATCAGGATAAAATAGTTCAATCTGAGCTAAACATATTTTCTGAAGGCTATAAATAAACAATGCAGTGCTGTCTATTAGGATAGAAGAGAAGCTTAAAAAAATTTAAATAAATAAAATATTAAGGGGTGGTCCACTGTGCCCATAGGTCCGGTGTGTACCGGTCTCCCCTACATCCAATAATTAATTTTTTTCTTCTGATCTAATCTTTGTATAAAAAATCTGATGTTTATTTTTGTAGAACAAAAAGTACCTTGAGTATATGATAAAAAAAAAAAAAAACTAGTTTGAAATACCAAGATTAGAAAGAAAAAATAAATTTTAACATTTTTAAATAAAAAAAAAATAATAAACTATTAAAAATTTAATGCCTTTTATTATCTGTAATGATACAGAAACATGATTCAAAATCTTTAATATAGGTGTTATTTACAGAATAAGTTTTTTGGTACTGATTTGGTACCTGAATATATATATATATATTTTGGTTTAACTCGGTAACTTCAATACACTACTCTCGGGCTTTTGAACACAGCACATAAACATTTAGCCTGCCAAAGTGTGCTCTATATTTACATATTTCAATCTAAACTGCTTTCCACCGAACCGTATTCATCGAAAAGATAAAGAACAATTTTAATATTTTTATAGCAATGTCCGTTCCCAGGGCAGGCTCTATAAATTTGCCGACGGAGAGGAGGAGGGGCATGGTTTTCCCGACAAGGTAACACAATTAGTAATATATATTGGAGGTCCACATGGGTTTGGAGCCTGTCCCACGGAGCCTGTTTCGAAGCCCGAGTTTGAACTCGGGGAATTTTTTTTTTCATTATAATTGGGCTGCGCTTAATTTTTATCTGAAGACTTGAGCCGGGCTCGAGCTTAATTTTTTTTTCTAAAGACTCGGGCCGGGCTCGAACTTCATTCTTCTTGGACCCGGGTTATACATTTTTTTCTGTAGATTCAGGACGAAGCGGGCCTGTAATTAATTTTTTTTCTGGTCGTGTCTTTGGAAGATTTTTTTTTTCACACATTATATCATGGTAAATTTATCCTTAATTAGTGGAGAAAGTGAACGATAAAGCATTTTAAAAATTTAATTTCATTATTATTATTATTATTATTATTTTGAGTTTTTTAAACAGTTTTATATGTTGGTTAATCACGAGTAAGATATTTTGTCAGTGTTCTGTGAATGACTAATTTTTATTTTTAAATCTTGCATATACTCAATCTTATCTAGTAATCTAAGTAAAATTTTGGACGTTTACATAGATGTTTAAGCAGACAAAAAATTTTTAAGTAGTTAGATAAAGTGTTTTTTTTTATTAAAAAAACTGTTGTTATTTGCCTTTATCATTGTTTGACAGACCGTCTAAGGCGAATGCTAAAATTAGTTAATAAAGTGTAGAAAGTGGAAAGATTTTGATAGTTGGTTATTTATTGTTGATGTAGCGGCAATTTTGGGAGAGGGGGAGATTAGATGATGGTATAACTGATTGTATAACAATAAAATAACAAACAGAACAGAGAAAGTTAAGAAAATAAAGAATATGGAAGATTTTATACTTTGTGTGCTGGGGAAGACCAAAGTAGTCCGGTGGGGAATTTTCGGAAAGGTGTGTGGGATTTAGATAATTTTTTTTTAAAGCGGAAATTCACCGGAACATCTAAGATTCTCCTCTCTGGTGTTAAGTTTATAATATTTTTTAAACTTTTTTTATATATTTTAAATAAAAATTTTTAATCTCTTTTTTAAATAATTAGGTGAGTGATCATTAATATTGTTAATCCACATTGAATGGCTAAGAAACATAAAATCTGAAAAATGCTATAGTTTAAATTTTTGCATTAGAAATGTATGAGAAATCTTTTTAAAAGAATTCTCGATGCATAATAAAGGTGATTTAAGAATATCTGATTTTTTTCAGAAACTGAGTTGTGCCGGGTAGGGTCTGATTTCACTGATTTTTGACCGGGCCGTGTCCGGTTATAAATACGAAAAGGCGCTGACCTACTTTGCCTCTCCCAGCACACAAAGTAAAAAATCTTCCAAATTCTTTATTTTTAACTTTCACTGTTCTGGTTGTTACCCCTTACTTCTGCTTGTTACAGGAAATACTTTAGTTCTAACCCAGTATTTTAAATTAATGCATAAATCTTCCCAGCATAAATTATACGATAATTCTGGATTTCCTAAGTATCCGGTCATTTATGTGACGTACTGTGTTTAAAGTACAGTGGAATCCCGCTAATTCTATATCAAAGGGATCAGAAAATATATTCGAATTAACCAAATTTTGAATTAAGCGAAAAAAGTTCCATGGCGCGTTTTTTAAACTGAACTTTG
Organism: Maratus michaelseni; assembly: GCA_963931845.1. Taxonomy (NCBI): domain Eukaryota; kingdom Metazoa; phylum Arthropoda; class Arachnida; order Araneae; family Salticidae; genus Maratus; species Maratus michaelseni. The sequence goes on from OZ007587.1 coordinate 281,169,429, forward strand.
CCATGCCTATCAATGGGATGCATGATCGAATTTAAATACGCTACACCAACATTGAAAGTGAGCCCCATATTTTGTTGCCTCATTATGTAATTTTCAACTTTAATTTTCTCAATTGTTTAATACTTAATTGATAAAATACTGGGTTTTATAATGGGCATTTCTACCCCTTCTGAAATTTACTTTAAACTTTCCAACAATTTCAAGCTTAATTTTTAAATCTAACGCTTTATATTCTTCATTTGAAGATACGCATGCAAGCACAAACTATTGGAAATTTCCAAAGCTAATCAAATTTCACTTGTCAGTACTCTAAAAAAGAGTTTTTTTTTTTCGCATCTTCACCCTTAAAGAAACAATAGTCATCTCTACATTAGGGATTATGTGGCATAATAAAAATACACTGTTATCCCCCCTGTGACTGAAAACCTTATAATAGTGTACGGGAGCATGTGACTATGATTTTACTGAAAAGAAACCCGAGAAATTACTCTTCTGAGAAAATCGTCACATCAAGTAAATTTCAGGATAAATGGAAATTTCTGCACGCTAACCACCCTCCCTTTTTTTGAGATATTTCTTAAACATGCATGAACGTAAATGAAAAACAGAACTAAATATCGTTTTATAGTGGGTTCAAGGTGACTCTGCCATTAGGACAACTTTATTAGTATTTCGCATGGATTTATGAAACACTGCGTTATATATTGGTGATATACTATATATCAAAGTTTATTTTCATAAGCTTATCCTAAATCAACTTTATTTTGTTTTACAGTTTGTACTCTTATTGTGGTTCAACTAGTTTTGTATTATCATGAGGTTTCCTCTAGATCTTGTCGGGCAATATACGGAGAGGAGTTCAGATGCATCAGTCCAGACGCTTGCGCCCTAAAGAATAGAGTCTGGAAGACACGCTGCGGTCCCAAAGACAATGGCGTGTGCTGTCAAATCATGAATGAACACCACCGAAATTTTAAGAGTAAGTATTATTAATTCACTAGTCATCCACGAGCTGTTTTCATGCAATGTGTTATTACAGAATGTGCCTGACCCCCCTCAATGTTAACTAAATAGATGTTAAATGGTTAATTAAATAGATAACTGGACAAAATAACACTACACTTTACTATAAAAATAATTAAACAATGTATTAAAGAAATAAGTTATGTACAGTTGAAATTATTTACAAGAAATAAAGTGACATCTTTAAATGTTAAACAATTGTCATAAATCGCCAAGCGATTCGTTTTCCTGCCGTCGATACATTCCACAGTCTTTCTATCGTCTCTACAGCCTCGTTCGATTACCCTATCTACCGCCCTTTCGAATTACTGTTCTTACCCTTAAGAGCCTACACTAGCCTACTCTAATCCTTGAAAAACATCCTCAAGATCAGATAAATGTCGTTCAAAACTTGATGATAAAATAATTAAGTCATCAAGGTAAGAGAGAATATTTACATCTGGGAAGTCCTTTTCGGAAGCCATATATCATCCTTTAGAGTTTAGAACGTTGCAGGGGCGTTACGGAAACCGAAAGGCATTCATCGAAAGCGGTATGTTCCGAGAGCGCATACAAATGCAGTTTTATCACAATCAGACCCATAGACACTCACTTGATGGTAGTTAGCATTCAGATCCAGAGTTGACAGGAACTGGGCAGTCTTTGCCTGATATAGAAGATCGTCCAGAAGAGGGAGTGGATAGGTATCAAGTATAGTCAACTCGTTGAGCTTCCTGTAGTCTACACAAAGACGAACACTACCATTTGGCTTAGTAATGAGCACGACTGGTGCAGAATATAAAGATTCGCATTGCACAATAATTTCTTTTTTAAGAAGATCATCAATTTGGGTTTTCAACAACTCTTTCTTTGCCGGTGATAATCTGTAAGTTGGTAATGATATAGGAATACTGCTCAGCCAAGCTTTAAAGACTGGTCACGTGAGTAACAGGTCCGAATGTGACCAGTCTATTCTTCATAATAGGGATCGAGGTAATGAAAGAGAGTCTCCCCTAGTTTTGCTGTCGTGGGGGGATAGTTGATTTCCGATAGTTTCGTATTTACTTGCTCCAAGATTATAAACAGGATTTTTGTTCTTATGTAATAAAGCACATAAAAATTGTAGTTTTCTCTTTGATGAAGGGGATATCTTCAATCTAAAGAAACATGTTATGATAATATAGATTATTTAATTATCGGATATAAGCATGTTAAGTAAATAAATACTATTTTTTACTGTATTTTTACACATGACATTGCAATTTACTGTTTTCTCAAATAAATTACTATTTTAAATATCTCCTTTACAGTTATAGGGCACACTTATGTAATTGTAGGAGAAGTGTGGTTTTAAAATGTTCTTTTATTATTGTGATTATTAATATATATTTTTTTTATTTTACCGCAATAATTCCATTTTTTCGTGATTTCCCATGTTCATTTTCCTACATGAAATCATTTAATAATATGTCGAAAATGTATAACAAAATACTCAATTAATAATAAAAGAAAATAGTTCAAAGAGTACAGAGTCACACTAAAGGATGAAAAATATGTTTTACACTCAAATAGTTTTAAAAAAAATGTTCTCGAATTCAAATTCAATTTTCTGGTACCTTTACTAAGTCGGTTTTATTCATAAATGCGCAAAAGTTTCAGACCTTCTTATTCAGATATCAGGATATCGAACAGCGTTTTTCGTTTTATTATAAAAGCATTTAATCTTACTGAAAATGTCGTCGAAAGTCGCGCTCTGAACCTATTTTTCGGATAAGTTCATGTAAAAATGATAGTCATAGGAATCTATTTAATTGTAACTTCCAATGTACCGAATTTATAGAAAAAGTAAAGACGCTGTTCGATTTTTAAGTACTTGAATGTTATATCTTAAAAAAATTCAGGCAAATATGAATGAAAATGAAATTATTGTCAAATTGAAAGAAAATAACTTAAAAAATATATGCTAAAATATATGTCTCTTACGACTGCTAGCATTTCCCGACAGTTAAATTGCTGTCAATCCATGTTTCGTCAACAAAAATTATAGGTTTTCTCAGGGCCTGATTACCAACGGGGCAAACTTCCACAAGTAAAAAGGAATAGAAATTTTTGACTTATTCATTACACTAATTTTACATGAATACGGCGTTTAAATAAGACAAAAATTTCTATTAAAATTTACTGGTGGAAGTTTGGCCTGTTGGTAATCAGGCCCTGGGTCTTCTACCTTCTCGGAACTAGTGAATAGTCCTTTAAATATTTCATGCAAGACAGAACAATATCACTTCGTTCCAAAAGTAGTTTCCTCTTATTTTGACATTTTTTCCAGAGGAATCCCATTTCATGAAGAATTTTACGCAACGTTTCTTTTTCTTTTGAAAATTGTATGTTTTCTTTCAACTTAGCTAGCAATTTCGGAACAGTAGGCACTCTTTTATCTTTAGTGTAGAATTCGTGGATAGTTCTTCGAATTACATCCAAGTTAAAATTATCCAAGTTGACATTCTCTATGGTTGTTTTCGCCTTTTTCTTTTTAGAAAAAACGAAATTATTTGCATTATTAACAGCTTCTTTCCGAATTCTTCTTATGGTTGTATCAGAAACACAGGCAATTGCGCTAGCTCTTTTTGTTGCACGTGCTAATGGAATAGTTTAGGCAGACTTTATTTACTTCATTATCACAATATTTTACAACATAGCTTAAAATATTTTTCACTGCACTGTGAAAATGTTTGCATTGAGAGCTTTTAGATTATTTTAAATCCATTTTATAGAAGTAGAAAAAAATACAAAATGAATATAAAACACACATCTTTAGAGAAAATATCAAACGAAATAGGGAGAGAGAAAAATAACGCTAATAGTGCAAGAACAGCTAGTGAAGAAATGGCAAGCGGTCAGGCGGGTTAACCGAAACCTGATTTTTGTCTCCTCCTAATACAATGCTTTCCTCCCCTTGGAAGGGTCTATTTTTTTGGCAGTATGCCAAGGTCCGTCTTTTAAAAGTGGTTCCACAGTATGTTCTCAAGTGTTTATGTGATGTTCGACGACGGGTGTTGCTTCTACCCCTGGTTGAAAGATATTAGAAAATTTTTCAAGCAAGCCATTAAGTCTCTTTCTTTGTATTGCAGATAGGTATTGACATTCAGTTTCTCTTAATATAACCGAGTTATATTTGACATTTGGTGTTGAGATTTCAGGTGTCGTTTTGAACGGATCAGCACCGAAAGGAATTTTATATCTTGGGTTGTTCTGGAAATATCAACTTTGGCTTTGCATATTCAGCACAATCCCCATCTTGTTCAAAAGATCTATGCCTAACAATGTTCTGTTTCCTTCGGCTTCAGGTAACGCACAAATTGTTGTACTACTTGTACGACCTTCTATTTAAACAGTGATTGTTACTTGAAGAACGTTGGTTTCTCTTCGTAGGCCATCAGCAAGCGTTATGCCATGCGTACACTATTCTTTTCGAACAAGGTTCCTTGGTCACGGAGAAGCTTGAGCAACATTTCCCCTTCCATGGAATGAGTAGCTCCGGTATTTGCGCAAGCAACTCCTGTGATACCATTTACCTTTATATACAATAGAGGTGTTACCTGTGTGTTAATAAAGCAAGACTGGAGATGGAGGGAATCAAAATTTGCTGATTATAATTGCGTAGATGGGGAACAATTAGGACAATTTGCATTGACAAGACCTTGTTTCTCACAGCCATAGCAGCTTATAATTGGACTCTTATCGTTGTTTACAAATCATGAGTTCATATATTTTGAGGCAGGGGAAGTATTTTTGTAATTTTCAAAATGTTCGTTAGCTTCATTTTAAGTTATTTGATTTTTCCAGAATTTCTGACCATTTGAGTTGTTCAGGAAAATATGTTTCTGTGTTTCACAAGTTTTCGAATTACTTGCTGATTTTTCAGTAGGTGGTTTAATATTTTCGTATATGTCAAGCTTTTCGTCGATCATTTAGTTTGTCTCAACCATCGAAGTAATGATTTTTATATTCTGGTGGGCATTTTTTAAAATCTGATCAGCGATTATTAGTTCTGTTAGCTTTTCAAATGAATTAATTTCTAATTTCGATAACCAACCCTCAGAAAAATTTCTAAATTCAAAATAAAAATCTTTCCAAGTATAATTCTCCCTTTTCTGATGTCGGGTAAATAATAACCTAAACTTCTCCGCTGTTAACTTAAATTTTTTTAACAACATGTCGCCAATATGTGCATCATTTTTAGGGTTTCGTTCATCTCACGAAACCCTATTACTCCCGCTCCGTTATCTGTCCGTCACAGAGCCATTCTCAGAAACTATGTAACTTACAGAGTTGAAACTTTGTGTATATCTAGCTTTGAAAAATCGTATTGTTTTAATATATAGAGATAAAAAAAACAAAATTCCAACAGCCTTTTCCTATTAAATTTAAACATTTTTCGTTAAAGCAGTTGCCAAAAATTAAAAGTCCACAATGAAATTCTTTCTGCAATAATTAATTTTCTATTGAACAATTTCCACGTGAAAAATGAAAATGAAATAAAAAGTTTCACCAATTGAAGAAAATATTAATATGAAATAAAATTGATTGACGTCATAGTGGTAATAAAACGGATTTCTCAATAATACAAGGAGTATGAGTATGTACACAAAGCAGATTAATATCACGTCATTAGAGAATTGAAAAGAAAATCTGACGTCATATTGGAAGTTTAACTAATTTTTCAGATGTTTGAGAATAATACAAATCGAGTATCAATATGAATAATAGAGAAAGTAAATATATGAGTTTGAGAAACATATTGAACCGTGATAAAAATCCGATTATGGAAATATTCGCATATTTTAACATTTTGAAGGTGTACAATTTGTTTAATTTTGAAATTATTTTTTTAAATATCGCATTTAGTCCGCATGACGGATATTATTATGACAGAATATAATAGCGGGCTGGTTTAAATATTCGAAAAAACGAAAGAATAGACCGGTAAATTTTTACTTTATAAAAAACATGAATTTTTTTTTGTTTTGTTTTGTTGCTAAATGAAATTTATTTGAATTAATTAAAGAAAAGATAAAGTGTTTTTAAAAGAATATTAAACGAAACCCTTTGAGCGATCTTCGATCACACTTACCCACTTGTTTAACATTGCTTCAGGCTCTCTTGCAATAAGTTTAGCAATTTCGTTTGGAAGAACGCCAATTAATTGTGAAACCCAAAAGTCTATAGAGACATTTAGCATTTTCATCTGACATTGTCAAAAACAACGATATATCATCTTTTTCGGAAATAAATGTTGGCAGGATATTTTTAATATATATACGCATCTGGTTAAAATTCATTTGATTCTGTGGTACAGTTATCGCGTCATGAGTTTGAGTTTGTAGCTTGAGCTTTTCTACCTCATACGCTGTTTCCTCTGTGAAACGCTTCTCCTCCAACCTTTCTTCCTCAGTGCTTTCTTGTTTCTTTCTATCTTCCACGATAGTAATAAATGTCTCTTTTACAAATTGTTCATCTTCTTTAAAAAGTGCACTCACTCTTTATAGTTTTTTACGTAAGACTGCTATTTTATCATCTGCATCCAGAGCAATTTCTAATTCAATAGCCAAATTATATAAATCGATTTTTTTCCTGTATCAAGAAACGCCATCTTAAAGCAGTTATTTCGATTATTTACACTTAAGATGCTTAAATTACAAAATTATATGTATTACTTGACCCATTAAAATCATTAATTAACAAAGCAACTACCTCCCCTTTACAGGTAAATATAAACAGATAAATATGCATAAACTTTCATAAACAATTGATAAAACATAAAGGAAATAATTTAATAGCATACTAAAATTTACTACTGATTAACCATGAACTCATGTAAATATTTACACGAAATATTTTTATTCGTTATTATTCAACCTTTTTACCAATTTAACTTACCGTATGATTATAAAACTTTCATTTTAAATATATGAAGTATTATAGATAATATGATGAGACGTAATTTTATCTACCAATATATAAATAAAGTACTTACTTTACATGTTTAAAATAAACGACATGCGAAATAAGTATTGCGAAAAAAGTAATTGAAATCACTTTTTTTAATATACTCTGTGCACAGTTCAACAAATAATCATAAAATTCACTTTACTCAAAGAATGTTGAATTAAAAAAAAATTACCAAAATAGATAATATAAAATTTTCATAATAATCTTACCCAAGAAGAAAGCAAAATATATATATATATAAAACGTAATTTAAATAAATAAATAAAATGTAATCAAAACTGTTACCAGCTGGATCCAGCAATAAAAAGAAAAACAAAAATTCTTCAAACTTTTATACTGGAAAGCAAACAAATGAAATAAAAGTTGTAATTTTCCAACTGGACGTAAAATGTCTGGGCCAGGATTCGAACCTGGGATCTCTTGGCTGAAGCTGCCATGCTCTACCAACTGAGCTACCCCGGTCGAATCTGGAAGGCATAATTCATCCAGTTAACCTTAAATTTGAATAATTGTCTTAAAATTAATCAAATGAAATAAACTTTAGATAATGAATCTGCAATGACTCATGTGAACAGTTTCAGATTGCTTTAGTGTAAAAAACTTATTAAAAAACTATAAATATATAAAGCACACATAATTATGTCGAAACGCTGAGATCAAGGTAAACTGAACAAGGTAATTCCTTTAAAAGAAGAAACAGATATACTACGGTGGCATGAAGAATTTTCGAAACGCACAAGCAGCAAATATTTAAAAGAAATTTGAACAGAAACTCCAAGATCGTTAATAACTTGATATAGCACACGTTTACACACAGCGAACTTTTTGAGAAACATACAATTATTTGAGAAGAACGACACTATTTAAGAATCTGGGTAATTATTTTTTTTCACTTGATTTCTTGTCAAAGCGACACTTTAGAGCCAGAGCAAAAGTTCTTTTTTTACTTTAAACGATTCTTGAAATGATTCTTTCTTAAAATTAAGAATCTGGATGATACTTTTTATCGACTTGATTTCTTGTCAGGGCAACAATATTAAACTTTTGAACCGGAGCTTCGGTTCCTTTTTTTTAATTTCACGTTGGGCGTCAGTGTGATGGCGTGAGGCATGTCAAAGACTGACTCAAATTAGACATTCACGTTTTTAATACAGTACAATACAAAACATTACACTCAACGTCGCTGGAAAAAGCTCGGAAACTAAAGAGAACACAATACAAATATGAGAAGGTTTCTACACGAGATCCATTCCCGCACTCACCTATTATCTACAGTTCCGTGCAATACTCATTCGCTCAACTCACTTCACTTCATGTTTGGCAAAATATTCATAGATATTTTGTCGAAAGTAACAATATCGCCATGTATACGTTATTTAATCTAGTGAAGACAGTCATTTTGTTACAAATTTCCATTTAAAAAGGATTTTCCAGTACACCGTCCAGTGTGTTCTGTAACCCGGGTTGAAATCTCCAATATTTAAAAAATAATTCGCAATAATTTGTAATAATTTATTATTCTTAGTCATTTTGGAGCAAAAATAAAATACAAGGTAGTTCTGTCTTCTTTTTTTTTTTTTTTTTTTTTTTTTTTAGTATAATTACGCAATTCTCGTGCATTACATTTTGTACGATATTCTGTATAATACAACCTATATTTTAGCATTTCAGTATTTGTAAATAGATATTTATCCTAACGTAAATACAGATTTAATAAAACATAAATTATGTATTTTTTTGTTTTGTTTATTTTATAGGTTGTGGAATTCGTGTTCAACGTCATGCAGTTCATCGCCAGTATCAACAGGATTCTTCTTTGAAACATTTTGAACCTTACAGTCAGAAGATGGAGAATGTTGCATTAAAGAGTGCTACAGAAACAATAGACATACCCATGGTTATACTGGGAAATAAAGATAATTATTTTGGCGGAAACTTGTTCCAAAAGGATTATTTTGCGTTAAATAATCCAAAACAAGAATTTTATAAGAGCCGAAAAAACTCTGATAATCAAAAAGAAAATAATCCGCATGCAGAAAATTCAGATGACGACAGAAGATATAGTGTAAAAAACTACGTGGAAAATTCAAGTGAAACTTCAAGAAATTCTACGAAAAAAATTGAAATCATGAATGAAACTGGGGAAGTATCTACAAATTACGGCATTCAGTTAAACGATACTCTTTATGCGAACGACAGAAGCATAACAAGGGTCAGTGTGGATCTGTTGAAAATAACAAATTCTTGCGTCAAGACTGGATGTTCAACAGATATTACTAAAAGTATTATGGATAATAATGTGACAGAAGCTTCAAATGAGACCCCTTTGAAATTGAAAGGAAATGAAGAAATTTCCTATAAAAGCTATGGCAGTCCGACAAAAGACCAGATAAACATTATTGATAATAATAAAAATTTAAACGAAGAAGGTATAAATCAGTTTAAAAATGATAACTCTTTCAATGCACTGTTTGAAGATGTAGCGAACAGTATTGAAGCTGTTACGAATACAATTATGAAGCAAAATTCAGAAGAGAGTTCCCACCATTCTTTAGGAGATGAAGGTACTCTAAATAACAGTTTTGATATTATTACAACTGATAAAGAACAGTTCAATTATACTAATGAAGAATACAATGACAATGAAACAAGGAAAAACATGGAGAATGCTACTAAACTGGAAGATGAAGTATCTTCCGTGGAAGCAATAGGACCTAAAGAAAAGGGCAATTTGGAAGATGATTCTGATCTACTAAAAAAACTTTCCTCGGAGTATACAGTTGCAGTTGAAAAGGAAAACACATCAAAAGAAATATCTGAATTTGAGCAGAAAACTGATTCGGAAAACTTTGTTGAAGTTACAAATGGAACTTATTCAAGTCAAGAGTTGAAATCTGAAGAAACAATAAATACACAGAATACTTTTGAATTACTAAACGAAAGCTCTTTAAAATTAGTGTCTGAATATGAAAACATCACGAGTTTGCAAGACACGCATTACACGGTAGACCTTGAGTTAGCTGAAAAGGCACAGTTTGAGGGTAGCAGTGAGCTCGTCACTGAAAGCTCTTTAGAAGAAAAAACAGTAGCTGGAAAAGAGGATTTTTCTGATACTACATTTCAAGACGAAAAGAAAAACATTTCAAAACCATATTCTGATTATGAGAAGGCACTTTCCCAGACATCTATTCAAACGATAAATGAAAGTTCTTTAACCAAAGAGTTCGAATCAGAAGAAACAATAATTGTACAGAATACTATTGAATCATTAAATGAAAACTCTTCAATCTCTGAATCCGAAGAAACTACAAATGTGCAAGAAAATGCTGAGTTGACAAAAGAGGAGCATGAGTTAGAAGAAAAGACTAACTTAGAGAGTAGTAGTGAGCTCGTGACTGAAATCCCTTTAGAACAAAGGACTATATCTGGAGAAGAGACTTTTTCTGAGGCTACGACAATTGAAGGGAAAAAAGAAAACATTTCAAAATCAGATTCTGAATCCAAGGAGGAGACAATTTCAAATATTTCTATTGAAAACTCTTTTAGTCAAGGACCGAAATCAGAAGAAACAATAAATGTAGAAAATACTTTTGAATTGTCAAGTGAAGACTATTCGGAATTTGTGTCTGAATCAGAAAAATCTACACATGTGCGAGAAACTGATGAGTCGACAAATTTAATTCATTACAAGGAAGAGTTTGAGTTAGAAAAAAACACAGTTTTAAATAGTAGCAATGAGATTATGACTGCAAGCTCTTTAGAAGAACGAGCAATACCAGAAGAAAAGGCTATTTCTGAAACTACATCTGAAATGGAAAACATTTCAAAACCAGAATCTGAATCTGAGAAGACGATTTCGGAGGATTCTGTTGAAACGACAAACATAAATTCTTCAAGTCAAGAGTCATTATCAGAAGAACCAATAAATGTACAGATTACTATTAAATTATCAAATGAAAACTCTTCAAAATTAATTTCTGAATCTGAAGAAATAACAAATGTTCAAGGAATTGCTGAGTTGTTAAATGAAACTAATTACAAGGAACAGGCTGATTTAGAAGAAAAGACTAATTTAGAGGGTAACAGTGAGTTTGTGTCTGAAAGCTCTTTAGAAGAAAGGACTATATCTGGAGAAGAGAATTTTTATGAGACTACAGTTGAAGAAAAGAAGAAAAACATTTCTAAACCAGTTTCTCAATCTGAGAGAAAGATTTTCGTTGAAATTTCAAACAAAAATTCTTTAAATGAAGAGTCGAAATCAGAAGACACAGTAAATGTAGGGATTAATATTGAGTTTCAAAACGAAAACTCTTCAATATTAGTATCCGAATCAAAAGAAACCACAAACGTGCAAGAAATACCAGAGTTGTCAAATGAAACTAAAAAAGAAGAAGGTTTTTCTGGGATTAAAGTTGAAGCGGAAACTAAAAATATTGCAGAAGAAGTATTTGAATTTGAGCACAAAACTAATATACAGAGTTTTGTCAATGAAACTTCTTCAGGTCAAGTGTTGGAATCAGAAGTAACAATAAATTCCCAGAATACATTTGAATTACCAATTAAAGGCTCTTCAGATTCGGTTGTAACTAAAGAAACCACAAGTATCCAAGAAACTGTTGAATTGACAGATGAAAATAAGACAAATTTAGATGATAGTAAGCTTGCGAATGAAAGCTCCTTAGAAGACACAAAAGTTGAAGCAAAAAATACGAAAATTTCAAAAGTATCTCAATCTGAGGAGAAGTCAAATTCAAAAACTTTTTTTGAAGTTACTAATGAAAAATTTTCAAGCCAAATACCTGAATCAGAAAAAATAACAAAGAGGTTGATATTTGTGACAGAAATTATTCCTGAGGCTACAGTTACAACGATAAATGAGGATATTTCTGTAAATATCTCTAAATCTGAAGACAAGATCCTTACGGAGAGTAATTTTAAACTGGAGCATGAACATTTTTACAACGGAATTCGTGAAATTCCATCAAAGAGAGATGAACTCAGTGACGAAAGGTTTTACAAAGAAATGTCTGAACCAGCAAAAGAAGAAAAATTTGAGGAAAAAACTGAAGAAATAAATGAAAACGTTTATAAGGAAGTTTCAGAATCGGTTAAAGAGTCAAGGATTGATTCAAAAACTACCATAGAAATTTCTAATGAAGACGTTTATAAAGATACCCCTGAATCTAGAAGGGATTCATATCAGGAAGGCATTACGAAATTAGTAAATGAAAACACTACGAATAAAACAACTGTATTCGAAGAAAAAAATAATTCAGTAAGTGTCACCCAATCGGTAAATGGAAACATTTCTAATAAAGCGGATAAATATGAACAAAAAACAATTTGGGAAACTATTGTTGAGTCGGTGACTAAAATGTTTTCCAAGCAAGTGTCTGAATCTGAAGAGACAAACCTAGTGAGTACTGTTGAAATGTCTAATGAAGGTTACTCAAAAATCGCATATGAATATGAAAAGAAAGCAAACCAGAAGTCAACAGAAAGTTTTTATAAGGATGTTTCTGAATTCAAAAAAGATACAAATGAAGAAAAGACAAATACGGAAATCGCTATCGATGTAGCGAATGAAAACAGTTACAAAAATATATCTGAAATGTTATTAGATACATCTACTGGAATATCTTCCAAAGTAGAATATGAAGAATATCATGCAGACACGTCTGAAATGGAAGAAACGGTAAATCCTTTAAATAATTCTGAAACGGCATTTGAAGGTTTTACAAAAGACTTGTTCCATTATACGGAAATGAGAAATCTGGATAGCAAAACTGAACTGGCAACTAGAAATTCTTACAAGGAAAATACTAAATCGGAAGAAGAAACATATCCAGTGAAATCTTCTGATTTAATGCACGAAAGCACTAAAAGACAAATGCCTGAAATTTTAGCGGATGCATCTATGAATACTACTTCAGAAATGGCGAATGAAAACATGTCTACAGGTACATTTGAAGCTAAAGAAACGACAACTCTTTTAAATAAGTCTGAAACAGCACTTGAAGGCTATCCAAAATATTTGTCCAATCATACGGCAGCAAATAATCTGGATAGAAAAATTGAACTGACAACTGGAAATTCTCACAAGGAAAGTACGGAGTCTGAAGAAGAAACAGATCCAATGACCTCTTCTGATTTAATAAACGAAAGCACTAAAAGAGAAGTTCTTGATATTTTAGTGGATGTAACTATGAAGACTATTGGAGAAATGGCTAATGAAAACATTTTTACAGATACATTTGAATCTGAAAAAACGGCAAATCTTTTAAATTACTCTGAAATCGCATCAGAAGGCTATCCAATAAGCGTGAATGGACGTACAGAAAGTACCAATGTGGAAAGCAACACTGAACTGACAAACGAAAATTCTTACAAGAAAATTACTGAATCCGTAGAAGGAATAGATCCAAAAACAACTTCTGGTTTAATAAATGAAAGCATTAATAGAGAAGTACCGAAAATTTTAATGGATGCATCTATGAAGACTACTGGAGAAATTGCAATCGGAAACATTTCTATAGATGCATTTGAATCTGAAATAACGACAAATCTTTTAAATACTTTTGAAATTGCACCAGAAGGCTATCCAACAAACGTGTCTGAATATACAGAAAAGACAATTATGGAAAACAGTATTCAACTGACAAATGGAAATTCTTACAAGGAAATTGCGGAATCTGATGAACGAGCTAATACAAAGATATCTTCTGATTTAATAATCGAAAGCACTAACAAAGAAGTGTCTGATTTTGTACCGGATGAATCTATGAAGACTACTGAAGAAATGGTAAAGGGAAAATTATCTAGAGGTGCATTTGAATATGAAGGAACGATAAATTCTTTAAGTAATTCTGAAACGGTATTTGAAGGTTTTTCAAAAGACCTGTCTAATAATACGGAAATGAGAAATCTGGATAACAAAACTGAACTGACAGCTGGAAGTTCTTACAAGGAAAGTACTAAATCTGAAGACGAAACCCATCCCTTGACATCTTTTGATTTAATGCACGAAAGCTCTAAAGGAGAAGTACCTGGAATTTTAGTGACTACATCTATGAAGATTGCTGGAGAAATCGAAAATGAAAATATTTCTACAAGTAAATTTGAATCTGAAGAAACGAAAAATCCTTTAAATAATTCTGAAACAGTATTTGAAGATTATTCAAAAGATAATGCTCACAACGCGGAAATGTTCGAGTATTTTTCAAAAAACAATACTCAACAGATAACTTTACCAACTTCGTTTTCTACTTATTTTAATACAGAGAAGGAATTCCTAAGTACAATTACTGAAAAAAGTTTTAGTGAAGAAATATTTTCAAATCCTGAAAATGTGATTTACAACCATAAGGATAATTTATGGACAAAGAGTAACGTTGAACAGGGAAATACGAATTCTTATAATAAAATGCTGGATTCTTCACCCATCAACAATGAAAACCTTTCAACTGACCGACTGACCGAAATTTCAAATGGGATTTCTCACCATTTTATTATAGAAGATGAAACCCAGGGCAAAAGTTATGGCACAACTACGGAAGAAGAGGTACGTTTAAGTAAGACTGCTATTAAATATTATGATGGCAGAGAAAATGTCAATCCTGGTTACACTAATGAAAAAGAATTCCAAAACAGTTACACAGAAATATCCGAATATTCAACAAATGACAAAAATAACCTTGGTATTGAAATCTTCATGAGCAGTTCAAATAAGACAAGTAAAACTTTTACAGAAGTGAATAACAAGAGTGAAAGTTTTGAAATACCTACGAAAGACCAGACAGATATAAATCGTACTGAGATTATTATTGAGAAGGGTGAAGAAAATGCAACTATTTTTGATCTGGGAAATCAATATAATAATTCATCCAAAGTAAAACATGAATCTTTAGTCAGCAATACTAACATAACCATGAATGAATTGTTAACTGAAGTTTTATCTGAAAATATAACGAATGTTAGCTATAATTTTGATGTAACTGCTAAATATCAGAATCATTTCAGAAATACAGAAAGAAATGGCAATATCACTTCGCAAAATTTTGTGGTGAATGAACATGTTGCATCTTATAAATCACTTGATTCTGATATTTTTACTACATCAATTACCATAAAAGGTTCAAATAGCACTTTTAATCGTTCTACTGAAGAAAGTAAACTGTTTAGCAAAAATGTTGGTAAAAATTTACAAAACAAAATTCTAAAGGACACTGACTTTTATATAAGTGAATCAAATTCAAAAATAATGACAGGATTTACAAATACTAATTCTTACAAAAACATTTCTGGTGATAATGTAAATGTCTCTGAAAATGTTACTTCTCCTATTTCCATAGACAATTCAGGTGGAAGATTTAGTCACGTTATTGACGGGAATAAAAATTTTGTAATAACTACAGAAAAACAATTTCACTTCGACCATACGGAAACTGAACTTTATGAAAAAGAAGAAAACATAAGTCCACAAGACGTTGTTGAATTTGAAAATAGTAGTGCAAATGTAGAAATGTCTGAATATGGAACCAACAATATTAAAATTATAAAATACACTAGTGTGGATGTGAACGATGATGAAAACAATACTCAAAAAGAAGCTGAAACACATTTATTAAATTTATCTGGTGATATTGATAAAGGCATATTAGTGAAAAACAAGTACACTGTGGATAGTTTAAAACATGATTTTACTTCAAAATATAATACTTATTCAGCGTTCGTTGAACAGAAATATCATAAATATCCTGATGAAACAATTCCACAATTTATGAAAGAAACAACAGTTGTACCACTAAAACGTGAACATGCAGATCATTTACATGTCTATAAAGATGATATGCATAAAATGAGTGCATATCATAAAGATAATACAAAATTACAGTCTTTGAAAAATATTAACAAATATTACGATTATGGTGGACAGAGTTTTAATGGTATTCGCTTAGCAGCACGAGATGAATACCATAAAGCTTACTCCCTCAGTAAGATTTTGGAAAATCAACCCGCATTTTTACAAAAGTTTCAACATCCAATGTTTTATCAAAATCCAAATTTTATGAATGAAAAGCCAATTATTTTCCCGGGGCCCTATTACGGAAATAAAGTTTTACAACCCTACGCTCAGTCATATCCTTCTTTTTATGACCAATTCAATGTAAATTATCCTTTCTCACAGTTTTATCAAGCAGGACTTTATCAACAGCCATTTTATTCGCACAGCATGGCTATTCCCTTACCAAATAATTACAGACCTTATTATGGAAGCGAAAATTTTCAACTTTCCGTTCAAGAATATCCATTAATATATAACAGACATGATTTACGAATGATGTATCCGAATCAGCCAGTGGATTTTTCAACATTTCATCAAGCAGGATTTTACAGGCAACCGAATCCTATGTACATGATTGCAAATCCGTCACTGAGGAGATACAGACGTTCTTACGGAAGCAAAGGTTTACAGGATTCGGTACAACCCAAACCCTCAATCCTCAAAGAATATTCTTCAAGGAAAATTGAAGAAAAACAATCTACAGATCTTTCGAAGTATTATCAAGTAGGATTAAACCGACAACTAAATCCTACGTATAGAACAACAGAACCTTTATTAAACAGATACAATATATATTTACTTGCAGACTCCAAATATTACCATCCACGCTTTGTTGAGAGACATTTAAACACGGTGGCACCTTTTACAGGAAAAGGACAATTAGATGAATTTGAAAATAAAGAAAATGGCATACTTCGGGAAAAACCTGAAATGTCATATTCCGGAACAGACATCGATTCAAATAGTAAACAACACATAAAAAATCGTAAATATCACACCAAAAGAAAGTTAAGAAGTGAAAATAGAAGTCTGAGTTCTGTGGTCAATAAAAGAGGGATAGAGTTACCTGCGTTTACAAGGAATAGCAACAAATTTTCCATTCACAAAAATGATACTTTCAGCATGGAAAGAACAGAAGAGCCTTTCCGTGAAGCATACAGAGAGTTCATTGATAGATTTAATCGCTTACATCTCATGGAATATTTGCCCCCTGAAAAAACATACAGAAAAAGAATTTTCAAAAACCAGACACTTGAAGCAACAGGGAAAAAAGGGATTAAGCAGCAAACAGTACACTACTCACTATTGGATAAAATATTCAGTACTTCAACAGATTTTCATGAGGTACCTACTAGAGAGAAATATTTCACTAGTGCATATAATGGGAGAAAAAATGATAAACATACCAAAGATCAATCAGAAGGAGACAAATTAATAGAAATATCAAACAATAAAGGTAGAAAACAAAAAGAAGAGCTTAAACCTATTAAAAGAAATTTAAATAGCGTACTGATTTCTGAAACGCAAAATACCTCACAGAGAATAAAAAACTCGAATTCCCATCAAGAAAATACGTTAAACAGTTATTTACACGAAAATGTCACACTTTTTAATGATTTAGATGTTGTGCTAAATGATGCAGAATCTTTTCCAGTTCGCACAGAAGTTCAGAAGACTAATGTTAGAAGATCTAATGTTCCCGGCATTTCCCATTACGAAGCCAATCTATCCGAGGGTCGTACCATTGGAGGAAAGCTGGAATATGAAAACTGGCCTTGGATTGTAAGTTAAGTTTTTTTTTTTTGATTTATTTTAAAAGAATGAAGTACTTTACAAACTTCTTCCTCGTTATACCGCCATATTTGAAGTACTTTACTGTTTGTTAACAATAATTGCTAGAAGTGCGTTTTCAGTTGCTGAACGCCATTTTAAATTTAACTTATTTTTTGTATATTATTTGGTGTGCATAAATTCTATAGATCGTATACAGGCAGCACAAAAGTTCTCGGGTACATTTCCGTTTATTAACGGAAATTCCAGAAGAAAAATTTTAAACTGTGCTGCGCGTTTCCTAACTGAACTAAAATTTAGCATTATTATGTAGTATATATAAGGGCTGCAAAAAATAATTCGGTTATTTTTCCGAATATTGTTGGCAATTCCTGAAATTGGGTTTTTAAATATGTTATGCATTTTCCAAATTGTTTACATGTTTACCTGGGTGGGGCTAGTTGAGCTTAAGACGAAATGTAGGCCTCCCCGCCCGGTTTGACCTTGTTTACATCTTTCAACTTATTAAACGGAAAATATTTGTAAAATTATTTTTGAAGAGTGTTGGAAAGTGTTACATAATTCAGGCTTGACGCATGATTTTTCGTTCTTGTTTCTTTTTAAATTTACAGTGGCTCACATTTGTTTTTGGACACTTGTATTTTTGAAACTTACTTATGAAAAACATCATCTAAATATTAAAGGATCTACATAATTTTTTTTTCACATAAACTGTTTTTTGTCTATAATAAAACCTATATATTGTAATGAAAATAAATTCAAAACTGTTTTTTCAAAAAATTAATTTAACGAGAAAGTGCTAAAGACAATCTCACATAAGTAATAGGACACTTTGAGCATTCAGCAAATGTAAACAAAAATATGCAAGTAACCAAACATTTTAATACTTTGTCGGGTATCCTTTAGCTGAAATTACACTTTTAATACGTTTTGGCTTGGATGCAACAAGTTTTTTTTGTGTAAGAACGTTCAATTTCGTTCCATTCCTTTGTTAATACTGCTTTAAGTTGTTCTTTCGAATAAATATTATATTTTCTGGTTCTTTTCTCCAGTTCATGCCACACATTTTTCAATTGGGTTTAAATCTGAAGAATATGGTAGATAACTTTGGGACAGTTGTACAGCAGCCATAAGCGAACATTTATGGCTGTATGTTTGGGATCATTATCTTGATACACCTTGAATGCGTTATGAATTCCAAGTTGTTGGGCAGATATTTTCAAGTTTTCTTTCAGGATATTTATATACTTATATTGGTCCATATTATTTTGAATGGAAACGAAATTTCCCATACCAGAAGAATTAAAACAATATGCTTCCACCTTTATGTTTGACAGTTGGCAATAGATTTTCCGGATTGAGCTCTTCGTTGGGCTTTCTCCACACAGTTATTCGCCCATCAGATCCAAATGTGTTAAATTTTGATTCATCCACAAATATAACATTTTCTGAAACGATACATCCTTGTCTACCATGAATTTTGCAAAATCCAGACGTAACTTTCTTGATCTTTCTAACGAAAAATTTTCCTCTGGCAACTCTACTGTTGTATTCATATGATCTGATAACTCGTCTAACACTTTCAGAGTTTACTTTTATTGCAAATTTGCTTTCTAAATCCTGTTGTAAGTTTCACTGCACAAATTCTTGGATTTTTCTTGATTTTAAACATAATACCTTCGATTCCTGGGAGTTATTAGCTTCTGAGGAGCTCCTGATTTTCATGCTTTTTCAACCGTTCCACGTAGTTTCCATCGTTTTATAATAGCAAAAACAGTTGAATGACTTACTTAAACATGTTTTGCGATAGTTTTGATGCTTTTACCATCTTTAAAATGCTCTATGATTAAATTACTAATAGAATTTGTTGTAACTTTGTAGCTCCCGGCCATGTTCACTTCAAATATAGAAATGTAAACAAATATACATGACGTAGTAGTAATTTCTAAGTGCAGACAATAATATTTGACATATATTATTTCCATTTATAAAAAAAATATCGTCTATGAAAAAAATTAGTAAAGCTTACAAGTGTCTAATTACTTATGCGAGATTGCTTTTAACACTTTCTCGGTAAATTAATTTTTTCAAAAAAGGGTTTGAATTTATTTTCATTACAATATATAGGTTTTATTATAGCGAGAAAAAAGTTTATATGAAGATTTTTAAGCAGATCCTTTAATATTTAGATGATGTTTTTTATAAGTAAATTTCAAAAACAAAAGTGTCCAAAAACAAATGTGAGCCACTGTATATTTTTGACACATTACAAGTTTTGAACATAGTTGTGAATTGTTCCAGCTTTGTAATTTTTGATATTTTACTAAAATATTCATTTACGTTTTTGAATTTTTTACAAAAGTTTATGCTTTTTCTGTAATTTTTAAACTGACATCTTTGTTAAAGAAATTCCAAGCTAATTTATGTCTAATTTTTTTAATTTATTATTATTTAGCTTTTTATATTTTTATATTTTAAGCACAGTTCTGATACTACGATAATTCTGATTACTACGGTAAAAAATTCTGATAATACGCCTATTTTTTTTATTCTATAGAATTTTAAATAAAAATTTATTATTGTTTTGTATATGACTTATAAATACTATTTCTGATGTCTAAAATATTTCGAAATATTTTAAAGCATTTGTTATATCTCCTTTTTGTTTCCCCTCCAAATTGAAATTTTCTATATTAGTGCCGGTTTCTTCCTTTTTATAATTTGGTGGTTTTCTTTCACTTTTCATATAGAAAAATTTCCTATATATAGCATAACACAAAACCTTGTAATTGTCTAGAAAAGAAGCTAAAGGATAACACTAAAAATAAAAAAATATTTATTCTGACAGTTCAGCAGACGATTTCTTAAAAATTATTCTTTACGTGATCGTAAGTTTTATGTGGCAATGAGCCGACTTGTTTGCGTTTCCAGTTTACTGAAGTTTTAAGTGTGACGTCGACATTGTTTCTATTTGTTAGAATGAAAAAAAAATTTTTTTTTAGAAATGTAATCAGTCAATTTTATTCGTGCAAAGAAAAAATTATATTGCGTTTGAACCTTCCAGATAAATAGCGCACATTATAAAAATATGCGACTGCTAAAAATTTACATATGAGCGTTACTGCTTTGATATTTTATTAATATTTGAAGATATGCAATTGGAATTAGCTAAAGATAAATACTTTCGGGATATTCGATATCAGAAATATTATTTATAAGTTATACAAAACAATAATAAAAAATTTTAAAATTGCATAAAGTAAAAAAAAATTGAGATGAATTTTAGATAGTCTAGAAACAGAACATCCTGTTTCTATAATGCCCGTATTCCATTTATATCTTATATTAGTATACCAGACATCAGGCATTAGTATTAATTGTGGGTAGCAATACTAGTATAGATTTATCTTTTCATATTACTTTTATCTTAAATAAAACACATTATTTCCTCTTAAAAATTCTTTTATTTTGTTATTAAAAAACATACATTATCAGTAAATCATTAAAAGAATATTTAGTTATTTCTATTAAATCACATATAGATACAAATATATATTGAGATTTATTATTTGAGAATTGAGCTTAAAATATAAAAATATAAAACGTAAATGATAATAAATTAAAAAAAAAAAAATTCTAGACATAAATTTGTTTCGATTTTTATCAACAGAGCTGCTTGTTTGAAAGTTACAGAAAAAAAATGTAAATTTTCTTGAAAAATTCAATAACACAATTATATTTGTTTACGAAACTATAAAAAATTTCAAAGCTTCAGGAATTGATGTGCCTGAACTTAAAACATGTAACGTGACAAATA
This sequence comes from Maratus michaelseni, assembly GCA_963931845.1. NCBI lineage: Eukaryota > Metazoa > Arthropoda > Arachnida > Araneae > Salticidae > Maratus > Maratus michaelseni. The sequence continues at coordinate 281,190,896 of OZ007587.1, forward strand.
TATAAAATTAATTAAAAAAGAAAAAAGGGCAAAAGGTGGAACCACCTGATCAAAGGGCGAGCATGCTACCTCGACTCTTCGAAGACAACATTGAGAAACGCAAACAAGGTATTTGAAACGTAGTACATTGATCATTAACCTCCAACTACTCAAAAGCTAAGGCCTATTTGAAAAAAACCTTTCACCTGCATAGTTAGGGGTATGCAGGGCCTATTTACCGGATAGGTTCGAGAAGATCAAGCTTACTCACTGAAATACAAAGGGCCCCCCAAATTCACTTTTCAAAACTAATTTTTAGGGAAAAATGTCAATCAGAGTAAAAAATGTATTTTATTTTCTTAATTATAGCTACTAAATTTTTCCTCATACTATTATTTTTTTATGTTGATATAATAAATGGTATAAAAACAGTGATTAAATGCATAACTTATTTAAATTTTTCTTACGTTTTACATATTAATTTCAAACGTGCTAAAAATAACAGAAAATGTAATCCGTATAATTATATTTTGTTTATATTCATAAAGAGTGGATAAATTGTATAAAATATGGAGAATAGGTTATTTAAATAAAGGGAAAAGTAATTAGCATTCAGTGATACCAAATTTCTGTTTATAAAATAGAAGCAAAATTGTGTTGCAGCTAAGCATAAATTTACGTCAAATATTTATTATCCCTGCATTGTTCTTAGCACTGGCAAATCCTACAATTTGTAAAGCATAAAATATATTTTGAAGGTCAAATACTCACACCTGTTCCATATTTGTAAATTCATTTACAAAATTAATTTGTTATGTATAATTATGTATATAATAAAATATTTTTTATATGCATATAGGAAGTTAGTTTTATTTTAATATTAAAAGTTTTGTTTATTCGAAATTTTGATAGTAAAATTTCAAATTGTTGAAGCATAATTGGCAGAGTAAAAGGCGTGGAGCTCTGGGGAGTAAAAGGGGTGGAGTCTTAAACGGGCTCTGGGGCTATGAGCTCCATTACGTACTTTAATTAAAATCATCAAAATTGGAATGCACCTTGTTTGGTGGTTCCCTTGTCAAGTGGAAAAATGACTGACTACTCGTATTATTTATTGAACGTGGTTTCTTGAATATTTTCATTCATTGTTGTTACCATCATTGTTTCAATTGTGATATGCTTAAAAATGCATAGTCTTATCCGCCAGTGTCAAATTCTCGTCAATCTTCGCTATAATTGGCGAAAATCTCACTAAATTTGCGACTAAAGTAGCTAGCCGTAAATGTAGCCAACTTAGCGCACTCTGACAATTTTTTTAAAATTCCAATCCAAATTCAATGTTGACGAAAACTGGGAATCTTCTATAATCATGTTCCACATATTTTATCTTTGTGTGTTTGAGTAAAATTATAAATAGTAATAATTATAAGTAATAATAGTGACAGTAGTTGTATAACTATAAGTAAAACTATAGCTCAATTCTAAACAAACAAGGAATAGAGAAGTTTATTTTTCCTCTCGGAAATATAAAATATATACAGGCCGGAAGAACTTGTTTTATTGATACATCAGAGCATGATTTTATAATGATACATAGACAACAGTAAATAAAGGAATGTTTTTTTACCGTCTCTGATATAAAGATATATTTTTTTAGATCTAATATTGTTTTTTAAAGATTATTTGAAACATTTATTTTATTTTTAACACAAGTAATTAATTTTTTTGTTGTTGTCGTATTTTAACCCCTTGAAGGGCGATGGGATATAATATATCCCACTTAATTTTAATCCCCAAATGCCATTCAGTCATTTCAACATTTTACCAACCGATGTACTTTGCCCCTGAAAGGGTTAAAAGAAATTGAGCACGATTAAAAATATTCTGATTTCAATACGTCAGTTTTGAAATTTACTATTATATGGTTTTTATTAAATTTTGTATCTACGGGTTTCGGGCACGAGAGAATCATTGGGCTAGGTCACATGTACGAGAAAATTCGATTAGTGGGTCAAGCTAATTTAATTTAAATAACGGCTCAGACTATTTAGACTACATTTTGCATCCTATGGTTTTCGGGTACGAGAAGACAGTTGGGCTATGTCACATGTTCGAGAAAAGTTGATTAGTGGGTCATTTTGGTCAGGGGTCATTATGGGTCAAGCTATTTTTATCTTAAAAATGGCTCAGAGGATTTGAACTAAATTTCGTATCCTACAGTTTTAGGGAACGAGAAGATTGTTAGGCTAGGTCACATGCTCGAGAAATTTCAATTAGTGGGTCATTTTGGTTATGGGTCATTATAGGTCAAGCTATTTTTATCTTAAAAACGGATTAGAGGATTTGAACTAAATTTAGTATCCTACAGTTTTAGGAAGCGAGAAGACTGTTGGGCTAGGTCATATGTTCAAGAAATTTCGATTAGTGGGTCATTTTGGTCATGGGTCATTATGGGTCAAGCTATTTTTATCTTAAAAAGGGTTCAGACGATTTGAACTAGGACTTCCCTCAAAGGGATTAGTCTGATGAGTGATATTGCTGAGAACATAGGGTCAACAATTACAATATAAAGAAAAAGAGCAAATTAAATGATAGAATTACAAAATATCATATATAAATTCATATACACTGTTAAAAAAATAGAAAAGAAGTACCGTTCATCAGATGTGTTGTCATAATTTTTTTTTTAACATGTGGCAAAGAATCTCATTTTCTTAAGCGCGTATTGTGCAAAACTTGAAAAAAAAAAAAAACGGATTTTTTAAAACGCCAAGCTTTTTAAAGTTACGTAATTGGATTTGCAGCCAATAGATTATTCTATCAAGCGTGGCTTAATGCAAATTTAATTTCATTGTTGCACCTTTTTTTGTGTGTGAATTTAAAATTTTTCTTCCTGGATTATATATCTATTATTTGTATAACTGTTTATAGAAACTCTTACACTTCAAACCACATTGATAGCATGCTTTGCTACAAACCAGATTGCAAAACTATAGTCTAAATCACTATTAAAGTATACAAAAAATCTTTTGATGACTTCTGTAAAATAACCTTTACATTAAATCTCCATATCGGCAAAATTGAAAAATTATATATATTTCAAAGTTAAGCTTAACAGATACTTCTTGATTATTCTCTAGGAGGCTCTGCCCCCTGTGCCTTTACTGCGGCAATCCGCAGACTTTTCTTTTGCCTGTCTGTCTGTCTCTCCACAATCTGTCTGTTTCCCTATCCGTTCTTCTGCCCGTCTCCCTAAACGATTGTATATCTCTCTACACGTCTCTCTACCTGTCTCTATATTTCTCTACCGGTCTCGCTACCCCCCAATCTATTTCTCTAACCGTCTGTCTATCCGTCTAACTACTTGTATGTCTAGCCGTGTCTCTATCCACTTCGCTACCCATTTGTCTATCTGTCTCACAACTTGTCTATCTGTCTCTCTACCCGTCTGGCTATACGCCTCTCAACTCATCTTCTTACCCATCTCCGTACCCATCTACTGTCTCTCTACTCGTCTGTATACCCGTCTCACTATCCGTCTGTTTTTGTACCAGACTCGCTACCAATCTCATTACCCGTCAGTCAACTCGTCTCTGTACTCATCTCTGTACTCATCTCTCTACTCGTGTCCTTATCTACCACTATACGCGTCTCGCAACCTTTCTCGCTACATTCCTGTCAATCGGTGTCGCTACCCGTCTCGTGACCCATCTCGCTACCCCTCTCTCAACCCTCTTTTTACCTTTCTCTCTAGCCGTCTGTCTATTCGTTTCGCTACCCGTCAGCCCGTAAAAATTTGAACGAAATCCGTTAAATATTTTTTGAGTTATGCTTGACGAAAAGTTTTAATATCCATCGTAGCTATATATGGGGCAAAGTAATACTGCGCTGTGTATGAGTCTTCGTTGCACTCAGACAATTATAAAGAAAAAACATATCCATGAGTAAAACTGACATCTGTCTTATTGACAGTGACAATACCTGACCAATAAATGTTGCTTTTATTGCAATTTATTTAAATTCTAAACACTGCACAATTTTAATTTTTACACCGTCGAATAGGGGGAAAATATATTGTCAAATGCAATTTGTTAGAAAATTACATCTCAATTTACTGATATTTATGGTTTTTAAATAATTTTCAAGTATGAATTTAAAAAATATATATATATCGCTATCACGTGCAGCCCGATTACGAAAGATTAATACGTTTGCACTCAAAACAATATAAATTGTCAAGTATTTGTTTCCGGGTAATATTCCATAACGAAATTAATTCCTCATTAATAAATAAATAAAATAACGTAAATAAAACACAATATCAACGAACTTGTAACAAAATTACGGGCTTAAACCACTGAAATTACCAGAATTAAAAAAAGCTGCTGTAATTAGTGAAATCTTTGACGATTTCTTCGGCTACTAACTCCTGACATATGGCTAATACGAAAAGTATGGCTTTTAATAAATTTCAACTTTATTTGAATATATAACTATATGTTTCAGATAAAACTGCTTGTTAGTGTTGTTAGTGGGCAATATAAAGAAATATATTAAATGTAAGAAACCTATTCGAGTTTTCAATTTAAAAAAAAAATGGTTTCCACCTATGTTCTATAACAAGGGAAGCCTGGGTAGGAACATTAATTATTGTTAGTGTCAATAATGTTTCTATTTGTTTAAATTGTGGAAACATCGTAAATAAGTACATAAAGCAACGTTCCATAATAAATTTCAAATCCAGGCACTTTTTTTTTTTACGGATTCTAAATAGTAGAACTACTTTGCCTTTCTAATGTTTTATTGGTGTGATTTAAAAAAAAATGTTTATTACATAGGGCATGTATAAAGCTTACATGCATTTTTGCATCCGTACCCATCTACTGTCTCTCTACTCGTCTGTATACCCGTCTCACTATCCGTCTGTTTTTGTACCCGACTCGCTACCAATCTCATTACCAGTCAGTCAACTTGTCTCTGTACTCATCTCTCTTCTCGTCTCTTTATCTACCACGATACGCGTCTCGCAACCTTTCTCGCTACATTCCTGTCTACCGGTGTTGCTACCCGTCTCGTGACCCCCCTCGCTACCCCTCTGTCAACCCTCTTTTTACCTAACTCTAGCCGTCTGTCTATTCGTTTCGCTACCCGTCAGCCTACCTATGTCGCTACTCGTCTCTCTACCCGTCTGTCTACCCGTTTGTTTACTCGTCTTTCTACCTCTCGCCACCTCTTCCCAATATTTAAACAATTCATTTAATATACAGAAGCCGTTTATCAGTTATTAAATGCAAACAGAAGTAATTTATCTAATGTGTAATCAGATGCAATTTTTTTTTAAAATACATACATAAACCTGAATAATAATTCATCAGTTTTGTGTTCATAGTTGTTTATATCATTTGACAGTAAATCTCAACTGCTTAAACCTGAATTGTCTCAAGCTTTTTAAAAAAACTACAAGGTCTGTATAACTGCAAAGTACCCTGAGGGCTATCTTAGCTACATGTCATTAAGTTAAGTGAAAGTTTCGTTATCGCGTTTGCAGCTAATTGCTTATGTCAGAAAGCGTGGCTTAACGCCATTTTAAATTCATTACTGTAACTTTCTTTTCTTTTTTCTTTTTTTTTGGTGGGGGGGGGGGTAGGGGGGGACGCGTTTCAAATATGTACATTCATTTGAAACAAATGTAAAAGACTTCTTCTACAGTTTTTTTTAGGAGAAACTTTCGTAATTGGGCCCAAAGCCAATCGGAGCATTTAATATCATTATTGTAACTCTTATAGAGTTAAAACAATATTGTTGCTAGCATTACTCTTGTTTGAGACCAGCCTTGCCTGTGTATCTGAATGGGGAAAAGTTTCGTATCCTATGTCGGTTGGCGAAAAAATTTAAAATGGTGCCAAAAGGTAGTTTTAGCATCTTACAAAATTTTTCAAGAGAGCGGTAAAACATGTTTTTCAAATATTTACAAACATACGTTTATTAAAGCATGTTTTTGCACCATCTTAAAAATTTAAGCACGATGCTAAAATAAAGTTTTATCGCCATATTCGATATTTTAATAAGTAATGAAAATACATAAACAAACTTATTTAACAAACTTAAGAGGCATTTTTGTGATAAATAATTGTTATTGTCAGGGGGGTAAATTGTAAACAATTAATAAACGGCTAGTAAATAATAAATAGCATTTAAAATCTAAAAATGGAGAAGTAGTCAATATAAAAATGCAAAACATAACATTATACGCTTGATATATGTAAATGTTTTTTTCTTTTTTTAAATATTTCCGAAGGCACAGATAAAAAGGTAAAAATCTCTTTTCCAAATGCCAAATAGAAAATATACAAAATAGAATGCCAAAAATACAAAATAGAAAAATATCTGCAAAAAAATATATTTACATAATACTACATCTGCAAAAAAAATAAGATTTAGTAATAGTAAGCCAAATCCTGCAGATCCCAACAATCACATCGAAAAACATATCACCAAAAAAGAACTCGGCAAATCTTACGCCACAGGAGATGGATTTTTCCCTCTGAATGCAGAATATTAGTTTTTTTTTTCTTGTACGATGGGTGATTATAATATAATTGTTTCATTTCACATACTACATACCGTTTGATATATTGGTACTTTTATGCTATCCTGGCGCAGTTGATAAATCGCCATATATTGTTCCTATAACATTTTCATATTGAATTCATTTCATTTAAATATAAACCTTTCACTCATTTAATTTAAAATACATGCCTTTCATTAATCCCATTTAAAATGCTAAAAAGAGAAAAAAAAATAATGCCATAAATCGAAACCTTTTATTTAAACACCAAAGAATATATTTTTTAAATTTACACATGCGAAATAAAAAAAGGCTGCTATTGCTGAGATTTGCGCCAAATATCTAATACAAAGTCTACCAAGTTATTGCGGGGTTTTTCTTTCAAACAGAAAAAAATCCAGATTAATTTTCGATTTCTACTAAAATGAAATATATTTTATTGTGCTGAATATTAGTGCGTGCATATTTTTTTGCTCCATGTACTCCATAAACTTTTCAATTCCGATTGTCTACGAAAATCTCCCGCCGGTGAAAATGATGTACGCACAAAATTTCCGTGACGTATGTACTTTAATTGTGCTTTTTTATCTATTTTTTTAATATAATTTCCAAACGGTTTAACATTTATTCTTGGTAATAAATAGACGTCGTTGTCACCTTTATAGGTACCTGCTGTAAAAATTTGAACGAAATCCGTTAAATATTTTTTGAGTTATGCTTGACGAAAGGTTTTAATATCCATCGTAGCTGTATATGGGGCAAAGTAATACTGCGCTGTGTATGAGTCTTCGTTGCACTCAGACAACTAATTTTGTATTCTACGGTTTTTGAACACGATAAAATCATTGGGCTAGGTCACATGCTTGAGAAAATCCAATTAGTGGGTCATTTTTGGGTCACTGTGGGTCAAGCTAATTTGATATAAACTCTCATTAAACTCTCATTTCATTTTACTCTCAGTCTATTTTGACTCATTTTTATATCCTACGGGTTTCGGGCACGAGAAGACAATTGGGCTTTGTCACATGTTCGAGAAAATTTGATTTGTGGGTCATTTTGGTCATGGCCATGATATTTGAACTCAAAGCTAATTATGACCGAGCATAGCTGGGTCTTCCCTGCTCGTTTAAAATAAAATATCAGAAAACACAAATGTTTGATTACGATTATAGAAATTGGCGTGCTTTACTGTTCACCGTTCCTTTTACATAGATTTTCCTTCATGCGTTTTTCTTTCCTTTTGTTTTCCTTTTCTTTCCTTTTTTTCTTTTTTCTTTTTTTTCTTTTCTTTTTTTTTGGTGGGTGGAGGGGCAGGGAACAATAATCTTTTATTAATTTAAAATGAATTCTAATGCTTATTTCTCTCATTGAGTTCCTTTCTTAAAATAATATTTATCTTGAAATGGCTATTAAGTTTCATCCTTTGCATTTTTTTTTAAATTAGAGCAAATTAGCGTTTCTTTTTGTGTTTTGTTTTATCTTTTTGAGACTGTGGGGCCTGACCGGAGATTGGCGAGTGTAGCTCATAGGGAACAGTGTCATTTAAAAACAAAATTAAAAAATAGTAATCATTTGAACTTATACGAATTTTTAAAAACATTATGCAAATAAGAAATTTCCGATCGCAGTAATGAAAGCGATTTTTGTTCGTTTACTACAGTAACTTTTTATCTCTAAAACCTGTTCTTATGACGACTAGAATTCTTCAACCGACAAAGATAAGTAATTTCGTCATGTTACCTTGTTGACAGCTATTTTTTTTTTTTTTAATTACCTTGAGGGGGTTAAAAAGAAGATAATAATGATTTTCATTCCGACAATTTTTTTCTTTTTCATTTCCAATTTTAAAATTAAATATTTTGTGGTTAAGCTTCGTAAAATGTCTGTACAGTCCAGTCCTGATCCGAATTCCAGGGGCCTGTCTCAGGTCGATTTTCTTTCGCTAGAATGGACCGGGTCTGTCCAGGCGTGTCTGTTAGTATCCCAATAACAAAGTCGACACAAATATAAAAGAATCATCCAATTATATATTTATGTTGTCAACATCCCTTTTTCTAAGCAAATAAAAAGCGAAGAACGATAAATGACATACCACATGAAAGGATTTTCAACAGGCTTTTCTGACATAGCACGCTTACATTTTGTTAAAACAAGTTTTTTAATTAAAAATTGCAGTGAATTAAAAATTAAATCGACATTGTTTTCATAAATGAAATGAAAGGTTTTTCCTCAAATCAATGTTGCCACAAAAATAAAATACCGCATTATATCGTGAACAATGATTATATGAAAAAATAAATAGTACAAGAAAGATAAAGTGGGACATTGTTGCTGCACGGGTTTATTTTATATTTATGATTAAAAAAACAAAATTCAAATTCAAATGCTCAATTTATTTTTCTTTATCCCATTTTCTTTTTCTTTTTCTTTTTTTTTTCCAAAACAGACGTCATCCTCTAATATGCAGTTAAAAGATTCTGCGTCAATTCGTCGCGCACAATTCATCGCGGAACAATTCATCCCGCACAATTCATCGCAGCGTCAATTCGTCGCAGCATCAATTCGTCGCGGCGACAACTCATCGCGGCGTCAATTCGTCGTGGTGTCAATTCGTCGCAACAAAAATATATGTGAAGGCTATGACAATAAAAGCAAAGGTAATTTAATGAAATTATGTAATGATAATTAGTTTTTTAGATATAGAGAATTATAACAAAACTAATTATCATTAAATAATTTTACTAAATTATCTTTACTTTAATCATCATAACCTTCAAAACCATTTTCGTTGCAACGAATTGACGTCGCGACGAATTGATACTACGACGAATTGACGCTGCGACCAAGTTGACGCTGCGATAAGTTGTCGCTGCGACTTTGACTGTAACTTTGATGGAATAAATAAGATGATATTCTGACTTGACCAATGTTGTTTGCAGATATTTTTAGTCCTTAATTTTCCTTTAGAAGTTTAAACTCGCATCTAAAATATATTGAATATTGGTAAAAAATATTAGACTGCAGTGCGAAATTTTCGTACGGGTCCGCTGGTATATATTATTTCTGTTGTCAACAGCCCTTTTTCTATGCATTTACAAAAAGGCACAACAATGAATGATGTATTATTGAAAAAGTTTTTAAACATGGTTTCTGACATAAAACACTCGCATTTCGTTAAAACATGTTTTTTGATTAAAAATCGCAGTTAATTAAAAATTAAATCAGTGTTGTTTTAATAAATGAAATGACAGGTTTTTCTCAAATAAGTGCGGCCACAAAAATAAAATCCCGCATTATAATCATACTCAATAATGATTATAAAAAATAAATAGTACAAGAAAGATAAAGTGTGATGCCTGCGCACGGGTTGGAAAATTGAAATATTTTGCAGAAAAAAGACTCCATCGATCGATCGAAGCAGTGGTATTTCACTTGTAGCCTAAAATGTATACTTTGCTATATTAGATTAAACTGTATTTTACACGTATTTATTTAATTTTTCTTTGTCCCATGTTCTTCCCGAAACGAATTTCGTCATCTTCTAATGCAGTTAAAATACGATTGTTATTTTCCTTTCTCACGCGTGCTATCTGCTATCTTTGATCAGTTTTTACTGTAACTTTGATGGAATAAATGAGACGCTATTCTCGCTTGACTAATGTTGTTTGCAGTTATTTTTAATCCTTATTTTTTCTGTATAATTTTTCTTAATTTTTCTTGTTTCTGAAAAATATTCGAACACAATGTGAAATCCTCACATGGGTCAACTTGTTAATTTTATTTGTTTACTCCTGTTGATTTTCCTAGTTTACGATAAAATTAGATTTATTTTCGCCCGATTTAAAATATAACCACATTAAATTAAAATTCCAAACTTGAACTTTAATTTAATATTTCTAGGTGTCCATTTACAGAGTGACTGACATGTTCCACATTTGTTCCGGAACATTGATAGATGACAGACACATCCTGTCAGCAGCCCATTGTTTTATTGGTAAAGAGTGAGTAAATTATCTTTTTAACACTTCCAAAACAGTTGAAAAGTCTTTATGAATTCGGTTTGTCTGTCCGTCTGTTCGCGCTCTAACGTGAGAAAAGATATTCGGATTGCCCTGGAGGTTTACTATAGAATGTTCGGCATTGAAATTGACGTACGTAGCATTTATAGTTCTTTTACAGGGACAAACAAAATATTTCCTATACATTATGGTCTATGGGATGAAATCGTTTACAATGCATTTTATGGATATTGTGATATTAAAACATAATGAGATTGATAGGCATCACTGAGGTGGACTCTACAACACCCTTTCTCAGGAGTATAATATAAGTAGCATGTACAGTTCGTTTACAGGTACGCACAAAAGAATTCCATTCCAGTATGATCTATGGAGATTCGATTAATTAAACACTGGTGTGCAAAACTTAAGCAATAAACACAAAATGCTAATTTCTGAACACGTGAGTACTCAAAAGAAAATTCTATAAAGAGTAAGTGTAGAAAAGAGGTACTACCCTAACAGCACGGCCAGTCGATGTGAAGTTCCCTTGATGTCACACATGGTTAGAAGTGTCACAATCAGGGTTAGAAATTAGCGGTGGTTAGTCGCCAAATGCAACTAAATTATTGCATTTGACGACCACAAAATTATACATGGGAATCAAATTTGACGCCTAGCTCTTTTTTTTTTTTTTTTTTTTTTTTTTTTTTTTTTTACAAGAGAAACTACTATTTAAATTAATATTCTTTTAAGACTCCGTGAACGTGTCCGCAGAAAAAAAGAAATAAATTATTGAGCTGCAAGTAATCAGAAAAAGAAAAAAGAAAAGAAAAACCAAACCCTTAAAAAAAAAAAAAAAAAAAAAAAAAAAAAAAAATCAATATCTGTTGTTAATTGAGCGAATTTTTACCAAGTTACAATAATAGTAAATTAGGCAGTGTTAAATTTTTTTATTAAAATGTAATAGCTTATTAGGAAATTAGAACCCCTACAAAAATTGGCCAGCACAGAGCAATTATAAAGAAGCAATGTGGTTTTTTTGTTTATCCAAAAGCCATGAAGTCTGAATTGGAACTGAAACATGAGGTTTGCTGTGGAGTTAGCGTTATCAAGCATGCAGAGATTTTTTTTCCTAATAGGATATTTTATATTTTACCATGCTTAACAAATCAATCTAAGTATTAGAAATAATAAACATGCTATAGTAAATAGTTTTGCTTCATTATAGATACATAATGTTATCATAATCGTATACGATTTATTTATATCTAATCCGGTATGACATTTTGAAAAAAAAAATCCTTGTTTAACATTAGAAGAGCCGAAAAATTAAATTTTATAAAAATTGCTTATACCAGAATTTTTAGTTAAAGCTTTTTAACATATTTACTTGATCATATGTTGTACTTTATATTATTGAGTATTTTTTTATTCTATTCAAGCTATTTAAAGAATAAAAAACATGCTTTACTGTCATGTTTGGTTTAATTCTAACTTCTACACTTTTCCTCCGACATTCATTCTGTAATCCGGCATGCTTAAAGTATCGAATGTGCTGGATTAGAGAAAGTTTACTGTATAAAATATCCCTTATTTGATCATGGATGATAAAATTCTATTTTCGTGTTATTTAATATATGATTTTTTTTATTATTTAATATTTCTCCTTCCTTATTTACTCCTAAAATAAGATACTGTATAAAGAATGTTTTAAAATTTCAGTGTTTTCCCTCAAAAAAAAAGTGTTTATATAGAAATTAATAATTTTAAATGCCCTAAAATATACATTAATTGGTATCCAAAAGTTAATTTATTTGCTTCCTTTTTTTTCATTTTCTGATGTACTTTCAGTCATAAGATTTTTTTTTTAATTAAGCTTATACCTGGTTGTATCTGAAAGTTCAAATTTTCTTTCTATGGATATAATTGCTTGATAATCTGTTTTGTATGCATATTAGCTTTATAGAAAGAATTATTTAAACATTTTTCTAGAATCCAAATATTGTAGTTTAATGCTGTTTTAAATTTTATAGAAAGGCAGTTTTTATTTTGTTTTAGTGATTAACACAGAGATAAAATGTTTAATATGTACAGCCCCCTCGTCTTTAACACATAAAGATAATTACAATATTATTGTTAACATGGGTCCGAAAAGAATAGAAATAGAGAAAATATGATATAACATAAAATTGCAACCACGAAATGCAGTATGGCACCTAGGAAAAAAATTGTAGGCGTCATTTGACGCCTTACTTAGAATTCCCAATTTCTAACCCTGGTCACAATCGCTACGGTGAATCAAAATATGGGATATTTCACTGTCTCATGATTACTCTTAAATGATTGTTAACACTGAAAAGTCACTGTGACTGTCGCTTTGTGATGGGTCACCATTTGACATTACAATGAAGTCACCTTGTGATTCTCAAGTCACTGTCAGTTGAAGACTGAACTTTGAAGTCATTATGATGAGTCACCAAATAATGTCACAATGAAGTCGTATGGTGACTTTCCGGTGATCGACACTCTATTGTGAAGTCATCATTGCACTCCTTTGTGAAAAGTCACCAGATGATTTCATTTTCTGTCACTTGGGGACTCGTCACAGAACAGCTATCATGATGACTTTACAATGGAGTGTCAAAATGACAGTCACATGAGAGTCACAAGATGACTTCATTGTAAAGTCACCTGGTGACTCGTCAAAAAGCAGCAGTCATGGTGACTGTTCAGTGGAGTGACCAAATGAGAGTAAAAATGAGAGGAATGAAAGATATCACATTTCTGTTGATTGCAGTGACTGTGACAATTGTGACCATTTATGATGTCAAGAATACTTCACATCGACTGTCTGTGCTGTTAGGGTAGTACCTATTTTCTACATTTGCTGTTTATAGAATTTCCTTTTGAGTACTCACGTGTTCAGAAATTAGCATTTTGTGTTTGTTGCTTAAGTTTTTCACACTAGTGTATGATTATATATATAATTATAATATTTATAAAATTATAATAAATCAAATATTACATTAATTGTTTGATTAATTATATTAATTATAAAAAATGATTCGGGTTTTATGTTTCAACAACTGTAGAAACACTTCCAGTTTGTGTAAAGATCTTTCTGTTAATGAAATTGTAAATTCTGAGAAGTGTCTGATTAGGTTTATTTAGAATTCTTATTTATCTTATTTAAATACTGTTAACTGTCTGAATATATTTACTGAGATTTTTTTTCTAGATACAAATTATTAGCACACAGTGATCGCGTAAAAAATATTTTTAACATTTAAAAAATAACTATTTTGACGTAAATGTATTTTCCTATGGTGAAAAACATTTGCAGTTGGAACTATACCTGTAAAACTGACAGTTCAGGAAATATATTTTGATGAAGGATATAAAGGAATACACTGTATTAGATATAAATTCAGGCTTTTTTTTTTTTTCTCGAAGCTCGCTCGAGCCCGAAAATGTTTGTTTTATCAGAGCTCGACCCCAAAACCGAAAGATCCTAATACAATAGAAAATTCTTAATAACATTTTAAAATTGCATCAAGATTAATTTTCTCATTTTAAAATATCTTCTTATATAGAAATAAGTAATAATCTGACAACGTTTCGTGATTTGCTAAATTATTTATCTCATTCTGAATAATCAGTTTTCGAATATGGAATTTTTCCAATTGAAATAGTCATTAGTCTTTCGCAACATCGCAAAGTGGGGATCATTTTGTGGACGATCATTTTTTGAATTATACATTTTTTTTTTTTAAATCAGAAAATAATTAATGAACAAAATGTTTCTAAAATACCTTTCCTTGTTTGGAGATATCTATAGGAATGAGACCCCATTTTATATTTTGGCTTTTGGAGGCATGTGGAAATGAATTACATAAAAACTGTTAGTATCAGACATAAAGTACCAAAACTTTTCTGTACTTTAGTACAGGAAGATTGGATGTACACTGAACACAATTAGAATGTATGTTATTCACCTGACAGGCCAATGCCTTTTCCACGGAAATTAGTGACGCTGCTGTCATGTACAAGTAAAACGCATAATCTATTTTACTGGTGATTATAGCAAATATCTGACTGTTTTCTATTATGACAGTACTAAAATGTTTTCCCTTGACACTTTTTGTACTAAATGATACTAACTGTTTTTTTTCCATGGAATTTATCTTTTGATACCATGAAAAGCCAAAATATCTCATGTGGTCAGGTCACACTCTGTTCATTAGTTTTATGTACAGATATCTGCAAACAAGGAAAGTTATTTCACATATTTATATGTTTAAGGGAACGGTGGACTTCGAAAAGATCAAAAACCAACCAAAAACAAGAATTTTTGTTTTGCGTTATTAACGTATTATAATCTAAAAAATGAAAACACACGTATTTGGCAAATGTGTTTTCTTCTTAAAGGTAAGTAATGATAATAACCTATCATAATGTATTTCAAGTGAATCTTAACCAAGACAATTTTTCTAGCAGCCTTTGAAAATAATTTATTTTTTGTTCTAAATGTTCAGTATTTCTATGTAAGAATCATACATATTATAAGAAATCTGTGCTTCCGTTTCGAAATGTTGGTTTATCAAAGTCCTCAAATTAGTAATAAAGTATATTAATATGTGACTTAATTTTAAATTTATTATCCTGCCAGTTTTTTAATTATTTTTTAATCAACTGTCTCTCGGATTAAAACTTAGAAAGACCCCCACGAAGGGCACTCCCCCCGGGCCTATATCCCTAGTGTAGATAATTGGCCGGCAATAATCAACCCAACTCTCGGATTAAAAAATATATTCATGAATATATATATATTTTTTAAATAAAGTGCCTTTAAAAATAAAAGGGAAAAAATAAAGAAAATATTTCGAAATTTGAAATTCATTAAGTATTTAAAAAATGTTTTTTAAAAAATCGACCTAAGGTTTAAATTTTCTTAAATTTTCGTTTAATTTAATTATGTATATTTTTCAAATATTTATTGAATTCAAAGTATAGCACACTTTCGAAACTTTCTCGTTGGAAAATTATAAATAATGGAAAATATTTTTTTTAAAACATCGTCCTTGAAGATGGCACCCAAAAACATCAATATATTAAAATAAAATGTCTGTATAATTTCAGTTATGAGAGTTTTGTAGCCTCTGTGGGCAATCTCATGAAGATAACGCATCCAAAGCAAGGCTATGAAGTTGAAGATAAGATAGTTCATCTAAATTTCACGATGGATTGTTACTGCAACGATATTGCTCTGCTTCGACTAAAGGAGCCTGTTGATGACCATTTGACGCCTATCTGCCTTTCAGCCATCGACACAGCAGTTGTTGGAGAACATACAACTCTATTAGGTTGGGGTGATACTGAATTCATGGAGGGACGAGGTAATGTGGTTTTCTTGTGCTAAAACTAATATGTGACTTTAAAAAAATATTTTTATACAATTAATTTATATTATTTGGGTTTTAATCACAAAGAAGTGGTAGAGTACGCGGCCGACTTCAGAACCCGACGAGGAAGCTCTCGTTTGTTAGGGGGGTGGCTTAAGACGAAGTTCATGACGTCAGATTACACAATTGGTAGATAAAGCAATCCTTGGCAGGAGGGAGATAAACAAATCTGACGTCGCGAATGCCTTTTCCTAAGGCAAAAGAAACAAACAAGAGTTTTCTCGGCCGGTGCTGAAGTCGGCCGTTGGTGGAGCCGATACAAATTGTGTTGTCCCTGTTCACTTAAGGTGCTCGTCTCGTTTCTTAATTTTTAAATAAAGTATTAAAATATTTTTACAGATCGTCAGAAATTTTTTATTAAAATAGCGCGTTCATATTGTGCAAATGATGTTGGACATTATAGCAACGGACATCATAGACATGATGTCCGCTAAAGGATGTCTGCTGACCCGACCTTTCTTCGTAAATTATTTGTAGTACATTAAAATTATATGCATTACATTAAATACATTAATTAGACTGAATCGAATGATGCGGCTGAATTGAGTTCTGTTTGGTTAATATTACATGTTGTTTTATTTAATTTTACTATTTTATAATTCTTACATGATTTATCTTGTATCATAGCCATGGTGTATATACATCATGTCCTGCTGGTCTGGACATCATAGCCATGATGTTCAAAGAAATTATGTCCACTGACCTGAATTTTTTCGTAAATTATTTGTAGTAATACATTTAAATTATTTGTCGTACATTAGATACATTAATTAGGCTGAATTGAATGATGCTTCTGAATTAAATTGTATGTAGTTAATGTTACATGTTGTATTATTTAATTTTACAATTTTATAATCCTTACATGATTGATATTGTACACGGAACTGATGATGGGATCTTTATATTCACGACCTTTTGACAGTTGTTTAAAAATAAATAAATATTTTACACTTGCAACGTATTGCTGTGTTTAAAACAACTATACCAGGCTTCTCATTCACACTTTAGACTTTTTTTCTCTGCCATCTGTTGAACAATTTAGATACTATTAATTTTCTGTTCACGGATATGGCACGATTTATTGTGACAGTAATTATTTATCAAATAAAACTATAAATAAGCAAGATTAACCATTGAAATTGAATTTGAGGTTCGTTTTAAAATGAACTGAATAATAAATAAATAAATTATCATGAAAAAGGTAAGTTATAGATCAACTTTTTAGACCCAGAGACATAAGACAAAGCTACACAACGTTAAAATACGCAAACTCAAAACTATCCCAACATTAAAACTACGTAGGGCCGTTCCCAGATCCCCTTCATCAGTGTAAAACAGAAAGAAAAATAAAAGATTAAAAAGGTTCAAAGAACCACGCTTGCCTATAGCCCCGTGTACTGGCTTGTGAACTGACCAAAAATGGCAAAGTCAAGAGTTTATATACCATTAAAAATGCAGAAGTGACGTACCTGACAGGAAAACACTGAAAAAACAGGCGTCACTGCGCAGGCTTTCTCCACACAAGAGAGAGAAAAGGGGTGCTAGTCATGTCATTAACCAGAGAATCTGTATGGATATGATAAGCCTTGTAAAAATCAATATCAAATACCAAATTGCATTTCTGAATAATTTTGCCTCTGAAAAAGTTAAACTAATGGTTAAAATTCCAACAATCTTATCAAATATTCAATATATTAATATTTTAATTGCAGTATACTATTTCTAAAATTCTTTATCAAGTTTTTGGAAAGCGGTGTTACATTTGGTTGAAAACTCTGCATACTATAAAAAAATGAATTTTTCACAAAAACGCTAACATTTTCAAGAATATGCGTGCTAATCTTACACAAATGCACAAAAACGTTGAACAAGACCTACATAGTCATTTGCTGCAGTGACGAATCATTTCGAGCCTTTTCTGTTTCTTGGGGAAACGCAAATATTGTTTTATTATTAAATTTATTATTACCCCCCCCCCCCCCCGTCCTCCGATCTGTCCTCGGGAATAAATCTTCACTGAAAAACATGAAGTCAAACATGTTCTTTACATCCTCATAGTTCAAGGGCATTGTATTGTTTTGTCCAGGAGTTGTCTACTCTTTTCAATGTGTGTGAACCAGTTATAATAGGGAATGTCACATTGTTTGCGTATTTGTAGTACCGATGTTAGCGCGCACTCTAAGGCATAATGTCTGGAAGTGACACAGAATGGTGTCACAGTAAGTTGCTCACTTTGTCTAATATAAATAAGTTGAGAACCGTCCATGCTTACTCAGGAATATATAAAGTTTTCTATGGTGAAAAAGCATTACTTGTTTCATCTTTGACGGAAGATTGAACGACATATTCTTATAATTTGTTAATTTCAAGTTAAAAAATTGTAGTGTGCTAGAGAATTTAACAAAGTTATTATGTGTAACTGGTCGAAAAGTGTGAGAAACACTGGATTAAAGTAAGATGAGTGAATTAAATCAGTATTTATTCAAATAGGTGACTGGATTATTACAGGATGTTTTATAAAAGACTCCCTAATTTTAAAATTCCACTATGAATTAAAATAGTACATGTTTTTTAATGAAGAAAAATATAATATAACCAATATATTTTCGAGATTTAAAAAATCATTTATAAAAACAAAGTTTCTTTTGCCTCCTCTGTTTTTCGGAAATGTTTCCCAGTAATTTTTACATTCTATCCATCCGTTTTATAAAACCACTATATCGGCTTTTAGGGTGCAGTTAATTCTCAATTAAATATTTTCAGCTGCGTAGCTGAATTTATTCATGCAAGAGTAACAAAATAATTAATATCAATTTTTATGGTCACGTTAATTCTGTTAATTTATTATGCTCTTGTCTTTAAAACATGTTTATTGAACATGAAAACGTTTACCTGAGAATTAATAGCGTCTGAAAAACCTATATCCCGGGGTGAGAAAACTGATTGATACGCTATAAAAAGTACTCGGAAACATTCCTGGAAATAAGTAGCAAAATAAACGGTTTTTATAAATGATTCTTAAATTCTCGGAAATATATTTGTTTCCGAGGTTTCTACAGATAAAGAATGCTTTTAGGAACCAAGGGTAACTCGGTCGAGATTATTGTGTATATATTCGGTAGCGGTGATACTACATTTTTCTAGATTAAGAAACATCTGTCTTTTTACAGAATTACAGTCCCAAAAAGATTGAAGCACGCTTCAATTTTTTACCAGTTAAAGATATGTAAATAATGTAAATTGCAAAAGTGTTAATTAAGATTATCTTGATGATATAGTCCTGACACAAGCTTCGAAATTTCGTAAAATTCAACGTATCATAACTCGGTGAATTTTGATAGTAGAAAAAAATGGAATTTTTACCTTTTACCTGTCGGAGTATGGAAAAATGTTTTCTATTTATAACTTTCTATATTTTATATAGTCAGTGAGATCCTATAAATTATAAATAGGGAATTTTTCTCCATACTCCAACAAATAAAAGAGTAAAATTTCCATTCTTCTATGACCAAAATATTGTAAGCCTACTTCGCCCAATTAATAATCCCAGCTCTCCCTCAGAAAGAAAGAAATAAGAAAATCCAAACCAGCCGATGCACTTAAAAACCACATGGCTTGTGACGTCAAAGCCACGTGTGTGAACTCTTGAATCCCCTGATATGGGCCTCACGCAATCATAGACTCTAAGAAAAAAAGACTGTTTTACTTCAGTGTAACTTGACTTTTCTCAATAGAGAGGACGCTCTTCTCAATCACTCTTAAAGCGAATAAAATTTTATAACTTTAAACATGTAATTACAATAAATGTAAATTATAATATTAAAATCTTCTTTACTCTAAAAGAAATGAATCGAATCCACTTTCTCATATACATATAGTAATAATAATTTGTCTTTCCTTATGAATAAGTAGAAATAAGTGAAAGAAGGAAAGAAACGTGAATTCGCTTTTATAACTAAACGAAGGATTACCTAAGAGAATACGCCATCTCAGAAACCTGAAAACAGAAGGTAAGAAGGTTTTTTACCTATATAATAAAGTTTTCAACCATTTAATGAATAAGGATAGGAAAATTGTATATATTGAAAAATTACCCCTACTAAACTAAAATCATATATATAGAGAGAGAGAGTGGTCATTAAACTTAACGTTAAAAGCCCCCAAAGTATATATAATTTACAACACAAAACTTACACAGTTCCGATACTTCAATTTTTACGAAATTTCGGAGCTTTCCTCCACTAAAAGCCTGTCTATCCGTTTTTAGAACCAGAAAGCTCCGTCATTTTGTAAAACTCAACGTATCATACATCGGGGAATTTTGATCGTAGAAAAATGGAATTTTTACCCCTTTACCTGTCGAAATATGGAAAAAAGTTTTCTATTTATAAATTATAAGACCCAGGGACCATATGAAAATTTCGCAAATGTATTTCCGTATTGAAATTTGTATCTGTTTTAAAATTAATGGCATGATTTTTTCATCAACATAATGTCAATTCCCACCTTATTTCGAACACTTTTGCTTTTGCTTGCATATCTTCAAGAGGTAAAAAAAATTATAGGACGTTTCAGTCTTTTTGGGGACTGGTGTGTAAAACTGCATCAAATGTATCTCAGATTTTACATGTTATTCTTTATAGCTATTGAAAGTTTTCAATTTTGTAATTAAGTTAAATTGAGCACTATTACTTTTAAAACTGTGCAGCGCCATTTATTGGCTAAATAATTGAACTATTGTTGAAATTACTACGAGGGAAAGTCATAAAGTAAGTCACAAAAGATAACTAAATAATAACTTACAATGATATTCACTTCAAAACTATTTTTATTTCTCAACATATTCTCCACCAATATTTATACACTTATATCACCGTTTTATCAGTGCCCCAACATCAGCTGCATAACGTTATTTGGGTTGCTGTCTCAGCCACATTAGGACGTCAAGTTGAACCTTTTCATCATCTGCCAACATCATCTTGCAACTTCTTCAACATCCACCATACAGCTTCGATTTAGCCCCAATCGATTTTCATCTGTTTAGTTCACTAAAAAAACCATCTTGGAAGTAAGATGATGTTCACCTATGATGAAAAGGTTCAACTTGAAGTCCTAATGTGGCTGAGACAGCAACCCAAAGAATGTTATGCAGCTGGTGTTGGGGCACTGATAAAACGGTGATATAAGTGCATAAATATTAGTGGAGAATATGTTGAGAAATTTTTGAAGTGAAAATCATTGTAAGTTATTATTTAATTATCTGTTGTGAGTAGGTGGGAAAAGAGAGTTTTCATGCGTTGCGGCGGGTCATGAGGCGGTGCTGTGGTGCGGCGGCGGTGCTAAATTGTTGTAAAAGACTACGATGATAAAATTCAAACTTAAAATCGAGGGTGGGGCGAAAGGGTGTGCTATAGGAGAGGGGGTTTTAGGAGGGGGCAGCATGTTATAGTAGGGGGGTATTTTTTTTAAGGGAGGGCTTAATTTTAAAAAAATTAAAATTGTCTTATATTACGAGGTATCGGCTATGGTAGAGTATGACCACTATCCCCCCCTACCCCATGCGCCCCCCCCCCAATTAATTTTTTTTTTTTTTTTTTTTTTTTTAGGAGAGATAAAGTTTAAAGTGGTGTCGCCCTCTATCGGTAAGTATGAAAATTATGGAATTTAAAATAACTGCTTCTGAATTTTAAGTTAATAGCATAGTATAAAATAAAATATTCTAAAGTATCTCATCATACTGCTTACAATGGAAATTTAAGTTATAGCATGGTGTAAAATAAAGTAACTTACCACTGCTTACAATGGAAATATATAGTTATAGAATAGCACTTAATAAATAATTTTAAAATGTGTTACCATAGTGCTCGCAAAGGAATATGAAATAGAAATTTAAGTTCTAACATAACGCTAAATAAATAATTTTAAAGTTTCTTAGCAAACTGCTTACAATGAAAATATTTAGTTAAAGCATAGCACTTAATAAAATATTTTAAAGTTTCTTACCAAACTGCTTACAATGGAAATATTTAGTTATAGCGTAGCACTTAACAAAAATTTTAAAGTGACACATGTAAATAATTATAGTTATAAACCGACATATAGGCAGATAGGCAGGCACACAGACAAGCAGGCAGGCAGGTAGGCAGACAGACAGACACACAGTGAACTATTTGTTACGTACACAAGCATGCATATACGAAGTGAACTAATTGTAATAAAATACAAGACGTGCATACGTTTTAAAACATTTTTTTTCTTCACAGAAATTAAGAAAATATTAAATTTCGACTACAACTTTCACTTTGAAATAGCGTACTCCCTTGTTAAAAATTATTAGCTTTTAACAAACATGTAAATGAAGCGGGGTTCGAACCTCGAACTCGACAAAATGATCTCATGATGTGTTGATTTGCAGTAGGTTTAAACGAACACACCATGAGACCATGTTTATTAGACGCGATTTAAGATATATAAGAAAAGGTGTCACGTGACTGAACATATTGGATTATTACTATACAGTACTAATGATATTATAAATTTTGTAAAATAATTTAAGCTTTACGATAAACTTTAATGTTTAAACTTACAAACACATTGGAATATATTTATAACATATAAAATAACCTTATAAAAGGTTGGTTGGTTTGTTGGTTTTATAAACTTGCAAAGCAAAGCGTATCTTACCAATTTGCGTACAAGAGATTTTGCAACATAAATTATATAATACAGCAAATTTTAACTTGCCAAGTGGGGTTTAAGGATACTGTAATAGAATTTTTAATTGTATACTTTAAAAAAGAAAGTTTAACTTACCATTATGTTTATGCTCGGATTCGAACTGTCAACCTGTTGGCTAGCTTTCCAATGCGCTCCCAATTACGCTACGATGGCTCCGTACAATTAATATAAATAATGAAACCTAACACAATGTTACTTTTTTTCCTAAGATTTTCAAGTTAATAAAACAGGATATGACGACATTTATAGAATAACATCCTGTTTTACAACGATAAGAATAGCAATATAAGAAGCTTGTACACCATAATGAATTTACTGTTTAAAGTTTTGACTTAAACGATTATTCTTCTAATTACTTAAAACCTTGCTGTATATTTGCTTAATCACCTATCTGTTTACCCTGCTTTTTGGATACTTCTAAACCTGAAAATGACTATTTCGCTTAACACATCTTACTATGAAATTTCAGAAATCAGCGAATTTAGTAGAATATTTCAGTATTTTGACGTTTTTACCCCATACCATTGGGACTTAGGGGAGGATACGATTGTCGAAGTGCAAATGAATAAGGACTGTGAGTTAAACGTTCACATTCAAAAATATAAAGAATTTGAGAATAGTGGTAAAATGTACCCTACAAATGAAGGAATTACAATATCGTGCGCAACCTTTGATAAATTTGAAACGAGAATGACAAAATTTAATTTTGACTCTGCAGAAAAAGAAACATTCGTATCTAACAACGACTTACTAACGATTTATGTGGATAAGGAATCATGCATACTGCAAAAACTATTGAAACCTGATTGTTTACTACTTACAAAAGAACAATTTCTCAAACTAGAGAAAAACTGTATTGAAATTAGCGAATGTCTTATTCAAACTTTTTTAACAAAACTTTTACCTGTTTATGTTTTAAAAAACGTAAAAATATGTAAATGTTCTCACTTTACAGAGGAAGAGGCGATGGACTATTTTTTAGAATGCTTCGATCATGAATTAGAGAGATCAGTATATCGCACGTTTGACTGTTATTTATGTTCAATCGGCCAACCAGTAGAAATGGATTATGAATGTATGAGATATAATTTAAGAAAACAGTTTAACTGGTGCGCAGACAGTGCTTTGTTAAATTTCAACATTAAGGAATTTGTGAAAAACCTGCTAGAGAAATGTACATGTAATTATACTTATTTATTTTTTGAATCTATGAATGTAGACTTTTATAATAAGCATTTGAACAATGTATTTATAAATTAACGTATTTATTTAATAAATATTTGTTTAGTTTTTTATCATGTGTCTGTTTTTATTTATGTATATGGAATAAATAAGTTTAGTTTTCGAAAAGTTTTACAATTTTTCTTTAGAAAATGTAGAAACTTGTTTTATTTTTCTACAAAAATTAAGGATTTTATACTATTTCATTAAACATGTGTACCATTATTATAATATAACTTACATATTGTATACAAAATACTACCCTTTACTTGATAAATTATTTAAGATTTTAAACCAAAACTGAGCGAATATTATAAAGATTATCGAGTTTGAAAATAGATCTGTTGTCTACCAGAGCAAAAACAGGAAACTACTTATTTGCGGATAACATCCCTGTTTTCTTACTGATAACGTTACTTCTTGTATAGTTTAAGGTATAAAAATTATTTCATTTACTTAATTAGCAATACCATATAATGAACGAGTATATTCACACATTTAAATTTGCATTTTAAGCCACGATGAATACATAATAAAACATTACTTGTATACTTTTACATGAAAATTGAAAATACATTTATACTTAACTTTTGAAATTACTCACTGTATAATAAAAGATACTTTGCTAAATTACTTATGTTTAACATACAGACTAATTTCTGTATAAGATATATAACACGTGACGCTATTTTTAATTATTTTAAGCATGCGCGCCCTCTACAATTAAATAAATATTCATGAAAAGTTTTATTTGAAATAATATTCATACTGTTTCTGTGCCGTTAAGACGTTCTAATTTTTTCTCCGTTTAAGTGATCTGTGATTTTAATTGATTTAAATTAAATAAGTACAATGCAAGACATGGTGTTAGACGAACCAACCAAGATAAGAAAAGCCTTAACATCGGAGTTTAAGGAGCAAATAGACTGTACTATTTTAATGAAACCTGTTTTGAATAAGGAACCGATGGCCTCTTCATCAGATCAAGTCGATCAAAAGTTACCTTTTACATGTGATACATGTAAACTGTATTTACTAAAAAATATATGTTATTAAGACATATGAACTTACATTTAGAAAAAAAACCCTCTAAGTGTGATAATCTGTTTACTACAAAGAGCGCTTTACAGGATGATATGCTAATTAATCCCAAGACATCTGCCACATATAAATGTGAGAAATGCAGTAAGACTTTCTCACGAAAAAATGTGTTAGTTAGACACATGAAATTTCACTTAGAAAAGAAACCTTTTAATTGTAAAATGTGTTCGAAATCATTTGTGCAGAAAAGCGACTTACAAAAGCATAACTTAGTACATTCTAAACAAGGCGTTATGCATAAATGTAATGATTGTGATAAAAAGTTTTTACGGGAAAAAAATTTAATAAATCATACTATGATTCATAACACCCCTCAGCAAAAGCAAAGGAATATTGAACCGTTTACCAGACACTATAAATGTGTCGATTGTTCTGAAATATTTAATCACAGATTTGACTTAGTGAAGCATAGAAAAACTCATCTCTCGCCCAAAGAACATATATCTGGACAGCGTACTGAACTTTTAAACCATTTACAGAATTTATTACTACGTATAGACACTTTACAAAATGCTATAAAAAATGAAACTATTCCTTTTTGAAATATTGACTTTACCAATTTATTTGAACTATACATATTCTTGTATATACTAATGTATGTGTTTAAATAATTAAATAAATAATAGATAAGTGAAAAAGCTTTTGCGTTTTATTTTTCAATATGATTATATTATATCACTATTATGTGAATGAATGGACTTGTACATTTAAACCCTATGTATAAAAATAAATTTCTTGCACTTTTACAAGAAGTAAAAATTTAATACAAGTTACTTAAATTATATATTTAATAAATCTTACTATTGGGTTTTATATACCAAATCCATAAGTATACATATATACTTAAATAATATGTAAGTATACATATACTTATAGATACTTATAGTATAAAAATATACTATGTATTTACAAGTTATATTATATATAACTTAAAAATTTTGTAAACATGATATATTAATGAAGAAATATTATTTTCCGCTTGTGTAAGAAAATTCAGTTACTTCTAAAAGCAATAGCCAGTTGAATAAATAATGTTTATGCTAAAATAAAACCCAATAGTAAGATTTTAAATGTATTACATCATCTTCTGGTCGATAGAATTACAAAATAAAAGGCTTTTAAAACAATAATTTAGTGCTTTTACCTTACGTTTGCAATATAAACGTTATTTAAATTAGATCTTCTTAATAAATTGTAAAATAAAGTGTAAAATAAAGAATACAGGACATTATAACTTACTAAACAACCCTCTTCCATAGTAGAAGTGAAAATGTCAAACACGTTGTGTTTAACTGTTATCTTCACGATCACGTGACTTTAAAGGAAATCACGTGGTACGACAAAAACATCCTGTTGCTAGGATAGTAACAAGCATAATGTCTGAAGTAACTATGTAAGATAGATGTGCTATTATAAGTGGGCTATATTTGTAAGTATAAATTAATCTATTTCTTTAATTTAAAGCTAATTGTTATTAATTATCAGAATATAGGGTTTCTAATGACAAAGTTTGAGAATTTCTATTACTTAACTAAAGTTTCACATGTATATAGGCACATACACACATATATATATACATAGACACAATTTATTAAAACATTTATAAAATAATTTTTATAACTTTTCATTTTTGTTAATTTATTTTAATTAAAAAAATAATTATTTTGTTTACTTATAATTTAATTAAGTTACTTTGTAAATTTTTTAAAAAACTTTTACAATAATATAACATGTTTAAATTATTTTTATAAGTACATGTAGTAACATAACAACTATATAGTATGTTACCATTATATAATATAAACATACAAGACGAATCATTATTGATAAAGTATGAAATACTTTTATTAAGTTTTAAATTTAAAATTGTAAATTTATAAAACTTTTTTAACTGAAAAATAATTTTGCTATCTTGTAAAATTTTAAAAACTTTTATAATAGTTCAAAAATACATTTACTAACATGTGTAGTATGTTACTAACATTTAGTATACATACTATGTTATCATGTTTCTGTTATAAACATATAACAGAAATTATTAATCTTAAATTGCAAGTTAAACAATATTAATAAACACACATTTTGTTTAAATAAACACACAAATTTAAAGCAAAATATTTTATTTTTAGGATTTAAATAATACATTTCGAATAAATTCCACATTAATGTTACGTAAAAAGTTTTCACTGATACATTCAACTCCGTTTAAAAACCTTGAAATAACATAATCAAAATTTACAAGCATTAAAATCATATCCCTTAAGTGATTAAATCTTTTACGTTTATTAAAGGTGAAACATGTATGTAGACTTTGGGATTGGTGTCTAAATATACATCCTATACATTCATAAATTTGATTTAATATTGTCAGTACATTATCCTCAATAGAAGATATAAGTTTCGTTAGTAAAACACGCTCGATTTCAGAAGGTAAATTAACGAGTGTGCATTTTTGCTTAATTAACTGCGGTAGATGAACTGTATACAAGTGTTTAATAAGTTTTCTATTAAAATCAATAGCTTTTTCTTTTAAATTTTCTAACTGAAAATCGTTTAAAACACAATGTGTATAATTCTTTAAATTTTTTATTTGCATAATAGAATTATTATAATTTAACACTAATACTGTATTGTTAGCAATAAACGATGAACTTTTATATTTTAAATTAAATCCAAAAATTTTATATTGGAATTCATACCATGTTGAAATATCCATAAAAATTCTATTTGTTGATGAAATTTCTTCATTTGTAAATACATTGTGTTTGATCTCTTCAATATGTACATAATACTGTTTATAATGTCGTTTTAAAGTTAAAAATATAAAATCAGCAAGTTTAATCCGAAACATGACAAAAATGCGAGATTTACCATGTTTGGTTTTGGAAATGTTATTCACACATGCGATGGGAGGGGATATGTTATATAATTGTTCACTACTATGTGTAATGCTAGTTGATGGTTCATTTGAAGAAATTAAATCGCTTGTAGTCGGTGAGGTAAGGTATGTTTCCAAATTTTTAAAATCTAGATCCTTAAACATTGTATCCAAAAAGCCTGTAGCAGGGGTAGACTCACAGCAGGTGTCAGGGAAAGACGTTTCGTCATTATCACAGTTAGTAAATATTGGGGTTGTAGAATCCTTGGCAATCTTAGGCTCTGCAGCATACAAGTCCATGGTAGGTGATAGTGTTTCATAGTTCTCCTGTTTATTAGGTTTGGGTAAAAATTCATGTTTATAAAAATCAGAATTTTCCATAGGTTTATCTAAACGTTGAAACTTTGTTGAAGAAGCCATTTCTTCACACGACCGTTTAATCCTATCTAATTCATAAGCCATTTTTAAATAACAAACAGTAAAAGGTTCAGTCACGACAAAAGTCAACAGTAAACTGATTATATTATATCTAAACAGTTACTAACATAGGTTAAAAAAGAGTGATGGTTACAGTTAAAAGCAAGTTTTAAAGTAAATATGACGTTATAGATTAAAGATTCAAGTTGTTTATTTAACGAAAATGTATATTGCTTGTTTATGTGAAATCCGTACGCTTTATAATATCTAATTATTTATAAAAGCGGGTATGGCAACGCTTATTAAATGTATAAATAGTTAATCGCGTACGATAAAAAGTATAATCATGTGTATGTAAATAATAAAAATTAATTATCGATACGTATATTTAGTAAAATAAGTTTGTTTAATTACACAAATGTATAATTAGTTAAATCGATTTATTGTAAAAAAGTAATATGTCTTAAAGAAAATTAATAATATAGATTATACAAAATTATATGTTTAATAGCATATTAATTTAACTATCATATGTGAATCAATAATATATTAAAAAAATTTATTAAATATATAATTTAAGTAACTTGTATTAAATTTTTACTTCTTGTAAAAGTGCAAGAAATTTATTTTTATACATAGGGTTTAAATGTACAAGTCCATTCATTCACAAAATAGTGATATAATATAATCATATTGAAAAATAAAACACAAAAGCTTTTTCACTTATCTATTATTTATTTAATTATTTAAACACATACATTAGTATATACAAGAATATGTATAGTTCAAATAAATTGGTAAAGTCAATATTTCAAAAAGGAATAGTTTCATTTTTTATAGCATTTTGTAAAGTGTCTACACGTAGTAATAAATTCTGTAAATGGTTTAAAAGTTCAGTACGCTGTCCAGATATATGTTCTTTGGGCGAGAGATGAGTTTTTCTATGCTTCACTAAGTCAAATCTGTGATTAAATATTTCAGAACAATCGACACATTTATAGTGTCTGGTAAACGGTTCAATATTCCTTTGCTTTTGCTGAGGGGTGTTATGAATCATAGTATGATTTATTAAATTTTTTTCCCGTAAAAATTTTTATCACAATCATTACATTTATGCATAACGCCTTGTTTAGAATGTACTAAGTTATGCTTTTGTAAGTCGCTTTTCTGCACAAATGATTTCGAACACATTTTACAATTAAAAGGTTTCTTTTCTAAGTGAAATTTCATGTGTTTAACTAACACATTTTTTCGTGAGAAAGTCTTACTGCATTTCTCACATTTATATGTGGCAGATGTCTTGGGATTAATTAGCATATCATCCTGTAAAGCGCTCTTTGTAGTAAACAGATTATCACACTTAGAGTTTTTTTTTTTCTAAATGTAAGTTCATATGTCTTAATAACATATATTTTTTAGTAAATACATTTTACATGTATCACATGTAAAAGGTAACTTTTGATCGACTTGATCTGATGAAGAGGCCATCGGTTCCTTATTCAAAACAGGTTTCATTAAAATAGTACAGTCTATTTGCTCCTTAAACTCCGATGTTAAGACTTTTCTTATCTTGGTTGGTTCGTCTAACACCATGTCTTGCATTGTACTTATTTAATTTAAATCAATTAAAATCACAGATCACTTAAACGGAGAAAAAATTAGAACGTCTTAACGACACAGAAACAGTATGAATATTATTTCAAATAAAACTTTTCATGAATATTTATTTAATTGTAGAGGGCGCGCATGCTTAAAATAATTAAAAATAGCGTTACGTGTTATATATCTTATACAGAAATTAGTCTGTATGTTAAATATAAGTAATTTAGCAAAGTATCTTTTATTATACAGTGAGTAATTTCAAAAGTTAAGTATAAATGTATTTTCAATTTTTATGTAAAAGTATACAAGTAATGTTTTATTATGTATTCATCGTGGCTTAAAATGCAAATTTAAATGTGTGAATATACTCGTTCATTATATGGTATTGCTAATTAAGTAAATGAAATAATTTTTATACCTTAAACTATACAAGAAGTAACGTTATCAGTAAGAAAACAGGGATGTTATCCGCAAATAAGTAGTTTCCTGTTTTTGCTCTGGTAGACAACAGATCTATTTTCAAACTCGATAATCTTTATAATATTCGCTCAGTTTTGGTTTAAAATCTTAAATAATTTATCAAGTAAAGGGTAGTATTTTGTATACAATATGTAAGTTATATTATAATAATGGTACACATGTTTAATGAAATAGTATAAAATCCTTAATTTTTGTAGAAAAATAAAACAAGTTTCTACATTTTCTAAAGAAAAATTGTAAAACTTTTCGAAAACTAAACTTATTTATTCCATATACATAAATAAAAACAGACACATGATAAAAAACTAAACAAATATTTATTAAATAAATACGTTAATTTATAAATACATTGTTCAAATGCTTATTATAAAAGTCTACATTCATAGATTCAAAAAATAAATAAGTATAATTACATGTACATTTCTCTAGCAGGTTTTTCACAAATTCCTTAATGTTGAAATTTAACAAAGCACTGTCTGCGCACCAGTTAAACTGTTTTCTTAAATTATATCTCATACATTCATAATCCATTTCTACTGGTTGGCCGATTGAACATAAATAACAGTCAAACGTGCGATATACTGATTTCTCTAATTCATGATCGAAGCATTCTAAAAAATAGTCCATCGCCTCTTCCTCTGTAAAGTGAGAACATTTACATATTTTTACGTTTTTTAAAACATAAACAGGTAAAAGTTTTGTTAAAAAAGTTTGAATAAGACATTCGCTAATTTCAATACAGTTTTTCTCTAGTTTGAGAAATTGTTCTTTTGTAAGTAGTAAACAATCAGGTTTCAATAGTTTTTGCAGTATGCATGATTCCTTATCCACATAAATCGTTAGTAAGTCGTTGTTAGATACGAATGTTTCTTTTTCTGCAGAGTCAAAATTAAATTTTGTCATTCTCGTTTCAAATTTATCAAAGGTTGCGCACGATATTGTAATTCCTTCATTTGTAGGGTACATTTTACCACTATTCTCAAATTCTTTATATTTTTGAATGTGAACGTTTAACTCACAGTCCTTATTCATTTGCACTTCGACAATCGTATCCTCCCCTAAGTCCCAATGGTATGGGGTAAAAACGTCAAAATACTGAAATATTCTACTAAATTCGCTGATTTCTGAAATTTCATAGTAAGATGTGTTAAGCGAAATAGTCATTTTCAGGTTTAGAAGTATCCAAAAAGCAGAGTAAACAGATAGGTGATCAAGCAAATATACAGCAAAGTTTTAAGTAATTAGAAGAATAATCGTTTAAGTCAAAACTTTAAACAGTAAATTCATTATGGTGTACAAGCTTCTTATATTGCTATTCTTATCGTTGTAAAACAGGATGTTATTCTATAAATGTCGTCATATCCTGTTTTATTAACTTGAAAATCTTAGGAAAAAAAGTAACATTGTGTTAGGTTTCATTATTTATATTAATTGTACGGAGCCATCGTAGCGTAATTGGGAGCGCATTGGAAAGCTAGCCAACAGGTTGACAGTTCGAATCCGAGCATAAACATAATGGTAAGTTAAACTTTCTTTTTTAAAGTATACAATTAAAAATTCTATTACAGTATCCTTAAACCCCACTTGGCAAGTTAAAATTTGCTGTATTATATAATTTATGTTGCAAAATCTCTTGTATGCAAATTGGTAAGATACGCTTTGCTTTGCAAGTTTATAAAACCAACAAACCAACCAACCTTTTATAAGGTTATTTTATATGTTATAAATATATTCCAATGTGTTTGTAAGTTTAAACATTAAAGTTTATCGTAAAGCTTAATTTTACAAAATTTATAATATCATTAGTACTGTATAGTAATAATCCAATATGTTCAGTCACGTGACACCTTTTCTTATATATCTTAAATCGCGTCTAATAAACATGGTCTCATGGTGTGTTCGTTTAAACCTACTGCAAATCAACACATCATGAGATCATTTTGTCGAGTTCGAGGTTCGAACCCCGCTTCATTTACATGTTTGTTAAAAGCTAATAATTTTTAACAAGGGAGTACGCTATTTCAAAGTGAAAGTTGTAGTCGAAATTTAATATTTTCTTAATTTCTGTGAAGAAAAAAAATGTTTTAAAACGTATGCACGTCTTGTATTTTATTACAATTAGTTCACTTCGTATATGCATGCTTGTGTACGTAACAAATAGTTCACTGTGTGTCTGTCTGTCTGCCTACCTGCCTGCCTGCTTGTCTGTTAGCCTGCCTATCTGCCAATATGTCGGTTTATAACTATAATTATTTACATGTGTCACTTTAAAATTTTTGTTAAGTGCTACGCTATAACTAAATATTTCCATTGTAAGCAGTTTGGTAAGAAACTTTAAAATATTTTATTAAGTGCTATGCTTTAACTAAATATTTTCATTGTAAGCAGTTTGCTAAGAAACTTTAAAATTATTTATTTAGCGTTATGTTAGAACTTAAATTTCTATTTCATATTCCTTTGCGAGCACTATGGTAACACATTTTAAAATTATTTATTAAGTGCTATTCTATAACTATATATTTCCATTGTAAGCAGTGGTAAGTTACTTTATTTTACACCATGCTATAACTTAAATTTCCATTGTAAGCAGTATGATGAGATACTTTAGAATATTTTATTTTATACTATGCTATAACTTAAAATTCAGAAGCAGTTATTTTAAATTCCATAATTTTCATACTTACCGATAGAGGGCGACACCACTTTAAACTTTATCTCTCCTAAAAAAAAATTAATTGGGGGGGGGCGCATGGGGTAGGGGGGATAGTGGTCATACTCTACCATAGCCGATACCTCGTAATATAAGACAATTTTAATTTTTTTAAAATTAAGCCCTCCCTTAAAAAAATACCCCCCTACTATAACATGCTGCCCCCTCCTAAAACCCCCTCTCCTATAGCACACCCTTTCGCCCCACCCTCGATTTTAAGTTTGAATTTTATCATCGTAGTCTTTTACAACAATTTAGCACCGCCGCCGCACCACAGCACCGCCTCATGACCCGCCGCAACGCCGCCTCATGGCATGAAACTCTCTTTTCCCACCTACTGTTGTGACTTACTTAATGACTTTCCCTCGTATTTACAAAATAATATGAGCTACTTGATAGACATGTAACATATTTCATCTTTATATTTATTACAGTTAATGCGTTATCAAATTTTAAAATAGGGAATCCTTTAAGAAATATCCCGTATCTTCGGTTTGATAAGAAACATGCTTGACAACATGTATTTTCTGCGTCTTTTTCAGGAATGAGCGGGACTGACCGATTGCAGAGATTAAATAATTTACCTATTACATCATCGGAAGAATGCCGTCAGGTCTATTCACGCATTCTTCACAAGGAATTGTCAAAGAATTTCACGGAAAGTTATGTGTGTGCTGGCGTTCCAGATGGCTCTAAAGATGCTTGTGTAGTAAGTAATGAAATATTTTGCTCCCTATTGGATAGCATAATCATAAATAATAGATTTTGCGTCGAATTCTCTTGTAATATGATTCCTAAACACGACCAAAGGAGAACACTAACAAGAACGAAAAACCATGCGTCAAGCATAGATTATGAAACACTTTCCGACATATCCAGAAAACTCTAACGAAACTTCATCGTTAAATAAAGGGAAAGATGATATGTAGTAAACAATTTAAGAAACATGACGCATTTAAAAATCCAGTTTTAGCAATTACCTTTGCCGCGCATGCGCGCTAGCGTATTACTGCTTATTTTACTGTTTATTACTATTAATTTTATGGTATAATACTGGCAGCTGGGATGCCAGTATTATACTGTAAAATCAACATTTTTTTTTGCAGTGTATTTATTAGGAAAACCGCTTGATTACACTACATTTCCGTTTGCCACCACTAAGGGGGACAAATTGTGTGTGGGGTAAAATCACTAAGCCCTCTAAAACCTCTAAGCGTGTTTATTCTTAATGTTTTTATGCTTTCATGCACGCCTTTACAGCTGCATGCAGAGCTAAGTACTGTAACTTTATGTTACCGTAAAAACATACGTATCTTATTTTGCCTATACTGTGAAATAAGCGTTTTTTAGTTATGTAACTTTTCTTGCGGGTAAGCGATATTTAAGCTAAAACAATCTGAAGTGACTTCACTCGACTTTCTGAAAATTTTATAAAACACCGGGGATTCAGACACATTCCTAATACTGTGGAATTAGCTGGAGACCTCCCGTTTTGAAACCGGATATTTAACTAGATCGCCGCAATATTTATCTCTTATCCTCTGCCGCATTTCCTTAGTAGCTTTTCCTAAGATTTGTAATTGCAATTATCTGCAATGTAATTACAACTTAATTGTATGGAATTGATTATAGCTACACACATTCAAGCACAGAAATTTCGTCAAATAATGGGGCGGTTCTGGATACAGCTATGCAAGAATTTTTTACGGCATGTAATTGTAACTATAATTAATTACGTACGATTAAATTGTAATTACATTGCAGATAATTCCATTTACAAATTCGCCCAACTCTGACATAGGCACACATACATTATGATTACAATGCTTTCCTTACACTAAACATAATAATATAATGTGTTAAACATAAACTATGAAACACTTTCCAAAAAAAGAAAAATCAAAAAACTGTAACAAAACTTTCCCATTTAATAAGGTGGATTCATGTAAACAATTTGGAAAGCGCATAATACATTTGTAAACCCGATTTCAGCAATTTACATATATAGTCAGAAAAGTATTTGAATTTTTTTGGGAAGCTCTGTATGTGATCTACAGATTAGTATATATGCTACATAGTATGCTGAAATTTAATTCAGTTAGCAAACGCGTATTACGGTTTAAATTTCCCTTTAGCAATTTCAGTCACTTAAACGAAGGTGTACTGGAATTTTTTTGTATATGATGTATAGAATTTATGTACTCCAAGTAATATGCAAAAAATTACATAAATTTAAAAACGCACACCTCAATTAAAAACACATTTCTAGCAGCTACCGCTCATAGACAGTATTGTAACCAAATTTTGTTCTGTATCCCTGTAAATGAACGATAAATGCTATGCACACTGAGCATCTTCGAGTGCATCTCAATTATTTATATAAATTAAAATATGTGTGAAATAGTGTAACATCATTAAAATACATTGAAAATGAATTTTTTCTTATAGACCACAATGTAAGGGAATTCTTTTGAGTGTCCTTGTAAACTAACTATAAATGCTACACACTTAATTTAAATACCGAACATACCATAGTACACCTTAATGATATATCAATTATATGGCAATCCTTGTATTTTTAGGCGAGTTAGAGTATGAATAGACAGGTGGACGGACAGACAAACCGAATTCATAAACACTTTTCAACTATGTTAGTAAGTGTACAAAATGGGATATTTTCGAAATTTTTGCTACCTTAAGTTATAAACCGTATTTGAGATCCAGATAAGCAATAGGGTTAAAAAAATCGCTTTTTCCAGCGATTTTTGCAAGTGACGATAAAATTTTATCAGCCAGTCAAACTTTTTTATTAATTGGCGAGAGCCGACAAACATTTGCAAGTGTTGCCTTAGGCCTCATTTTTGTATGATCGATATTGCATGCGATGTAATGTTAATTACATGTGAAGTTATGCGGATTTTTATAAAGCTTTTGATATTATGTTTAATTATTCAATATTCTAAATTTGTTATAGGGTGATTCTGGAGGACCGTTACTGCATCGTAGTTATGATGGATCGTGGACATTGCTTGGAGTCGTGTCCTTCGGCTACAAATGTGGTATGCCTGGAGTACCTGGAATATATACTAGAGTCTCATATTATTTAAAATGGATTTACGACAGTATCGACAGACTTGATTTATCTCATCTTGATGATAAACGTCCTCCAAAATAAATCTTACAGACAATCAAGGATTTACCAAAGATCTATGGATTATTTTAAATATTTCTGTAATGTGAAACTCATTTTTGATATAAAAAGTCGACACCACGTCACTTTTTCTTTTTACTGTTTGTTTTTTTGTGTTGGTCATTTTAAATTGACGCATTTATGCATTAAGTTATATCTAGAATTTATGGGATATGGTATAGCTATGAGAATTATGATACATCATGAGAGGCAGCAGTTTCTCGAGTGACGCAGCAAAGCTTGATACCCAAAGCCTGGCACTCTATATATACAGCTAACTTCAGGTCGAAGGAAACGCAAAAAGCCGCCATTTAATATCTCAACAAATATGGGACATATCGTTCAGATTTTTTTTACACTAATCTCATATCTTCAATCTAAATCTATCCTGAAATTTATGAATTTCTAAATGCACTAAATACGCTATATTTTGAGATCCAGTATTTCATATTTAAATGGAAAAGGGCGGTGTTATTATGTCATTGCTCTGATGTGAATAGTGTCATAGTGTAATAAAAAATATTGGAAACAGCTCGCAGAATTAAAAAAATAATAATGTATGATATTAATAGTTTTTCGATAAAGTTAAAAAAGTTTTGCTGTTAGCATAGGAAAACTCTTGTTTCTCATGTAATATGGTTTAAAGCATTTTTTACGCTTATTAGTAACGTTAGTAGAAACATTTCTGAGTAAAATGGTTTGCGCGAATTCAGGGTTAATTTTTTTTTTATTCGGTTCACAGTTACACTTGCCTGTAGCCGATAAATTATCCGGATTCATTTTTAATACGAACATATTTTATTATGTACTTTAAATACTTAATATATATGTATTAAATTAACTTTTTATTCATATTTTATTTCTCTTTTGTTAAAAAGAAAATATTTCACATTTTAAATCTGCATTTTATCGAAAAATTATTTTGATTCATCTTTTAAAATGAGGAAATATTTTGCAATTATATGTATTCATTGTATATGTGTATTTATTGTATAAATTCATTGTAGTTTGCTATTATATAAATTCCATTTGCAAAACAAAAATTTCGAGCCTTGTCAAGCAACCAACCAATCGCTCGTGTATTTATTTTTGGTTTTTATTGAGAATTATATACTTCTCCGTAGATGAATGAGGACTTCTATAAAATGCTTATAAATCCTTATTTTTACTCTTAAATTCTAAGAACGCTTATAAGAACTTACTTTTCAGTAGTAGTCTATAAAAGGTTCTTATTTCTGCTCCCAGTAGCTGAAAATTATGGTTGTGTTTGCGACAGCAATTTATTCGGATGAAAATTGTCTGCGGGAGCAACATGCCGCAATTTTTTGTATGTATATTATAAGCGTGAAAACGTATAGGGTTCTTATTGATTGATATTATAAGAATACAATTACATTTCAGTTATAATATAATCTAAATAAGTAAATAATAAAATTAATATTTTATGAAAAATTAGTTAATATTATAAAAGTGTTGTTCAAGGTTGAAGTTAAGTCTAATCCTATTTAAAATTATATCGAAATTAAGTACAAATTTATTGAAAAAATGTATACTGATCTTGCTTAATTAGTGAAATCCACAGGAGGAATAAAGACAATGATATTAAGAAAAACATGAATAAAAAATCATGAATCCAGCATAGATTATGAAACACTTTCCAACACAGCAGAAATCTGTAAAGAAAATTCACCGTTAAATATAGTGCAAGAAGATATGCAAGTAAACAGTTTAGGAAACATATAACGCATTTAAAAATACAGTTTTCGAAATTAACTTCCATTGCAAAAAATGTACTCGAATTATTTTGTGTAGCCCTGTATATGATCTGTAGATTTCGATATATAAAACATAGCATGATAAAATTTGGTTCAGTTTGAAAATTCACATTTAGCAATTTTCACCATTCGATGGAAATGCACTCGAAATCTTTTGTACAGCCCTATATATTATCTAAACACTTTTGTTCACATCACATATTAAGCTAAAATTTAAATCATTCAAAAAACGCATAAGTTAAAAACAGCATTATACTAAAGCTCACTTCCAGAAATTCCGAACCATAAACGACAATGTATTTTGTTCTTTGCGTAGCCCTGTATATGATTTACATTCCACCGTGACTCAAAAATGACCCACTAATCGAATTTTCTCGGACATGTGACCTAGCCCAATGATTTTTTCGTGTCCGAAACTCGTAGTATACAAAATTTAATCAAAATCGTTAGAACCGTTTTTTAGATTAAACTAACTTGACCCATGTTGAACCAAAAATGACCCACTAATCGAAAGTTCTCGAACATGTAACCCAGCCTAATAGCCTTCTCGTGCCCGAAATTGGTAGGATACAAAATTTAGTCAAAATCGTTTGAACCGTTTTTTACATACAATTATCTTGACCTAGACCCACGGAGAACCAAAATGACCACTAATCGAATTTTCTCGAACATGTGACCTATCCCAATGGTTTTCTAGTGCTCCAAAACGATAGGATACAAAATTTCGTCAAAATCGTTAGAGCTGTTTTTAAGATAAAATTTTCATATATAATCACACACACAAGATTTGCTCGTATTAGAATATATGATAAATATATTAAAATGTGCTAGAAAAATTTTCTGAATTTAAGCTCAACAAAAGAAATTTTACGACCTCCCACGATTGTATACTCTTATAGTTTTCTGTCTAATGAGGAACAGGATATACTGTAAGAGAAGCTGCACTTTTGAGCAATATTTGCAAGACTTTGAGAGTGTTTGGTGAACAGTTGCAGATGTATAAATTTGATTCTGTCCTGTCTTTCTAAACAAAAAGCTGCTGGTAAAATATGTATAGAAATAATTTCACTTCCTCTTCTACACCTACAAAAATATTTCACATTTTTCTTGAACTTTTATTGAGGAATATTGTTGAAATGACAATACATATTTCAGAATGAGTTAACTATAACGCATATAATGCTGTGCATAGCGAAATGTCTGTTCTGTGCAAAGAATTTTTTCGTTATCTGTCAAAGCTGAATTCCTCCCTGAAAACAGCATGGATGAACTTCTGGCTGTTGATCTCAAAAATCCTAAAATGCAACTTTCTGATAAATATTTGAGTGTCATAAAGTTTGCTTATTCAGAAGATTTAGAATAATGAAAGAAAATGATCACTTCATTTTATAAAAAATTAAAACAAGCAATACGAGGTCTGTTAAAAAAATATCCGACCATATTTTTTTTATGTGAAAACAAATGAAGCTAGGGAGGCATGGGTTGGAGTAGGAATGAAGACAATCGTAATGCATATGCTTAAAATATTTTCTGCCTGCGGAAACTGTCAGTCGCTGGCAGACTGCGGATGAGACGGGAAGTGTAAATGAGCACCGTCAAATTTTAGTATTTAAAAAATGACAGAAAATTTTACCTATTGTATTAAATTTTGTGTAAAGTTGGGCGATACAAAAGTAGAAGCGATCCATAATATTCAACAAGCTTTCAGGTATCAAGCAATTAGGCCTCACACAGTTAAAGGAGGTATAATCACTTCAAATATGAGCACATATCAGTGGAGAGTGAAGCACGCTCTGACAGGATGTGTTTAATATGTAATAAAGTTATCTTGTATTGCTATCGAACTTAAATTGAATTTTAATATAGAAATCGCCCTTTATGATAGAATAAATAAAGTAAAACTATAAATGACTTTCCACAAATTAAAATGATGACGGTTTTCTTTCATTAATTAGAAATGTTGTAACTAGATAGTTTGGATAATGATAGCCCGGAATTTTTTTGTTCGTATTGTACATTCTAAAATTATGGATAAAAATTTCAATCCACTATTTTTTTTTAATAAAAAAAAAGTAATATAAAATGTTCAATTTTGAGAAAAAAATCAACATATTTAAATATGCATTTACTTATTGTAAGCATAAAACCAGTAATAGTTTTTATCGATAATTTTAGCTATAATAGTACTTTTAAAAGATTTCATAGGGTGTTTCTAAACTGATGTAACAAACGTTATGGTGTGAAATTACCTGTCAAGGCAAACTATTTTTGTATCAGAAAAAAGGGTCACAATCCTCTTATTTTATCAGATATACAGGGTATCTTACCCCCAAGCTGTTCTAGGATTTCCGTTTATAATTTTAACAATAATGAAAAAAAAAACTAACAATATTTTTAACAGACTTACTTTACTTTTTGTGAAACATGATGACATGACGAGAAATGTTGGTGCCCAAACAACAGTAAACTGGACGCTACATAATTTGGAATGTATCTGGGAATACATGCGGTATCACTGGCAAATTACAGTGCACTTTCTATTTAACCTGACGAAGATCTCTTTAATCAGATATATATAAGTTAAGGAAAATTCGGATTTAGATTGTTGTGAGGCAAAAAAACTCAATATTTTTGACTGAATAAGTACATTGTAACCGTGTTTTTTTATACAGAAGTTCAGAATATTACATTATTTTATACAGAAGTTTTTATACAGTTTGATATTATTATCACTCCAGAAAGTTTTTTCCATTAGTTTAGAAATACACTGAATTTCTAATGCATTTTTTATTACTTAAGGTTACTAACTCGAAAGTTAGATTTAGAGAAATATATTGATTTCTTTGGATGCCAAAAGGTTATTTTCTCTTTTTAAAAGAAATAAACTGAATTAAGTAGTGTGCTTCCTGAATTTTTAGGTCATTATGCTAAATTGAATCGTATATACCTTTCAAGTTCCTAAAATTCAATTTCCTACTTTGCACATACGTATAGAAAAGAAATAAAAGAATATTTTTTAAAGTAAAGTTCGGTCGTCAAAAATAAGAAAAAAGGCTTTGATAAATAGAAAAAGAAGACTAAGATCTACGAATTTGTTGACAGTCTTATAAAATTCACAAAAAGAAAAAATTACCCACATATTTTTAGCATATTTAGATTGAACGTAAAATATGTTTAAATTTTAAAAAATCATAAAAAAATAACAAAAACAAATACAACATATATAACAAAAGTACGATTTTCAGTAAAAGAATTGTCAGGATGTAGTATTTTTTTTAAATAGCAATTTAGTTATAGTTCAAAAAGTTACTGATAGCGGCCACCAATACGATTACTTTTTTAGGAAGTACGCAAATAAGGACGAATCTAAAAGGTCTGACTAACTCGGAGAATTCTTTATTTGACCAAATCAACAATTTGGATTTTACAACAAGTTACTTTGTATCATTAGATGTTGTTCATTAGATTATTTATTTGTTGCTCATTAGATGTTTTTGTGGTCGGAATTTTTGGAAAGTATTCTTCTCCACTCCTATGTTTGCGAAATTTCTGGGCACCATTCATTCGGCACTATATACCAAATTGACGATTAAATCGATTAAGATATCCACTAAGTAATCAGTTCTATGATAATTATCCTCAGTTGCAAATTTCCGGAAGATACATTTGCGTTAAAGCCCCCGATCGATAACTTTTTCAACTGCAACTTTTCTTGCTCTGAAAACAATTCCGTGTCATGACACTGCTTTTAGTGTAATCCGCACTACCGTATCATTATTTATATAAGTTTTGCGGACTTTCTGCTCACCTTATATAACACAAAATAAGGTATCTGATGGTAATACGGCCAATGCAGTTAATATGCCAATTCGCAGTACAGTTACTAGTTTGAGTGAAAAAAAATGCACTTTAATCCAGTCATGGGAAGTCAGAAGAGTTGGTTTAGCCCCGCTTTAGCCGCATTCTCAGACCACGTTGCACGACAGATCAGACATCGTTGTTTTGCTGTTAGTTACGTTGGCATGTTATAAATTTGTCTCTGGTAGGTTTGTTATTTATCTAATTTAAACAAAGTGTTAATGATTAGTTGTATACATGATAATTGAGATTGTGTAATGCTGTTTTTAACTGCATAAACGAATTTCAATATCGGAGTGTGCCGGCAGAATAACGAGAACTTTTATAAAATTGTTTTTGTTGGTAATATGGCCAGCCAGGTGGTAAAAGCTATAGATATGAGGTTACGTGTTGCTTGTCGTAATTATGTGTACGAGGAAAGTGTCGGACTTACCAGTAAAAATACAAAAATAATTAATTGCCCTA
The DNA here is from genome assembly GCA_963931845.1 of Maratus michaelseni. Classification (NCBI taxonomy): domain Eukaryota; kingdom Metazoa; phylum Arthropoda; class Arachnida; order Araneae; family Salticidae; genus Maratus; species Maratus michaelseni. The sequence goes on from OZ007587.1 coordinate 281,233,338, forward strand.
CATGTGAAGCTAAAATAAAATTAAAAACATTTTTTACCGTAAAAGTTTCTTAATTGCTTCAATTTTTTTTTTCAAAATTTTCTTCATGGCTATTTTTTTATTATTATGTTTTAAAAATTTTCAAATAATAAATTTAGTTTTGTAATGATTCTTGTTTTTTAAACGTTTAATATAAATATTTTCATTTTATTTCACCTATGGGCCTATTACCTGCATGTGGCCATATTACATTCCTAAATTCGCTTTTTTTTTTTAAACAAACTACTGCAAGTATAAATTTTGACTAGTTTAAATTTTTAATATATTTTACCAGTGCTGAAAAGGGTATCCTTTGTTCTTCAATTTAAATATACAGGGTGTCCATAATTAAACGACCGTACTTTAAAGTTGTCTACTGACGAAACTATTGGTCAGAAAGTTGTGAAATTTTGTGAAGGACATAATATAGGAATGGGAATTTGTTTAAGTGGAAAAAAAAATTGGTTCAAAATTTTGCCACCAGAGGATGTTTTTTAATGAATTACACATTTAGCATATATTTACACGATAGGTTACAATAGGGCTCCTATAATACAAGCTGAATCATTAAGCATTTTGATGCCCAGTTACCGTTTGTTGCCCATTGTTGCCTATGAGGCGAGAAATGTTTAAACGATTATCGTGTTACAAAATCGCTTAAAATGGACGGTTGTTTCGAATAAAATTGTTCTAATCTGTCAAGGAGTGGATTTAGAATATTTAAAATCCATATAAATGAAGAAAGACGGAATAATTTGTCTATAAATGTTAGAAAAATAGATCAGGATTGAAGAATTTCGCCAAATGCCGCGCCAACCAGATGACTTGTATACAATAAACCGGTTCTTCGAGTCCGATATGGTATAATATTGCAGGACGGGTGAAAAAAGCCTAATTGCTAAAGAGAGAGAAAAATATATTTTTCACCAACCCATGTCTAGAATCTCCACCTTATTTATCTTTTGGATGGATGGGGGGAGGGGGGTATTTAGATAGTTAAATTCATTTACTGTTGTTAAAAAGCGTAGAAAATTTACTTTCTTTAATGAAAATTTAAAGATTTTACACTTTACACTTTGAATTTTGCGCGGGGGGGGGGGGGGGGTCAAAAGGAAAAAACTGAAAGTTGAGGGTAGGGGGGGGGAGCTTGATTGAAATTATTATATATTTCTTGTTTGAAAAAAGTAACAAACACATGGGGAAAAAAAGTAGAGATTTTTAATTTCATCAGCTGTAGAAAGGAGGAGGAGGGGGGTAGCGTGATTGAAATTATTATATATTTCTTGTTTGAAAAAAGTAACAAACACATAAGAAAAAAAAAATAGAGAATTTTAATTTCATCAGCTGTTGAAAGAAGGAGAGGGGGGGGGGGGGAGATTTTTTATTACTTTTTTGGCGGGAAGGGAAATTTTGACGATTCATTATTTATTTACTGTTATTGTAAAATTAGAAATAGGGCAGAACATTTTTTAAATGAAAGAGTTTTGAAAAAAACCACAATGCAAACACACTGATAAAAATTTATTTATTGCTATAATAGGTGCAAATACTAAAAACACAGTTTTAAAGCATTAAAACAATTTATGCTGTAAAATCAGATGTCAAAATACCTAACTAAGTGCTTTTGGCTAAACATTAGCCATCATCAGAGGATAAAAAAAAAAAACAGTCGAAAAACTATACCTTGTTTTTATATAGTAACAAATAAATTTTTATCAATGTGTTTGCATTGTGTTTTTTCAAGTTTAAGAAGGTGAATTTGACGTTTTTACTACATGGAATTTTCTATATCTTTTTAAGTGAAAGAGTTTTGTTTAATGTGGTTTTCAAATTCCCTGATCAAGAGTGCAAAACTTTTTGGCACATTTTCTGACTCATTTTTAAACGAAAAGGAATAAAATTGGCAGAACTGACTATTGAAGCGATTTGGAATCGAATAGCGTTTTCTAGTTTTTGACAAATAAATTACTTATCGAGTAATACGCAATCATTGTCACGTGCCGACAAGCTTCTCTCTTTCTCGCGCTGCCGTGTCGGGAATTTGATTCAAACCGTTCACTTTGAGAGTATTATCCGAAAGATCTTAAGAAGCTCTGCTAATTTTGTGTGTTTTTGAACAAAAATGAATTCCGAAATATGTCAGAAAGTCGTTTCTTTGAATTTGAGAACAGGAGGGAGGCGGCGAGATCTGTAAGTTCGAAAACGGGGAATTTAAATAATTGGTTATTTATTGTTGCAATAAAGTAATAAATGAGTAGACAAAAAAAATAAGTTTTACAAATTTTAAACTTTTACGTACTGGGTTGGTTGAATTTTTTTGATTTTAGGGATTTTTTTTTTTTTTTTTTTTTTTTTTTTTGGGGGGGGGGGGGGGGAGATTGAAATAAAATTAAAATATAACAAAAATTATTCGAAACGCGGAAGGTTCTCATCATTATTATTTTTTTTAATAAGGATTATTTTACATGCGATTAAATTGTAAAAACTGAATATCTAACATACGAAATTTATTCCCTAGAATATCAGCATTTTAAGACTCTTTTATTAATAACAAATTATATCACAGCTTAACTTCATACTGAAAGTAATAAAAATATCCAATGCATGTGAATATATATTTTCACATTAAATCAAATTTAGAATTAGTTAAATTTATATTGTCATTCTTAATTATTCATGTAAAGCAAAGCAATAAATATCAATTGATGAAAATGAATTTTTTATTTTAATATAGTATTATACAAAAGCATAATTACATGTTGTTGTTGTTTTTGTTTTTTTAATGTATGGCGCTATTAAATATCTTAGCTATTTATTTTTATATTTTTGCATGTGATTAAGTAACTAAATTCACTCGCCATCTACGCGATAAGACGCCAAGTCAGGCGTCCGCTTGAGCAACTAAATGGAGGCGTGAGCCAGCCCGGTATATAGGAGCCTTAGGTTACAAATACAACAAAGCATGTTGAACAAAACTTTTTTCGCTACATGTTTTTAGCATTTCCCAGAACATACTGCGGTCAGCAGTGGAACATGCTATCTTACCATTCCAGGTGGTAGCTGAAAATGATGGCCGTCATATGGAACATGTTTTCTTGTAATAAAATATGTAAACTATCGTAAATGCATGCTAAATTCACTAAAAACACCATCTGGTGGCGAAATTCTGAACTATTTTTTTTCGCTTAAACAAATTCCCATTCTTTCATTATGTTCTTCACAAAATTTCATAATTTTCTGATCAGTAGTTTCGCCTGTAGACAACTTTAAAGTAGGGTCGTTTAATTATGGACACCCTGTATATTTTAAACCAGTTACTATTACCGTTTAAAAATTTCTAACTTTAGGGTGACCATATTTCCGGCAGATACCTTATATATTATTAAAAAAAAAACATATGTATTGCAGAAACACAAATAATATATATTAAAAATATATATTCTAGAAAAATATACAGAAAGTAAAGGATCTAGAAATATACAATAACTATATAAAGGATATAGGAAATAATAATATATAGAAAATAAATACATATATAGAAAAATATATATTATAAAAACACAAAAATATATATTAGAGAAAAAACAATCTAATATTCAAACGCTTTATATGAAAATTTTTATATAGTACTATTTGTTAAAATATTTCAAACCATATTAAACGGAATTACAAAATGGTTCTCTCACGTGACAGCTATTTTGGATGAGATATCAAGCGAAAAATATCTATTGATGCTCTCTTTAATATAAGATTCAGCAATATTTATTTCAATTGGGGAATTCTGAACTGCATGAGAAGAATATCCATGTTATGAATGCATTTTATAAACAGCGTTTGAAGGAAAACGTGTTAGATCCATTCGTCTTGTATATTAAAACGACTAGAATTATATTCGAATACTTTAAATCTAAAATGACATTTGTTATTGGATAAAAAAAAAAAAAGAAAATTTTATAGAGCAGTTGAAAATTGCATTACATTTTATATACTGTGAACAAATACTAAATATATTCAGATAGTTTCAGTGTCACAAAATGAAATTTTATTTTGAGAAGTTAAAAGATGTGTCAGAAACTATTTTTACTGTTTTAGATTAGATTAAAGTTGTTATGTAACTAGTTTACGTGTTGTTTAAAATAAATTGGGTTTTATTTACTTCCATAAAGCGGAAATTTGGAATTGGACTAGAAGTTCATTTTTCAGTTTAGAAAGAAGTAAATCCTACGATGTTATGTATTTAAATTATGGTGACTAAATATTTTAACCCTTAACTGCTGTTAGTGGTCTCACGTACCGCTTTTTTTCCCACAGTTTAACTTGTAATTTTAGGCTTAACTATAGATACTTGCGACATTTTGTTTCGTTTGGAGCAGTAGTACTATCTCTAGAGACATCTGAATAGGGGAATTTTAATTATAATAGTCCCGTATATAAAGCTTAGTACAGGACGAGTTCTCCTATGAGTTAATAGAGCCTTTTATTCATCTTTCTATCGAGCGGTCTCAGGAACCGCTCACAATAGTTATGCGACAATTTCTGTCACAGCAACAGCAGTTAAGAGCCTACACTAGTTACGCGAAAAGGCGAAAACACTCGCAAGCTAATGTTAATCCTATGGGAGAGTTCTTTTCAAATTTCTCGCTTGCATTTTAATTTTTTTAAATGATTTTTTTTTGCATAGGATACCTGATATCGATAGAAAACGATGTGCGTCTTTACTTTTTTGATTTTGGATGCAGTTTTTTTATATGAAGATACTATTATTTTCAGAACCGGTTAAAAGTGCCCGCGTATAAAAAAAAAAATGTAACCAAAATCGAAAAAATACAAACGCACAACATCAGATATCGATATCGGGTATCCTTTGCAAAAAAAAAAAAAAAAAATAATTTAAAAATATTAAAATGCAAACGAGATATTTGTAAAGAACGCTCCCATAGGTTTAACATTAGCTGGCACATTTCTTCACCTGACTAGCGTCGGCTCTTGAGGGTTAATACAAATTATTCTATAACTTCAACTTACTTTTCAACAAATAAAAACTATAAAGAAGAGAAAGATATGAATAAACAAGTAATATATTTAAAAAAAAAAAAAAGTCAATTCCTACTTTTTAATCATGTATATAAAATAAACCCGTGCAGCATTAATGTCCCACGTTATCTTTATTGAACATTATTTTATAATCATCGTTGCGGTATTTTATTTCTGTGGCATCACTAATTTGAGATAAATCTTTCATTTAATTTATGAAAACAATGGGAGGAATTTTTTTTCCCCCATTTAAAACTAAAATTAATTAATTAAATGTAATTAATGAATTAATATTTGAAAAAACTGTATTAACACAAAGTGTCATCCACTACAAGTTTAAAAAAATTTATTTGAACTTGAGTGGATGAATAAAAAATATTTTATTAACGATTGAAAATTTGAACAAGATATATATAGAGAGAGTGTGAGCTAATAGTAGGAATTTAAAAAAATAAATCTGGTACGTGTTATTAATATTGAAATTTACCATTAGAAAGAACCATTCTATTTATTGTCAAAAATTTAAAGTAACCGATGAAACATTACTAAGTAAATAAAAGGGTTTCAGTTTTATATCTGTGAAGTTATTTGAAGGAAGTCACACATGTCTTCCAGCTTAAATAGGACACTACACAGATAGAAAATATATAAATTTACGAGAAATAAATAATATTGTATGGCAAATTTAAAAAGAATGTATTCATTAATAATTAGAGATCGACCGAAATTTCGGCGCAAAATCGGAGTTTCGCCGAATATTCAGTTTCGGCTAAACTGCTGCCAAAATTTCGGCTTGACCGAAACTATCTGTGTTTCAAAATCTCATTCTTTCTTTCGGAAATTTTCAACTTTACTCATTGATATGAGTTGTATCTCGGCTCAAATGAGACACTGTTTATTGCTGTGAACTCCACTGTTTATCATTATCCGTCATGACTGATTCATGATGCGAGTGTAAATTATAAAGCAAGCAATGCGTATATGACTAAACTTAAAAGACGCTTATCACGTGATCTTTAAAAGCTGCAAACTTAACAGTAATAGAAAATTTTTACTTTGAAACTCCAGATTGCTTCGAATGCTTTATGAGAAAGGTGTTAAAACATATGAAGATTTACGAAATTTATTACAAAAGATATATCGAGGTATGTATACTTAAAATATTTTTTTTTATTAGATGAAATTCGTATAATTGGAAACTATTTCTGTCTTATTGATGAATTAATTACGTTTTATTTTATATGAAAATGAATAGTTTTGGATAGAGGCACATAGAGTCAACTTGACACTTTCAAACAGGGGTGCCATTTCTATACTTTCTTAGGGAGGCATGAAGTGGCAAAGCCTTTTTTTGGGGGAAGAGGGGTTATTTAACTACATTGTTAATTAATTATTGATAAATGCCTATAATTATTGGTTGTTATATAATAATAAAATATAAAAGTTGTATTATTTATGTTTCATTTTTGTTTGAAACTTATACACACGCATATATATGTACGTTTGTTTGTTAGAAATGTGGTTCAATACACAAATAATTAATTAATTAGTAACATAATTAGTTATTATTGATTAGTTGTTATTAATTAATTAATTAATATATGCAGTTATGTATGTATGTTATGTATGTTTTTAAATCTTTTTTTACACTTTCGGTTTCGGCCGAAACAGGGAAGATCCCCGGAATTCGGTTTCGGTCTTAAAAACCTGTTTCGGTCAATCTCTATTAATAATTTCTCAAAAAGCATATAGGTATAATGTAAACAAAATTTGAAATCGAAATTTTTGTTGACAAATTTCAGTTTAGCCCCAAAATGCTGTATTTTGGGTTTAACTCGGGAACGCACGCGCAGAGTATCGCATACCATAGGGCGTACATTTTTAACAATTTGCAGCATTGTTGAAAATTGTTTATGACTTAGATTTGTCTGTCTCTCGTAAATATATCCTACAGCATGATCGCAATTCAAATGAAGTGTGTAGCATTTATAGTCCGTTTACAGTGCCACTCAAAATAATTCCATTGCATTATGGTCTATAGGGAAAAATCGTTTGTAGTTCATTTTAATGATGTTACATTATTTCAAAAATAATAAAAATGAATGGGGCTATTTCTGAGGTGTTAATTCGACAGGTAAATTAATTAATATTTTTTTTCGAAATAAATTGTTGAAAAAAGCAAGAATTGCGACCTATGAATGTTTTAACAGAAATCGAATTCTAGAAACGTGAAATATCAGAATTCAAAATTACAGCTTATTCCTGCAAGTAGTTTTTGAGTTATTCTTAAAAACTACATGCATTGCAATCTTGCAACGATTACAGTTGCATCTAACATTAGGATTTCTAAAGTTTAAACCTTCATATCTCTTTTAACGTCTTCACCCGATGACTTTCTGTTTGGTATGCTAAGGTAAACTGTACCAAAAAATCCAAAATTCGGCGTTTGTATTAAATTCTTCAGAGTTTGGTGTAATCTCAGCAAGAAGACGACGCTTAAGCTTTTTTTTTTTAAAGCATACAGTGAAAGAATTAAGGCATAATTTTCAGTAGAATGGTTATTTTCGTTTTTTTTCTGGGCCAATTTGGTGATTAAAAAATATAGTTTTTTTTTTTTTTTCAATTGCATTCGTTTTTAATAATAAAAATTAAAAGAAAAGACAAACATTAAGAAATACACATAATTTTACTTTTGTATGTATAAACTTTAATTCACACCATTGTCCTTGAAATAAATTGGTATTGATATACATCGATTATTTAGAGCTTCAAATACGTTTAAAGCAAAAATACATGGTGGAAATGGAAAATATCTTGAAAAAGATCAATTTCTTAGTTTCTGTATATTCATTGGTCGATAAGAACAACAAAAAAAAAAAAAATAGAGCAGTTGAAAATTCCATTAAGGTGTATGTACTGTGAACAAATACTAAGTGCATTCGGATTGTTGAAATTTCAAAAAAGGAACTTTGAAACAAAAGAGTTATGCTAGAAAATAGTTTTACTGTGAAAGATTAAATTAAACCTGCTATACGAAAAGTTATTTATTTTATTTTTTTATTGTTTAATAAAAATCACCTTTTATACACTTCTACAAAATTAAAATTTAAACTTTGTCTTAAAATTATTTTTTAGTTTATTGAAATAAGAGTCCGGAATCGAGTTGGAACTAAACGAGGCACACTGGGAAAATCTTCATGTTCGGATCGTTTTTCTTTTCTTTCTTTCTTTTTTTTTCTGGGGGGGGGGGGGGGTACCAGGTACAACTGTAAAAATAATTTATGTGAAATATCGGAGAATTTACTGGTAGTCATTTATCTTAATACAATTTAGAAACAACGTTTGAAGGAAACATGTTATAGCCCCTCGCTTTATATTGTTAAAAATACGAGAATCATATCTGGATATTTTAGATTTAAAAAGATATTCGTAATCGAATCAAGAAAATAGAACTACCGACGAAAATTTTATAAAATAGTTGAAAATAATATTAACGTTTCATATACTGTAAACAAATACTAACTACATTCGGGTAGTTTAAATTTCAAAAAAGAAACTTTGTTTTGGAACATAAAATGAGTGTTATCAGGAAATAGTTTTGCTGTACTACATTAGGTTAAAGCTGTTATATGAACAGGTTGTGTATCATATGTTCTAATACGAGCAAGTCTTGTGTGTGTGTATATATATATATATATATATATATATATGCAAATTTTATCTTGCAAACGGCTCTAACGATTTTGACAAAATTTTGTATCCTACCGTTAGAAGACCATTGGGCTAGCTCACATGTTCGAGAAAATTCGATTAGTGGGTCATTTTGGGTTACAATGTGTCAGGGTCAAGCTAATTGTATCTAAAAAACGGTTCAAACGGTTTTGACTAAACTTTGTATCCTACCATTTTCGGGCACGAGGCTATTGAGTTGGGCCACATGTTCGAGAACTTTCGATTAGTGGGTCATTTTTGGGTCAACGCGGTCAAACTAATTTTACATAAAAAACGGCTCTAACGATTTTGATTAAATTTTATATCCTACGAGTTTCGGGCACGAGAAAATCATTGGGCTAGGACACATGTCCGAGAAAATTTGATTAGTGGGTCATTTTGGGGTCACTGTGGGTCAAGCTAATTTTATCTAAAAAACAACTCAGACTATTTAGTCTAAATTTTGCATCCTATGGTTTTCGGGAACGAAAAGACTGTTGGGCTAGATCACATGTTCGAGAAAATCCGATTACTGGGTCATTTTGGTTATGAATCATTATGGGTTAAGCTATTTTTATCTTAAAAACGACTCCGTCGATTTGAATTAAATTTTGTATCCTACAGTTTTAGGGAACGAAAAGACTATTGGACTTGGTCACATGTTCGAGAAATTTTGATTAGTGGTCATTTTGCTTATGGGTCATTATGGGTTAAGCTATGTTTAACTTAAAACCGGCGCAGACGATTTGAAATAAATTTTGTATCCTACAGATTTTGGTCACGAGAAAATCATTGGGCTAGGTCAGATGCTCGAGAAAATCCTATTAGTGGGTCATTTTTGGGTCACTGTGGGTCAAGCTTATTTTATCTAAAAAACAGCTCTTACTATTTTGAATAAATTTTATATCCTACGGGTTTCGGGCACGAGAAGACAATTGGGCTTGGTCACATGTTTGAGAAAATTTGATTAGTGAGTCATTTTGGTAATGGGTCATGATATTTGAACTCAAAGGTAATTTTGACAGAGCTAATTTTGACTCTTCCCGGCTCGTAGAGTATATGAACGATATTGAAAGTGGACAAACATTTCGTTCTTTATATATAAACATAGTGAAGAAACCTTCAATTATTTTCAAGTCATATAAAGATATTTTGAACCGCAAATTTTACTTAATAAATGTAATAAAATTAGTATATCATAGAATTATAACACAATTTGTTAAACAAAATTTCTGGTTCAAAACATGTTTACTTGACTTGGAAAAAGTCGGAAAGTTTCACAGTTATGATCTGAAGTGGTACTCACTACTAGGTCCCTGCATAGTTAAACAAATATGTAGTATCCTACGGTTTTTGGTAACGAGAAGGCTATTGGGCTAGCTCACCTGTTTGAGAAAGTTCGATTAGTGAGTCATTTTTTGGGTCATTGCGGGTCAAATTTATTTAATATAAAACGCCTCTAACTATTTAATTGAATTTTGAATCTTAGAGTATTAAGGTTTTCGGACACTAGAAGGTCATTGTGCTAAGTACATAATATACACTATATGGCCAATGATGACCGGTCACTTGCGATTTTAGACGTTTTGTTAAATATCTAGAAGTCGTTAATAAATTAAAGAAAAACGAATATCTTTTGGATAACCCTGTAAAAACTAATATTGCAGAAGCGTTGAAACGGTAGCACATGCTTAGGAGGCTTCTTTTAATAAACTATATTCATTTTTATGAGGATAGCACGTATATTAGTGGAGAAATTAGGGGTTTTATAAAAACAATGCCAAATTTCACCAAGTGTTTTGCTTATACCTGTACTTTTCAGAGTTCTTAATATAAAATAATGTTCTTTTCAGGAGCAATGACAAACAACATTATATACAATACCCTTCAATCAGAATTAAAAAAATTAATAAATATTGGATGAAAAATGAGCAGGTTCCCCAAATTTTGTTTCACTACGCATGCGCGAATGCAATCAAAATATACTGTGCATAATATATTAGCTAAATGTATAGAGCAACTTTTGTGAAAGTTTCAAAAACATAGCTTGAAAATTCTGATAGTGATAGTCGAAGAATAAGCTTGAAACTCGCTGTTCCCAAAAGGAAGCAAAAAGATGAGTGGCGCTATCCAAATATACAATGAGAGATACTTCATTCTTATTTTGTCAACTTTCATAAGCTAGTATATTTGGATACAACCCCTCATCTTTTTGCTTCCTTTTGGGAACAGCGAATTTCGAGCTTATTCTATCGACGATTACTGTCAGATTTTTCTAGCTATGTTTTTGAGACTTTCACAAAACTTGGTCTATACATTTAGCTAACATATTATGCACAGTATATTTTGATTGCATTCGCGCATGCGCAGTTAAACAATATCTAGTGAACCTGCTCATTTTTCATCCAATATTTATTATTTTTTAATTAGGATTGCAGGGTATTGTATATAACGTTGTTTGTCATTATTCCTGAAAATTACATTCTTTTATATTAAGAACTCTGAAAATTATAAGCAAAACACTTGGTGAAATTTAGGATTGTTTTTATAAAAACCTTAATTTCCCCACTAGTATACGTGCTATCCTCATAAAAATGAACAGAGTTTATTAAAAGAAGCCTCCTAAGCATGTGCTACCGTTTCAACGCTTTTGCTATATTAATTTTTACAGGGTTATCCAAAAGATATTCGTTTTTCTCCAATTTATTGACAGCCCTAGATGGGATTTCGGGAAAAAAATCTTCACCGACATATATGACGTCGTGTTGTTTACACTCCTGAAGTTTCTGGATAATTCCTCATGTATCTTTCCAGATATTTAACAAAACGTCTAAAATCGTAAGTGACCGGTCATCATTGGCTATATAGTGTATCGAGTTGAACTCAAAGCTGTGACATATTATTTAGAATCCAGGGGGGAAACTATTTTAGTTACAAATTAAAACTTGATAACTTCTTCATTGACTAATAAATTTAATATTTACAACGTATTTACATGTTACTATTTACAAAATAACTCAGTTAATCTAACATTACGGCTTAGCTCAGATGCCTTGTCGGCCACACACTCTGTAAACATTCTTCTCTTCTGGTAAAGTCTAATTTACTCAGCTTGTCAGTTCTTTTGAAAGAAAAAAAAAGAAAAGGAGAGAAAATATGATGGAGTGCGTATAGTTCGAGCGTTACACTCTTCCCCTCACACTGCATTACTGGTCCCTCAGATGCAGTGTGCATTTCCTGGGTGGATTCCTTCGGGATGCTTTCTGGTGACTAAATACCTCTATTGTTCTCGTGTTTTTTTAACCTTTCGTAAATATTTGCTGGCTGGGCGTCTGACGATTCCCGGGTCTGCCTCTTGGACGAATGAAGCCTTTAGAACATCCACCATCATCTTGCTTGTAAGGACACAAAGCTGATATATGATAATTTCCTAAGGGAGAAAAAGGGTTTTCTTTAGTAGCAATGGTATAAGAAGTAGGAGATATTTGTTTTAAAATAACATAGGAGCCATCGCGACGGGGCATGAATTTAGTTGTTTTGTTATTTTTCCTTTGGCTAATGGGATGCAAAGTAACCCAAACATGATCGCCTGGTTTATATTGTTCAGAAGCTTTTAAATGTTTGTCGGCTTCAGTCATATCAGATTCAATACCACCAACAAAGATTTTTTTAATGCCAGGTCTAACTTTGGCTCTTTTAGCTTCAATTTTTTTCCTTTAATTGTATGAAGACCACTACGTAAAACAGAATCCACTGAATCTCTACCTCCAAAAGCAACAAAAGCAAAACCTCCAGATCGTCCACTAGTTGGATCTGTTTTGATATTAACTTCTGTCACCTCACCAAATTTGGAAAAATATTCCTTAAGATCCTTCTGATTAGTATCTCTGCTTATTCCACCAATAAACAGTCTTCTTCGGAAGAGGATTTAGATGAATTAGCGGCATCTCCACCCGCACCAACTTGATCTTCCACGTCGCCATTAGTTTGTCCTTGCTGTCCATCATTAAAATCTGTGCCATAGTCGCCGTAATTTTGATCTTCACTGGTAAAATTATCGTCATATTGCTGCTGATCTTCCATGATTAAATTTAAAATCAAATTTCTTAGACTAAACTGAGATGTGTCTTTTCAATTGGATGGTATCCAGACTTCAGGTCAATAGTGGTCATATAAGGTGTATGTTTAGCTTCATGGAGCAAATCATCTACCCGCGGTAATGGATAATTATCCGTCTTTTTGATGGCATTTAATTTTCGATAATCGACGCAAAGGCGAATTTTTCCATTTGGTTTTGGGAGCAATACTACAGGCGAGGCATAAGGAGATTCGCACTCTTCTATTATACCTTTAGAGAGTAATTCATCTAATTCTTTACGCAAAATTTCCTTTTTTGCAGGTGACATGCGGTAAGGGGTACTGCTACGGGAGGATGTGATCCAGTATTAATATAATGTTTAACTTTAGGTGTAGCCTCTTCCCCTAGTTGGAAGCTACTTGTAAATTTTCCAAGCAGTTCATTCAACCTAACTCGTTGCTCTGAAGTGAGATGTCTACCTTTATCTTCTCTAAGAAAAACAGTGTCTAATTCAACGGTTTTTATTGCTGATTCACTGGGAGGTCTATATGTATTTTCGGCGAATCTATACTTCCACCTGCATCTATCAGCAAAGAACCATTCTTGATTTACTACATCCAATTTTTGCTTTCCGTAAAAAATCGAGTCCCAAAATTGTAAGATTATTTTTGGTATTCGGCAGAGCATAAAGTGTTGTTTTAACATCGCGACCTTCAATTTTAACATGAACTTTTGTTTTATAAACTTCGGTAGTGTTTTGTAGCCCATCCGCTAAGACTACGATAATTTTAGTTTTTTCAAACTTCACACCTTGGTCTTTTAATAAAGAATACAAAACTTCACCCGCAACGCAATGTGTTGCGCCAGTGTCAGCACAAGCTGTGCCAGAGAGACCATTTATACTTATTTTTACCAATAATGATGGTGATGTTTGCATATTACATGTACGAAATTCTAGAGATTGAAAGTGCGCCGATACATTTTTCGGAGAACAAGTTGTACACTTGGATTTAATAACTCCCTGGTTTCCATATCCATAGCAACTTAACATTGGCCGATTTAAATTTGAAGGATAATTAATTTTATTTCTCTTGGACTCATTTTGATTGCCAAATTTACCAAACTCATTTCTTTTAAAATCTAAAGGCGTTTTTTCAAAGTGATTAGAATTCCCGACCTCACTGATTTTATTTGATCTCTTTATTTCTACTTTATGTGACCTCAAATTATCATATAAATCTAACTTTTCAGCTAATTCAACAGGATCTGTTAAATTCTCCCATTGGTCTAAATAATGTTCTTTGCACTCAGGGGAAACTTTTTTCTTTAATTGATCAGCAATAATTAATTCCGATAGTTTTTCAAAGGAATTTATATTTAATTCGGATAGCCATCCCTCAAAATAACTTCTAATTTCAAAGTAATATTCTTTCCAGCTAATATCGGTTCGCTTTGGATGTCGATTAAATAAAACTCTAAACCTTTCAGCAGTTAACTTGAACCTCTGCAACAATATATCTTTAATATAAGAACAATCCTCAAATTTTTCTTCCGGTTCACGCGCTATTAATTTACCGATTTCATTTGGAAGGACTCCAATTAAATACGTAATCCACAGTTCTTTAGAAAGCTTTAAAAGTTTCATTTGCCTCTCAAAAGTTATTAAAAATAAATTCATATCATCCTTTTCAGGATTGAAATCGGGTAAAACGTTTTTCAAGTCAACGCGGTTTGAAGAAGTTTCTAGAGGGTTGCTTGTATTTGCAACAACATCTCTTGTTCCTGCTTCTAACCTGAGCTTCTTTCTGTAGCTCAAATTCTCTTTCTTCGGCCAAACGCTTCTCTTCCTCAAGAGTCTTTCTTTCTTCTACGATATTTTCTAAAATTCCCTGTACAAAATCTATGTTATCTTTAAATGCCTCACTATTTACAATTTTATCACGTAATTCGAGGACTTTATCATCGCTACTTATTTGTACTTTTAACTCTGAAGCCAAAGTTATTAAATCAATTTTCGGTACTTTTCGGTTAGCCGGGCGCCAGTGAAATTTATATATCTATGTATACATATATATACATATATCTATACATACACACATTTATATATGCATGTATATATATATACAGTGTCTCACAAAAGTGATGGGACACTTGTGCTTTATAAAAAGAAACTGCAATAAAATAAATAAACAAACATGTGCAAAAATTTTTTGGGTGTGTTTCATATTTAAAGTTAGTAACAATTATTACATAACATACATTTTGTCAAAATATTAAAATATTAATTTAGTAAAAATACAATTGTTCAGAACGGAGCAAAAAATGGCTCACATAAGTGATGGGACACTTACTTTTCCATCAAATATTTATCCAAAAATTTTACTTTTTAAAAGGTTTTAATATTTTGTTGGATTTCCTTTTACTTTTAAAACATGATTTAATCTTTTTGGGATGGATTCGACTATTTTTTTTGTGATTTCTGGAGTGATTTTACCCCATTCTTCTTGAAGCACCGATTTTAGTTGTTGTTTTGAAGAAATGGTGTGTTTGCGAATTCTTGATTCCAATTCTTGCCAAATATTCTCTATGGGATTTAAGTCTGGAGATTGTGGTGGTGTTTTTATTATTTCAGGACAGTTATATAGCAGCCAGAGTCTAACGTTCAGAGCAGTGTGCTTGGGGTCATTGTCCTGGTAGAATTTAAAATCGTTATGAAGGTTCAATTTTCGTGCTGAAGATTTCAAATTTTGCTTTAAAATATCAATATACTTGTACTGATCCATTATACTGTCAATAAAAACAAGATTACCAACTCCAGCGGACGACATACACCCCCATACCATAACTCCTCCTCCACCATGTTTTACTGTTGGTACCAAGTTCTGTTTGTGAAGTTCTTCCCTGGGTTTTCTCCACACCAAGATTCTACCGTCAGAACCAAATATATTAAATTTACTCTCATCAGCAAATATAACTTTATTCCAGTAATCAGAATTCTTATTTATGTTGGATTTTGCGAAAGCTAGTCTGAGTTTTCTATTCTTTTCACTTACGAAGAATTTTTTCCTGGCTACTCTACCGTGATATCCAGCAGATCGAATTACCCTTCTAATAGTTTCAGGATTAACAATTATTCCATATAATGCTTGTAAATCAGCAGCAACTTTTGAAGCACTAATTCTTGGATTTTTTTTAATATTTCGAACGATAATTCGCTTTATTCCATTGGATAGCTTTGATGGTCAGCCAGGTCTTCTTTTATCCTGAATCATATGATTCTTTTTATATCGTTTAATGATATTGAAAACTGTTGAACGACTCAAGTTAACTGTTTCAGCAGTTTTTCTAATAGATTTTCCACGTTCAATATGCAAATTAATAACTAATTTTCGAATTTCAGGCGAAGTTTCTTTTCGTTTAGCATTCATGACTACACAGAGCTAAAAAACACAAAAATTCCAAAACAAACTGGAGAGAAATACTGCAGACGATTTTATAAATTATTGCCAATTGCTTTTAAGTAAAAATAAAACCCCAAAAAATATTTTTATTGCTAATTTCAGACGATTTTTGTTGCATATATAATGGTGTCCCATCACTTATGTGAGCTATTTTTTGCTCCGTTCTAAACATTTGTATTTTTATTAAATTAATATTTTAATATTTTGACAAAATGTATGTTATGTAATAATCTTTACTAAATTTAAGTATGAAACACACCCACAAAAAAAATGTGTACATGTTTTTTTAATTTATTTGATTAGTTTCCTTTTGTAAAGCACAAGTGTCCCATCACTTATGTGAGACACTGTATACATATATATACACATACATATATGTGTGTATGTATACATATATATGTATATATAGATATATACATATCAGTGGCGCCCGGCTAACCGAAAAGTACCCAATTTTCTTACCCTTAGAAAGAAACGCCATCATTTGAATTAATTATGTGTTACGAATAACTCTTAGCAAAATAATTTACTTTTATGTAATTTTTCATAACATATATGGAACATAAATAACATACAATATCTTTCAAAACTCAATATGATGACACCAACTATTTTCCTTTTTTTTCTACACAATAATATCAAACATTATTTGCAAATAATTTAAATCAATTCTTCATATAATAAATAAAATACTGCCAAGCACTCATTTATAATAATAACTTAAATAATAATATTAGATATATTTCTCTTATGAATATCTTCATTTAATTCAGATACTAAAATACTTGAAGCTGCAGACGATTTTTCGTATTTCAATTCCAAGGAAAATATCATTCAGGTTGAATAGAATAATTCCAAAATATTTCGATTCTGGACGAATCAAATACAATTTTCAAAAATCCTCAGATTCCGGATGAATCAAAAGAAATTACTTTTTGTACTTTAGTATCTAAATTTTCTTATTAAAACAGTTTAACACAGTTTAACACAATTTAAAAATAATACTTATCTTCATATCTTGCTTCTATTTGGTCCCCACGTTGGGCGCCACTCTTGTGACATTTTATTTAGAATCCGGGGTGGAAACTATTTTAGTTACAAATTAAAACTTGATAACTTCTTCATTGTTTAATAAATTTAATATTTACAACGTATTTACATATTACTATTTACAAAATAACTCAGTTAATCTAACATTACGGCTTAGCTCAGATGCCTTGTCGGCCACACACCTCTGTAAACATTCTTCTCTTCTGGTAAAGTCTAATTTACTCAGCTTGTCAGTTCTTTTGAAAGAAAAAAAAAGAAAAGGAGAGAAAATATGATGGAGTGCGTATAGTTCGAGCGTTACAAAGCTAATTTTGACCGAGCATATCTATGTCGTCCCTGCTCGTTATTAAACAGAAGATACCTTGTATTCACTCCCGTGAAAGTGAAATTTGGCCCTAGGATTGAAATTCATTTTTAAATTGTATTAAAGCTGTTATATGTGAATTGTTTAATGAAAGGTAAAACATATCGTTTAATGAAAGATAAGTATATCGTTTAATGAAAGACATTTTTGCATAAGAGTGCAATAGCTAATCCACCAATATCTGAATATTTATAAAACTTGTTATAGTTCGAACGCGCCTCATTTGTCACGTTTTTCATACAATTTTCAACTTGTTATTATTTATGATAAAGATATTTAAAATCTCAAGCAATCATATTGAAAAGTGATATTTTCTAGACTTAAAAAGTATTTAGGACTGGGGTAAAAATTAGCTAGATCTTCAAATACAAGAGGAAATATTTCTAAATTTTATTATTTTAATAACATGTTATTTGCTATGATCTCCAGATCTTAAAAGGATATTGGTACATCTGTTTAACATGTAAATAGCATTTTTCTTGTAATAACTTTTTAATTTTTTAAAAAATTCACTATTTTCAATTTATAAATTTTATATCCGATCCATCGATAGGTAAGAATATTTGACTCTACTTCTATGTAAATTTATTATTTAATAAATAATAAATTTACATAGAGAAGAAGAAAAAAAGACATGTGAATTAGCCCCACGAAACAACTCTAAAGCATACCTCTGTCTTCGCTATCTAGTTACAGACCTGAATTTATTACGAAATTTCAAATAAATCAATATCGGCTGTAAATTGCTGCAGTAACTGTAAATTGCGATGAATTGTATTATACCTCCTATATACTTCTGTACAAAATTTCCAGTGTATGAACATAAATTAATTTATTCCAACCAACCTATAAAAAAACTAGCGAATCTTGTCGAGAAACTTGATCGAATCTTTTTGCAAGGCATCTATCTCACTATACCACCGATATCATTCTAAATTTTCGTGATATGCCACTTTACTTTTTACATAAGTTGCCTTATATAGCTGACTGACAATTATGTAAAAAAATAAAGTGCGATATTTTGTGAATGCACAATTAAAAGTTATTTTTTATAAATGCTTATCTCTTATTGAATATCCAATATATTCAAACAAAATTTCCAAGTAATATTTCTACAGAACTTTGTTAAGTTTTCTTTAGGTTGCGGGAAATTTAGTTAAAAACACAACGAGTTATAAAAAAAAAAATATATATATAGGGGAGACCGGGGCACATTGGCACATGGGGTACATTGTACAAGGTAGATATTTTTAGTTGATTTATTTAAAAGTTTTTTAATTTCTTTCCTAAAAGTTGGCAACACTGAAGACTTTCTTCAGGTGAAAGTTTGCTGGGATTGGGTTTGCAGTTTCTTGGAAAAGGTAACTTTAACTGTTTTACTGTAATTTTGTTATCTTTTGGAAGTCTGCTTGTAACATTATAATCAGAATTCCATTTAATCTATCACTTTGACTATAATAGCACATTATAACGTATGTTAATGACATTAATTTTCACACTGTCTTGAACTACAATGTAAACAACAAACGTCAGCCATGACACTTTTTTTCAAAAATCTGCTACTGGGGTAATTTGGTACAGTCCTATTGGGCACATTGGTACATGTACCAATGTGCCCCATAATAGACTGTAAACTGGTATAACATTCTTTTTCAAAATATTTCTTTTAGTTAAAGCCAGTTTACTGTAATTTCTGTATTGTTGCAATATATTTACTAGGCACAGTTCAATAAGTGTATACATCTCCTTTGCTTTACCAACTTATCCCACCCAAAATATATGAGTCTGGTAGATCCAATATCTCAGTTAGTGATTATGTGTTAGCAAAATTTGCTGTAAAGAAGAGATTTATTTATTATGTTGGCCAGATTGAAGTTAAGAATACAGAATCTGAGTTTTCCGTAAAGTGTTTAAGAAAGAAAATTGACTGCTCAAAATTTTATTTCCCTGAACAGGTTGATAGTAGCACTATTGATATTTCAGATGTATGTTTGATCCTTCCACAGCCTACATTTTGTGGTGGTATTGCTAGAGCTGCAACATTATTATCTTTTCCTGTTGAGTTAAGTGACTAAAATGTCCACTAATTGTATAAAAATTCTACTATTATTTTTTCCTATGTTTTGTCTTGTGTTTTCTATACATTGATGCAGTTTCAAATTAATATTCATGTATTTTTAAGTTATTTTCCATTTTTGTATCCTAATTACTGTTACTAATAAAAGTGTTAAGCTCCCTATGTATATTTCTTGTAAGTGTACGAAAGTACCCCATTACCAATCTACCCCACCATGGGGTAGATTGGTACAAAAATTATTATTTCCTAAACTACATCTTACTGATTTTAATACAGCAAAATTTTTCAAAATGATTCATCACATTGCAACATTAGAAAACACTCTTCAATTACATGGTTTAAAATTTTGAAAAATCTGGATACTCATTATAAAAAATTCAATTTTCTGCAAAATGTACCAATGTGCCCCGGTCTCCTCTATATAACAAAAAGTGGAACTTTTTAGATAAATATTTTTTTCTATGCACTGGGGTCCTCTGGGGCTCTTCTCTCGGAACGGTGATTTTCGCCAACACCCGAAAACATGTTTTACAAACCACTATAAAATCCAAATAAATGGCCCAAATAACAGACACATAATTTTGTTAGTTTCTACCAATCAAAGCATTTCCTTGTGCACTACATTTTTCATTTTTAATTTTCAGACTCACTTCTCAACTATGCATACCGAAGATCTTTCAACTAAAAGTAGGCGGTTCAGTCTCTGTATATGTAGAAAGAAGTGGCCAGTGACTATGACGTCATACTGCCACAAGCATACATACACAAAAAAAATTTCGAGATAGAAATATGCATAGAAAAAATAATTTTTTCATTCTCTATAGCATAGAAAAACTGTTTTTGGGTGTTTTTAATAGATTACCAAAACAATGTTATCTAAAAGTGGCAACAATATGCGGAACACTTTTTTAAAAATTTGCCTTCAAAATTATAACCAATACCATTATAATTCAAAAATCGTCCGACAAACGACGACACAGCTTTAGAAAGCTTTGAATATATTAGATAATATATTTCAATAAATATATTTCAATAAATTAGATCTAAAAATGCTTAAAAATAACTCATTTTAATTTAATTTATTTTTTATTATATGAAAAATGAAACTATTTAAATGCACATGGAAAAGTATATATTTAAACACAATAACAAAGCTGAAACATTACAAAAAAGCACGTCTTTTCACAAAGAAACTTTCACTTCAACTGAAGCTAGGAGCCGCCGGATATGACTCCTGCTATGGTGCTGCTGAAATAGACATAGATCGAGACACAGTTAGTCAGCTATTATAAAATATGCGTTTTACAATTGTTGAACAAATTTTAATTTTTGCCTTTTCCGCAGGATTTTTGTGCGGCGTGTCGCGTTCCGCGGTAGCTCAGATTTGTCTAAAAACAATGGGACGTAAATCACTTAAAAATATATATATTAGTATATATATATATATATATATATATATATACAGTATTATATATATAGTATAGTATATATAAATATATATATATATATCTACCAGTTTGGGCCAAGGCTAACGTAGCCATCAGCCGCCCGCAAGTTCTGTATTCGTTGGGTATATATATGTACAATAGTGGCCAAAATTATGGACAACTTTTTGAAAATGGTTTTTTTCTGATTTGATGGCTATTAACACCACTTTCTGTACCATAACACCATACACTATACAGTTCCACTAATACCATAAAATTACGTATCAGTGGAAATATAATTTAATCAAGAATGTAATGAAATAAATTTTGTTCAATTCTTAGTAATTAATCAACAGTTATAGACAATTAAACAAACAACCAAAAAAGAAAACAAAAGAAACGCAACTTGCTTAGGTTAACATGAAATAGCTTTCCTTTATTTGAATGTAGCCAATGGGCATGAGTATTTAAAGAGCAAATCGGGTGTCATCCTTTTTTGACAGGGAGTCAATCAAGTAACAGTAGGATTCAACTGTTGTCATGTTTTGGAGTTGTGAGAAGTACATTTGTCATTTGTTTATGCAGGGCCCGATTTTATTATATTCCTAATATATACTATAGATACTCTTGAAGCAATATGGATTTTATCTTGCATCAATCAAACGTTCCCATTCAGAAAAAAAAATTAAAAACATAATATATAAAATTGGGACTTAAAGGCCCCATTTTGCAGTTGTTTTGGCCGGTTTGGACCCCTCTGAAATTTTAAATAAGAAGCTCGTGCTTCATGCGCCTTTTGGATAATCCGGTCCTGGGTTTATGTGATTGTTATTAGAGTTGTATGTGAAACATAAGAAAATTAAAGAAAGGGCACAAAAGGGTGAAATGTCAACTAGAAAACGATGTAAAATAGTACTATTAAGTGAACAAAGTTACAGTTATGAAGAAATTAGAAGTAAAATTGGTAGAAATATAACCAAAGGTGGTATTTTTTTTTTTTTTTGTAGCTGTATAAGGAGACTATTTCACTACAAAACCATGCTGGTAAAATGAGGTAAGTGTACCACAGAAAGTGATGGTAGAAGAATTAACAAACTACGCAAAGGTGACAGCAGAAAAAATATGAATGCAGTTAAATAGTGCAGACCAATGTGATGTTGACTGCAAGGACTATTCGGACCAGACTGCAATGATTTCAATTAAATGCTAGACTTCCACGAAAAAAGCCATTTTTATTTCTCCAACAAAAGTTGAAAAGGTTTAACTGGACTAAAAATCATGTTAACTGGGCAGCGGGACAATGGGACAGTGTTATTTGGTCTGACGAGACCTAAATCGCTCTGTCTGGTACTATGACATAAATTACGTAAGGAGTAGAATCGGAGAAGAATTGCATCCTAATTGCATTACACATACCGTGAAGCATCCAGTCAGTGTTATGAAATGGGTTTGTATGACATTAAAAGGTGTGGCCAGAATTCGCGTGATTAATGGGATTATGAATGCCCAAAAATATACATAAATACTTCAATCCCAACTGAAGCTCTCCGCGCGTGATCTTTTCCAAGATAATGAAGAATTTATACTTCAACAGGATTCAGCTCCATGTCATGTTGCTAAAGTGTGCAAAAGTGGTTTCAATATAATCATAATCCAGTGTTCGAATGGCCGGGGAATAACCCAGACCATATAACACAATAGGAAATCTATGGAGCCGACTAAAAGAACTTAATGCACAGAAGCACCACGACAATAAAATACAATTAATAGAATCAACAATTCAATCTTAGTATAACATTAATACAGCTTCCGAACTAAAAGACATGGTCCACTACATGGAAAGGTGTTGTAAGGCTGTAAGTAAGAATAAAGGTATACAACTAAGTATTAACCGACTTTGGGATGTTTTTTGTATATCTCATTTTTTCGATGTTTCAATTTTCTTCTTATAACTGTTTTTCTGATAAACATTCCTTCATGAATTTTGTTGCATTACATTCATTACATTTTTGATTAAATTATCTTTTGATTTGTAGATAATTTTATGGTATTACTTAAAGAAAAACTAATGTTGTTTATCAACCATCAAACTTAAAAAAAAACAATAAGAAAAACCTTTTTTTTAAAAGGTTTTCTCAATTTTGGTCACTACAGTAGATGTCTGTCTAGTCCTTGACGATTTTTGTAAATTGTGCATTTTCGATTTTCACAAAAAAATAAAGTAAAATGAAAAAATCCGATATATATATATATATATATATATATATATTAATGAATGAATTAAAAAATTTATAAAAGCATCGCGAAGGGACGGGGAAAGATATAAACTTTCATTAAAAATAAATTGTAAAATAAATCAATTCATCCACTTCTGAGATATTTCTGAGGCAAACTTCAAAAATATTGTTTCGAGAAAATCGCATTTAAAATTTTAGAAGAAGTACCGTTCACCCATGCATTATGCCACAAAAAATCGGTAATTTTTTTTATAGAGTATTTAAATTTTTGAACGAGGTTCCGAGAAAACATTTATAAAATATCACACATTCAGAAATTGCAAGGGAAAAAATACTGTTTTGAAGTTGAAAATAATTTCCATTCATTGTAAACCTTTGTATGATCAGACATCAGAATGACCACAAATATTTATTTTCTTACGCAATTGTTTATTGATTCCCTACAGTCTTTCCAGATTTTTTTTGTGAACAAGCCGCAATTTTTTATAAAATAACAAGAGCACATATGTATGTACGTGACATTTTTTCGTTTAAGATATACTTTGTGAATTTTCAGAGCATTTTTTAGGTTCTAGAGTAATTTGTTTTATATCTGCAGGGCATTTAAAGTGATTTTTTGTGCTTTCTGACTTTAAAGAAAAAAAATCTGCAAAATGTTGAATTTTAAAAGATTGCATTCTCTAACTACCCACACATTTTGAAAAGAATAAAACAAGTTTTTAAGAAAAAATATATATTCTGTTTTGTTTTTTTCTTTCAGAGTTTTCTTTGTGCAAGTTTTCATTTGGAAACATTTTTACTGTTGCAATAAGAGGATTATTCAGCCTGCCGAATTTAATTAGCTGTGTACTATATGTTCTTTGTTAGTTTTTAGTTGAATTGATATTAAAAATAATAAAAATACACGAGCAATAAATGAAAATTTTGAAAAAAAATGTGTTTTTATTTAAGATATATGACACTTTTCTTGGAACTCTATCATAAAGATTTTTCTCTTTTTTTAAAGTCTTTTACAGTTATTATTATTATTATTATTTACAAATAAGCTTTATAAAAATAGAGGTATAGCTATTTCTTTTTTAAGCATATATCAAATTATTTGTTCTTAAAAACAAGCATTAAAACATTTAATAGTTTAATTAGAAATGTGACAGAAAAGAATTCGAGTGTGCTTCAATTTTTTGCGGCATGTAAAATCATCAAGTAAAAGAAGATTTTCAGAAAACTTCCGCCTATATATATGTATTTTTAGGATAAAATCTTTTAAATATATTAAAAAAGTAACATGCTGTTTTTCCGATATATCTACTCTCTGCGTGCAGTACTTTATTTGAGTTATCTAACAAAAAATGTCACTTGGTTTACTTTAAGCTTTGCGATAGCGATTTCAGTGGGAAAGCTTGGAACTATTCGGCAAACATAGAAACATTAACATATTTCAAAAATAATATTACAATAAATAAATAAATAAATAAAAGTATTGAATATTCTTGGTTTGGATTTTGAAATACTACATCAGAAAAGTTTAGACTTTGAGATAGATTTATTTCCTTTGAGAGAGCAGGTAAAGAAGAACCGTTGCAAAAATTTATTTAGCATTACTGAAAATTCAATCAGAAAAGGCGAGATTGTTTAGGAACGATAAATAAATTACTATATAAAACTAAATATTTTTTTTTCTCTCCATATAATGTTTAAATAACACAACTTAGATTTAGACATAGTTTAGAGAGCAATAACTTGGCAGCTTTCAGCCTTAGGTGATTAGTAACAGAAAATAGTTATTAGGGTAAGGTTAAAACTTAATCTGCAAGGAGGTATTTTGTTATTTGATGAAAGGAGGGTTTATTGAACTCTTCGAGCTATAAAATTACCTCTCTCCCATTCATTCTTTGAACACCCAGTCATAGTGACACTTTTTATTGCTCGAAGTGTTCACCGATCCTCCCCTTTCGATTCCGTTTTTAAGTCAAAGAATTCAAACCCTCCTTTCAGAATACGTTTTTATCCTTGCTGAAGTATCTGCTCTCTTCTAAAGCTGAAAGTAAGAAATTTTGCTGGTAGTCATTGCCCAGTAGATATATATATATATATATATATATTTATTTATTTTTTTTTGTCGCCAGATTATGTCTTGTAGTTACTTTTTGTGTAGTAGCCTAGTATTGGTCAGTATCAATACTTTCATTGATAGACGAAACGTACATAAGTAGTATGTGAAAAATGAAAAAGGCAGTTTATAGAAGTTACTTAGTTTTCCTTTATAACTAACTAAAAAAAGGAAAACTTTTTTGGAAGGATAATTTTTAGGTCAGTCCGCAAAATTTTTAACACTACATTCCAAATGTCTAATCGCCTACTGGCGATTTCAGAGTAGTTATTTTCAGCTTTATTCTCTGCTATTAATCACTTGATTATGAGATATGATATTTAATTGCTCTCGAAACCAATGCTGTGTTTAATTGTTATAAAGATAGAAAGGAAGATTTACCTTTATATATTTTTCATCTCCACTTTATTATAGCAAATAGAATACGTACTTGACTTTATGACTTTAATGACTTTAATTTTGTTAAAAATTAACATTAATGTAAATAAATTTTATTTAAATTATGTAAAAAACAAGTAAGAAAAAGAAGGACAAAGTTAACTTTTATGTCCAAAATAGTGTATCGTATCTTACTGTTCGTGTCTAATAAAATTTTGTATGCAATATAAAATATTGTAAGTTTTCAGTAATTATGAATTTTATGTAAATATAAAGTTGGCGTTCAATTTGATTCCTGTTTTATGCTAAACTAAACACTGGGCTTCAAACCTAACACCAAACTTTAATATTTTAGAAAATAATTTTGAAATAATCAAATGTTTTAAAGTAAATTAAAAGAACTTGCAGTCATTTACTTATAATTTAGACAATGTTTACGAATTAATAATTAAAATAATAAAAACGTGACTGTTTCAAATAATGAATCATAAACAGGTTTTCAAACTTAAGAATCACAGTTCTAAAAAGTTTTTGTTGATGATTTTTGAAGGAAAGAATACACAATAAGCTTTGAAATTTCCCTGCAGAATTTTCCGAATAAAGCGTCAGAGATTGTTTGCTGATAATAAAACACAGGAGACACCAGATTGTTCTGATAAACATGAACAAGTTTTCGAAAAATAATAAAAGGATGACAACGATAAAAACGGTGCGTATATTTTATAAATAATCAAATGCTTGTCTTAGAAAAAAAAAATTGCAAATTTTAATGTTATGACTGAATATTTAAGTCGTTAGTTTAACTTTTTTTTTTAATTATTGTTACACCGCTATATTTATTTATGATAAATTTAACTTTTTCTAATTAATAAAAAAGCTAAAAAATTTGCCTTATTTTGATTTTTTTTTAACACTAGAGTGGCTAACATTACTAATTAATAATAATCATTTTAATTGTTAATTACTACCATAGCCAATGCTTCAATGCTCTTTATCCCCATATTTAATACATCATACATAATACAAAACTTTTTTTTTTTTTAAATCTTAGAATACGTGAAATATACACAAAGCATACATGACTGTCACCGATTGCAGGAACTTTCGTAATCGGAGTGCCTTTCATTCGGATTTTAGGGTGCATCGTTGCGATTCCCGAAGCTGCATGAGAGTCCTGCGTGGATGCCAAAATTTCTATTTAAAGTTAACCTGAACCTCGACCCAAATATGACAAAATAAAAATTTCGTTAATCCAAAATCCAACCTGAACCCAAAAGAAAAATAATCTATATTTTAATACAATTATGGGAAAATTACTTGCAATTATACAGGGTGTCCGAAAAGTCTTTCTTTCATTGGAAGAAAGACTTTTTGGATTTTTCTGATCCCGTGGCTTGAACTTTTCACCAAGACCTAGAACCCGACCCGAATCAGGTTGAGTTGGGTAAAATCGGGTTACCTGACCCCATGTAAGACTCTAAGATACTCTTTGAACTATTATTTATTGAGTATTTTAGAATATTTTATTGACATATTATTAAATAGTTTTATGAGGAAAAATGATTTAATGTAGTAAAAACGCAATTTTTGTAGTCAAATTTGAAAAATTTAATTTGTTTTATATAAATTTAGGAAATTTTTAAAACTACATTTCTCCAAAAATTTTGTGCACTTTGAAATATACCTTGTTGATATATATATATATATATATATATATATATATATTAGAATAGCTCTATAGCTGTAAGAATCAGATTTCCAAAAAAAAAAAAAAAATAAGTAGTTTAAGAAAAATCAAATATGTTGTTATGACATTTAAATAAATTATCATGACATAAAATGTTAATTAAAAATAAAATGCTATCTAAAACATACAGTAAAAATGACTATTTACTTAAAAGTTTAGTTTTAAAAATAACCTATTTATATTACAGAAAATACGATTCTTAGTTATATTAAATGCACCTTAAGGATCACCCAAAAAATGAGCACGTGAATTCAAAAGATTTGTTGAAGTTTTGTCACTTAGAATATCAAAAGGATAAAAAAATCAAATTGATAAAAATCGATGAATTTAAAGGTTGCATTTCTGAATCATTTAAATGAAACTACAAAGCATTTTTTGCATACTTTTACTGATCGGGGTCTTCACGGCACCGTGACAATATACTTCGGATATCTAAATTCATTTTAATCAAAAAGTTGGAAAATTCATATTTTCGTCATTTTTCGTAAAATGAAGGGTATCTAGTCCAATTAAATAAAACCATTTGAAAACCCGCTTGTATGATATTAGTAAAAATATGAAGTAAAAATAGTTTTGTAAGACAAAAAAAAAAAAAAAAAAAAAAAAAACCTATTTTGTTTGTATTCACTTAAAAATCACGCCTAATTTCATGATTGCAATTCATACAGTTCCAAACAAATTTCGTTGTCAATTCTAATTTTTGCTCTATTTCTTTTTTAAGATATGGTAACAGGGGAAAAAATGCAATTATTTAAACTATCTATACAGGATTTCTAAATTGTTTTCGCAACGTATAATCATAATTTAATTAATATTAAACTACTAAATGATAAAAGAGTATTTTTAAAAAATATAAAACCCACACTTTATTTTTTATTTATATTTTCGACTTCTTAGTGTTTAAAATATTTCGCGTGGTTAGGCGCATAATTAACTCCATTGTTTTTGTAACTCGTATACAGTTGTAACTATAAAGAATATTTGTCGATTTCTCATATGCAGCCGACTAATGGAAAAATCCCTTACAATTAATATATTAATTTATAAATAGTTTTAAAAATATTAAAGAGTTGTTTTATCATCAAAAACAGCCTGTGACATATTTTTTTTTTATAATTCTAGCTTATAAAAAGTTAGTGGAAAATCGATTATAAAATTCCAGCTTTACATACGAAAAGCAAGTGGAGAAAAAAATAAAAGAGTCTAAAATGTCGCTGTCTCCCGGTTTATAAAAATTACAATTTAAAAAAGTTTTTCTTCTTGATTTTTAAGAAAAGAATAAACACAATAGAGGACGATATGTCTGTGCAGGATTTCCTGAATAAAGAGTTGAGAGATTTTTTTACTGATAATGAAATGCAGGAAACAACAGATGGTTCTGATGATCATAAACAAGTTTTTGTCCTTTTTTAGAAAATGTTGAAAAGGATATTCAGGATTTTTTTTCTTAGATTCTAGTCTTAACGATATAAGTTGTGTAATTCGAATTATTTTAACTATTATCACATTGAGCGGCAGTAATTTTTAACATCGTCAACGCTCTTTATAATAACCCCATTGGTCTTCAAAGAAAATTCGTTCTAAAAGGACGTCTCAGTGATGAATGTCAAAAGAAAATATGTATAGTGTCTTATGAATTACGTTAAAATTACATTTTTAAAAGAATTCAGTGTAGGAAAGAAATTGATTAAACACGTTTATTCAACCTAGTTACACATACAAATTTCCAATGTTTAATGTCGGTTTAATTTAGTCGCAGACATGCGACGTATAAAGTTCAGGTTCTCAAAGCACAGAGGCACCTCCAAAGTTATCTCAAAGTAGTCATGTGTATACCTTAATCAACCACACTGTTTTAATGTTTAACATATCTTTACTAAATTTTACTTCATAAAAAAACCCTCTGCTAGCAACTGATTTGTTTAAATGCTCTCTTTCAACATGGTTGCACATTTGAATCTTCCCTGCTTAATGTCAGCTTAAGTAGGCCACAGACCTGCAACGTATAAAGTTAAAGTTTTTCAACATTAAACTGATAGAGGTACCTCCAAACTTAATCCAAAGCATTCCTATGTATATATTGATCAATCACATTGACCTAATATTTGTATAACATTTATCAAGTTTTATTTTAATTTAAAAAAATCCTCTGCTAGCAACAATCTGAAATAAATTGTTTAAACATTCTTGTTCATTCTGATTGCACAATGAAATATTTATTGTTTAATCTCGGCTTAATTTATTTGCAAACCTTGAAGGTATAAAGTTCGGGTCACTGAACGCAGCACCAGCACCTACAACGTTTAAATACATTGACGCGACGAAGCACAATGGAACGAAATCGTGAAAAAGAACTTAAAAATCAATTTTTATTTACTGCTATTGTTATTGGAGTAATCAATAGTACATATGTATTAAACGCCATCTCCGGCCATCAGAACTCGGATTTCATAACGTTGTGTTCACCAAAAGACTAACACAGAAGTAACACTGTAAAAAAAATAATAATAAAAATAAAAAAAGAAGGAAAAGAAAAGAAAAAGAAATATGAGAAGATGTAAAAAAATTGCTTTAACAAAACTTTTAATAAATTTTTATATATAGTATATATGTTATTTATAGTAAGGTAGTTTTTTTTTTTGCCCAGTAATAGTACAGTAATACCTCGGTTTTCGTTGACTTCGGTTATCGTCGGTTTCGGTTTTCGTCGATTTTTTCCATGAAAAATTTGTTTCGGTTTTCGTCAGTTGCCTCGGATTTCGTTTATTTTCTGTGTATTTTTGTGATTTTTTTATTGATTGCGTGTGCTTCATCATGGAAACAAAGTTTATTGTAACTTCACTGTTAAAAATTTGCAGCAAACTGTCCAGTCATTTGACCATTTTTATATAAAATGGTTACGTAACCGTAATTTAACTCTATTGTGACCATATTATTGCACATTTTATAGTCAGAATAGAGCTAAATTACAGTTATGTAACCATTTTTATAAAAACGGTTAAATGACTGGACAGTTTGCTGCAAATTTTTAACAGTGTTGTTTAATGTAATGTATTGCCCCATTTTAGGCAAATCTTAAAAAGGTGGCAGAAAGAGACCACTTTGGACAGCTTGTTTGAGCGACATATGTCCTCTGACTCTGCAGTTGGTCCCACTGCCAAAAGACCAAAAAGGGAAGTGGCCCCAGATACAGTGTCTTGATACAGTACGGTAAGAGCACAATATTAATTTCTTATTGTTTTTAGCATTAAACGCTATACTTATTCTCTATATAATGTGTTTTTGATACGTAATTTAGCGTTTTTAGAACGAATTAATTCGATTTACATAGATTCATATGGATATAATTGACTCGGTTTTCGTCGGTTTCGGATTTCGCCGATTGTTTTCGGACAGATTACAGACGAAAACCGAGGTATCACTGTATTATTAAAAAAAAGTAAAAAAAAAAAATGAACTAAAAGGGAATTTTGAGTACCAAAAAATCACGGATTTTATCAGTATCAGAATTTTAAATTACTGTGCAGTTTTTGCGCCTCTTTTCGTCTCTTTGAAATTTACGTAAAATATAATCCCCAAGGTTCTGCAAAACGAGCCTGTAGGACAAACAGCTGCGGAATTTAAGAAATAAAGCAAGCAAATGCAGAAGGTCGAAATGATTTCAGCAGTACCACTGCAACTGTCTGAAACATCATCAAATCACAAAATAAAAATTGCTGGGTGAATCCAAGTCCTCCTTCGACGAAAATGTGTCGCCCTATTTCATTAGACTTCGCCAAAGAAACTGGTGCTAAAATTGTTGGAAGTTTGAAATTAAGAAATTGCTGGTGTTACTAATGAAATCTAAAACCTCCTTCCTTCATCTTTAACAATCAATGGCAGCCGTATCTCAGGAACAGATAATCATACGGATCTGGAGTTATTCTCATTTGATTCAGCGACCAAAAATACATAGATTTTGATACCACAGACGACTTTTTTAAAAACATTTTTTCAATTTTGGGAGGTTTTGGACTCCTTTTTTTACTTTTAATGAAGTCTAAACACGTTTATAAACAAAGCCATTCAACTATTTGGTTCGATGTATATCTAAATTTGTAGTCCACCGTTCAAAAGTAATTGAATTGTTTAATAAAAATAATAAGTGTTTTTGTGCGATTTCGCTCCACTGTGCTTTTTTCCGCTTGTTTCGAGTGGTCATTTTTTGTTTCACGACAAGATAATACGACGATAGTAGAGGAGGGCAACTGACATGTTTATCATCTCCTCTGGGGAGAGTTTATTTTGTTTATGTTGTTTGCTTTCCTTCGAAACATCTGAAGAGAAACAAAAAAGGTCACTACTGACCACAGATACATTGGAAAGGAAAGACCAGAGAAATTATTTATGGCTCTTGTCGCAGTGTTTGGTCTATACGCAGCCATAAGGCACCTTCAAACTAATCCCTAAGAATTCCTGCGTACACCTTGTTAAACTACGCTGCTATTTCCTAATATTTGCATAATTTTAATTACAATGCTTTCCCGCAGATACATATCTATGGAATATTAAGGTATTGGTTAAAAATATAATTCAGTTCCAAATTTTAAGTTAGATAAACTAGAGGATCCAACTCGGGATTCCCGGATACCGAATATAGGTAAAAGCCATTTGTTATTGACAATTCCAATAGAATTTTTACATTTAATATATATATATATATATATATATATATATATACTCCACTAGCAAATACAAAAAGAATTTTTATACGAAATATATCAATTATGTATAAAATAAAGTTTTTTAAATTTATCAAAAGCGGCACTTTTGTGATAGCCGTATGCCAGAGGTTGAAAGCCCAAGAAATCGCCAAAGATTTCGCTTTTTACAGCAGCCTTTTCTATTACAATTATTTCAATGTTTAAGCACGTAGTTCGGTAACATATCTGTTAAATTTGCGTTTTAATTATATCAGGGGATCCAACCCGGGCTTTCCGGGGGTACAGAACATACAGTACAATATACAGAACATAGGTGTAAATAATTTTTTATCTAAAATTTTAATAGATTTTTAACATTTATTTATTTTTATTGACCATTATTAACACCAAAAAGCATTTTTTTATGACAAATATCAATCATGTATTCAAATAAACTTTTGAAATGTGTTAAAAACGGTACTTTTGTTGAAGCTACTTGCCAGGGTTTAATAGCCGAAGATATTGCCAAACATTTTGCTATTTACGGCATCTTTTTTCTGATTATTTCACTGTTTAAGCACGTAGTCCGATTACATATCTGTTAAATTTGTATTTTATTTATTTATTAATTTATTGATGAAGTTTTAATTTCGTTATGTAATATTAGCCGGAAACAAAGGCTGAATTATTTATATTGTTTTAAATGCAAACGAGATAATTTTCAGTAATCAGGGTACATGCGATAGCGATCGTGTTAAAAAGAATTCACGCTTGAAAATTATTTTTAAAAAAACATTAAAATAACAGTAATTTAATGTACAGCTTTCAAATAAATTGTGCTTGAAGGCATACATTTTTTTCTGTTCAACGGTTAAAAAAATAAAATTGTGCAATGTTTGAAAAATTAAAAAGAAAAAGAAAAATGCAGTAAAAGCAAAATTTATCGATCAGATCGTTAACACAGTCAATATGACGTCAACGTTGCTTACGGACATGTTTTTGCTTTTTAATACAGATAGATATCTTCACATATTCACACTGAATTCCACATTCAGTGATTATCGACCCTTGTTAATGTACTATATTTGATTTACGTTTTTTACAGTAATCACTATAAAGTAAATAATTGAATAAAAAATACCTGTGATGTTTGTTTACTGTAAATGTACATTATACTAATAGATTATATTGCACTTCTTAAGATTTCGAAACATTGTAGGTTAAAGAAATATTCTCTTAGGGACTGATAAGTTTAGGAAATAAAAACACCTTACTTTATTCAATTATTGCTCCAAATCTATCCATCTGAAAGCAATTTGTTGAAAACAACACATTTATTCTATATTTTTATTTTTATGGCATCGTTGTTAAAAAAAGTTATTGAAATGTGTTATGTCTCAAAATAGCGAGATGAAAAAAAAAAATCTAAATAGAAAATGGAAAAAAAGTGAGATAAAACAAGCTAAATAAAAATGGCACGAACTGGAAATGCCAAGAAAAGATTTTAGTGTATATATTTTTTATAATTATATAGGTATATATATATATATTGATATATCACGGCTTATCTCTCTATAAGTATTACATTCAAGTGTTATAATAATTAAGTGTTATAATAATAATTATATAGGTATATATATCTTGATATATCACTGCTTATCTCTCTATAAGTATTAGATACAAGTGTTATAATTTCATAACCTTTGTATATTTTATACATATATTAATATATTCATAGAATACATACACACACACACATATATATATACTGTGAAGTATACGAGTATTTATATGAATAAAATATACTCAATTTAAAAGAACAATAAATGGTTGAAATAACAATATAAACATGATTATTGGAATGGTAAAATAAATATGATGCTATGTTGTTATTTTCTTTATGGTGAATAAGAAGATGTTTTTCATTTCCTCATAAAGATGTGATTGTTTTCTTTATATCATTAAGGTAATATCTTTGAAAAGCAGCTGTGTAATCAAGCAGATATATAATCAAGATGTATCATAAAATAAAATGAATTCAAAGCAAAAGAAATTTTAAAAAAAAAATTATAAATAACTCTTTGAAGAAAAAATGTTAAATATTTTGCTAGGCTAAACTTAGAAATGTTACACTAAAATTTGCTAATATTAAAATCGACTGAAGAAGAATAACATAATTTTGCAATTTATAGAAACTAAAAATTTTAGAGATTCGTAGTTAGTTTAACAAAATCAGATTAGAGTAAATAAACTGCTTAAGAAAATGAATGGCTGAAATTAATAAGTAATAAAAGAATAAAATAGTATAAATATATTATGTTGTATAAAGTGAAAAAGAAAATAAAGTAACATATAAATATTACTTCATTATATTTTTTATTACAAATCACAGTTATTTCAGGCAACAATTTATTTCTAAATAAAAAGATAGCCATAAATTATAATGATTTTTTTTTTCTTGTAAAACATTTACCTTTTTCAGTTGATAGGATAATCCAATTGTTCAACTTATTTGTTCTGAAACGCTGTTCATTTTGCTCCTGTTAAACGTAAGAAATTGTATCGCATAAAGGATATCCTTTCTTAGAATTTCAGTTTATTGATCTTGCTAGGATGGATGAGTCCGTTAAAATGGTAAAAAATAAAAAAATAAAATAAAAAATAAAATAATTCAAAGAAAGAGGTCTTTTTTTCAGAAGTTTTTATTCCTTATGATCTACTTTCTAGAAAATAGAATATTTTTCATTTCGACAATTGTATGCTATTACTTTCATTTGTTCTAAAAGCGTTTTTGTATGCATTGCATGTATTGTATGTTGCTGCATGTAAGCACGCATGTTTGTATGATGTTTGCATTGAAAGGTGTAAATATAGAATATAAAATTTGAGAAAAAGAAGTATTACAGAATGGAGGTAATATACAGGTTGTGGAACATGCTTCAGTGTATTAAATTTATCGTTTTT
The DNA here is from genome assembly GCA_963931845.1 of Maratus michaelseni. Taxonomy (NCBI): domain Eukaryota; kingdom Metazoa; phylum Arthropoda; class Arachnida; order Araneae; family Salticidae; genus Maratus; species Maratus michaelseni. Next base: position 281,268,676 of record OZ007587.1, read on the forward strand.
TCTATTTATATACTTAAATGTTGACAATATATTTACCTTATATATGATAATGTATGTCTTCCATTATAATGTATATTCAAATATTTACAGACACTTGCAATTAATTTTAGTCACGTGATGTGTAAGTATAATTTAATCCCAGTCTCTGTGACATATCAATTATATGTTCTGCGAGCAGTTTCAGTCCTGCTGAAAATTTAATTGGAAATTTAGATATTATCCGATGCTGGGAATTTATTCGTCTCATGTACGCCTCTGGGTAGTGTGCCCACGTATGACATTCCATCCTTCTCTGCGAAGTTTCAGCCTTGCCAACGTATAAGTAAAAAATGCCAAACTGGATGTCGTCCGGATGGATTAATTGGTAAAAGCACTTGGTGCGCTATACCAGGGTATCTGGGTTCGATCCCCGGTCTGGACACATTTTCACATCCTTTGTCAGTGATATGTTCTACTTTGAGCCGAATCACAAATGAAGTAAAAAATAACAATTTCACCCAATGTCATGTTGTGGCTAGTTCCATTTGTGATGTAATATGACTTTATATCGTTAGAATGTTCTATTACAGAATCTATGATCTTTGTTACACAGGCTTGTCAATATATTGGGTAGTAACTCCGCAATTAAACAGAAAAAGAAATTCAAACTGATATATATATATATTTTTTTTTTGATTGCTTGAAAAAGGTTTATGGCACAAATGAACCTTACTCTACTTGCGCTTACTAATAGCAATGCAATATTCTGAAAGTTACGCCTTCATTTACCTCAACTAATATTGGGAAGAACATGATCAATTTAGAATAGTGAGTATTATATGTAATGATCTATAAATTCTTTTTTATCACACATAACCCATCTATATTTGCTCATAACTCATAAGAGAACAAAATAAATCGTTTCTTAAGGGAGTTTGAAACATTTTTGAAATGTAAAAAAATCTGAAATAAGAAAAATTAGGATTAGAGTGCTTTAACTTAAGAGGGTTTTGTTATAGGGACAATAAAAGTTTATATGTCCAGAGGATTTTGAACAAAAACAGACTTGGGAAACCTGCCATTATCACCAAACTAATGTAGGTTTAGAAGTAAATGGATTCGTTCAAGCAAGTGTCGCCAATATGAGTTATTACCATGGTTCAGCAAAAACGTCCAATCTGAGCATGTGCCTTATATGTATGTAGAAAAAAAAACACTTTCTAACTACAATTAAAAATTTGTTAGATTAACTTAATAAAATACTAGTGGAGCTTCGCCCGCTACGCTGGTCGGTTAATTCAAAACGGTCCTTGAATTATATGAACTTAGGATTGGGCGCCCCACTGTCTTTGGATCCGGTCTCTGAAAATCGCTGCAAAACTCGGAACAACGTTTCCGTCCCTTTTCAGTCAACCCTTTTCAATCTCCCTAATTCCCTTGCAAAAGTGGAAAAATGGAGATAGCACCCTTCGTCATTCCTTTTCGCTTCTCGATTTCGCTTCCGAGCATTCAGTAGTTCGGGAGGGTGATTGCTAAACAGGTTTCCCGTTTCTGAGGGGAAAAGCTTTCAAAAAAAGTTGAAGTCTGCACAAAAAGATCAATTGCGAGTGGAAAATCTTTTGTGGGAAAAAGAATGTGAAACCTTATAGAAAGGGCTTTTCGTTTTAAATATATACACTAGATGGAACCCGTCAAAATTTGACGGCAAACAACTTGATAATACCATAAAAGTAAAATTTATAGTTGCTTTAACTTGACAAATTTAATAGTGGGGAGCATAATATGATTAAGTGGTCACAGACTTTTCCATCGATAAATCACATGAGGGGTGTATGCAAAATTTAGAAAAGTACACCCTTGGGGGGTCAAAGTGGGGGGATGGACATGGGAGATGCATAATATGATTAAGTGGTGACAGACCTTTCCAATGATATATAACATGAGGTTGTGTGCAAAATTTAGAAAGTACCCCTTGGGGGGGGGGGGGCAAAGTGAGGAGATGGACACCGGAGATGCATAATATGATTAAGTGGTCAAAGACCTTTCCAATGATATATAACATGAGGGTTGTGTGCAAAATTTAGAAAGTACGGGGGGGGGGGAAAGTGGGGAGATGGACATCGGAGATGCATAATATGATTAAGTGGTCAAAGACCTTTCTAATGATATATAACATGAGGGTAATGTGCAAAATTTAGAAAGTACCCTTTGGTGGGGGCAAAGTGGGGAGATGGACATCGGAGATGCATAATATGATAAAGCAGTTACAGACCTTTCCAATGATATATAACATGAGGGTAATGTGCAAAATTTAGAAAGTACCCTTTTGGGGGGGGGCAAAGTGGGGAGATATACATCGGAGATGCATAATATGATTAAGCAGTTACAGACCTTTCCAACAATATATGACATGAGGGGTGTCAACAAAATTTAGAAAAGTATCTCTTGGGGGGGGGGGGCAAAGTGGGGAGATGGACATTGGAGATGCATAAAATGATTAAGTGGTCACAGACCTTTCCAATGATATATAACATGAGGGTAATGTGCAAAATTTAGAAAGTACCCCTTCGGGGGGGGAAGTGGGGAGATGGGCATCGGAGATGCATAATATGATTAAGTGGTCACAGACCTTTCCAATGATATATGACATGAGGGGTGTGAACAAAATTTAGAAAAGTATCCCTTAGGGGGGGTGGGGGGGCAAAGTGGGGAGATGGACATTGGAGATGCATAATATGATTAAGTGGTCACAGACCTTTCCAATGATATATAACATGAGGGTTGTGTGCAAAATTTAGAAAGTACCCTTTGGGGGAGGGAGGGGGGCAAAGTGGGGAGATGGACATCGGAGATGCATAATATGATTAAGTGGTCACAGACCTTTCCAATGATATATAACATGAGGGTAATGGGCAAAATTTAGAAAGTACCCTTTGGGGGGGGGCAAAGTGGGGAGATGGACATCGGAGATGCATAATATGATTAAGCAGTTACAGACCTTTCCAACAATATATGACATGAGGGGTGTCAACAAAATTTAGAAAAGTATCCCTGGGGGGGGGGGGGGAAAGTGGGGAGATGGGCATCGGAGATGCATAATATGATTAAGTGGTCACAGACCTTTCCAATGATATATGACATGATGGGTGTCAACAAAATTTAGAAAAGTATCCCTTAGGGGGGTGGGGGGGCAAAGTGGGGAGATGGACATTGGAGATGCATAAAATGATTAAGTGGTCACAGACCTTTCCAATGATATATAACATGAGGGTAATGTGCAAAATTTAGAAAGTGCCCTTTGGGGGGGGGGGCAAAGTGAGGAGATGGACACCGGAGATGCATAATATGATTAAGCAGTCACAGACCTTTCCAACAATGTATGACATGAGGGGTGTCAACAAAATTTTGAAAAGTGCCCCCCTTAGGGGGGGGGGGCGGGATGGACCCCGGAGATGCATAACATGAATAAGTGGTCAAAGACTTTTCCACCGATATATCACATGAGGGGTATGTGCAAAATTTAGAAAAGTGTCCCACTTGGGGGGGGGGGGGATGGACACCGGAGATGCATAACATGAAAAAGAAGTCACAGCCGTTTCAACTTGCAACCTTTTTCTCGAAGGCATTTGACAATATTAAATTTTTTTTTACCCAAGACAATTTAACGATATTCTTATTTTTTTTTGCGTAATTCGTCAAACGTTCATGGAAAAAATCAGGAAATTCGCTAATCAATAGTTGATAAATTATAAAATTCAACAATCGATAGCAGTAAAATTGGTCAATCGATAACGGAAAAATCACGAAATTCATCAAATGGTCTCCCGTAAAAAAAATTGTCCTGCACACTGATGTGATGATCAAAAGGGTTTTGAAGTATAGGACAAAATTAGCACTTGCCAAACAGCGAGTAATACTGAAAATTTGGCAATGGACTTTATTGCCACCACTGGTCAAACATAATAGTCACACTCACCAATTGCGATGATTGAATGGAAAAAGATTTTTTTTCTCTGCTGTCGCGCGACAAATTTTGAAACCATTTGGTAAATTTCATCCCCGAAATTGGCAGATTGTGAATTTTTTTCTCGAAGAAATTCGACGATATTCGAAAAATTTTTCTCCCGAAACCAGTTGATGAATTTTGCGATTTTTCCACTGTGTAGATTAATGAATTTTGCACTTCTTCCGCTATCGATTGACGAATTTCGAATTTTATCGACTATCGGTTAACGAATTTCACGATTTTTTCCATGAACGAACAAATTGCGCACTTTCTGCTAATTGACACATTTCGCCCTTTACAATTCAGTCAATGAGTTGAACGTTGTTTCTTTCGAGAAATGTCAGGAATGAAACAATGATTCTTTAGGTTGAATTTACTTCGTTCGATGCCCCATGGAAGAATGTGTGCGATGCAGCAACGGGCGTCACAGACTTTTTAGGGCACCTGCAGACTAAAAACATCTAACCAATCTTCGCGGGGGGAAAATAACAGATTTTGTCAAATGATTGAGGAAAAAACACTACTTTATCAAAGGATAATGGGAAAACATGACTTTTGTTAAAAGACCACAGAAAAAACGTAATTATGCAAAAGGATCGCGAAAGATAAGCAAATTTTGTCAAAGAATCGCAAAAAAGGAAATTTCACCAAAAGATCACGCTTTTTTACTAAATTTCGTCTAAAAATTGCGGAATAAAATGTATTTTATCAAAGAATTGCTGGAAAATGCGAATTTCGTTAAGGATCGTGAGAAAAATGCGAAATTCTTCAAAGGATCGCTGAAAAAACACTAATTTCGTCAAAGAATTGCTGAAAAAACATGAATCTCGCCCAATAACAGAAAAATCATGGTTCATAATCATTATATCTAGTAGTATATGTAAATACAGTTTGTGATATAAGACAAAATTAACATTCACCAATCGGCGAGTAATACTGGAAATTGGTGATTGATGTTATTGCCACCACTGGCTAAACTTAGTCACACTCGCCAATTGCGATGATTGAATGTAAAATGAAATTTTTTTTCCCGCTGTCACTCAAAGAATTTTGAAACCATTTGGTGAAGTTTTTTCCGAAACCATTTTGTGAATTTCCCGATTTTTTCTTCAAAATCATTTGACAAAGAGACTTTTTTCTCGATGGCATTTGACAATATTCAAAATTTTTTTACCCAAGACAATTTGACGATATTCTTAATTTTTTTTGTGCAATTCGACAAATGTTCATGGAAAAAATCATGAAATTCGTTAATCAATAGTCGATAAATTGTGAAATTCAGCAATCGTTAGCGGTAAAATCGTAAAATTTGTCAATCGATAACGGAAAAATAATGAAATTCATCAAACGGTTTCCGGTAAAAAAATTGTCTTGCACGCTGATGTGATGATCAAAAGGGTTTTGAAGGCATTTATTTTATTTGTTGTATTGTGTATAAATACCTAGGTGGAAACAGTTTGCTTATTTTGTCAAATGTTTCAACAATATTCGACCCAATACGCATGCATAAAAAAAATCTTCCGGTAGGACCGGCCAATGAGGTGAAGGTCTATTACGGTCTCTAGAAACGTGTTTGGGATCATCTCCTGTTGTTTTTTTCTTGCACTTTGCGTTAAACCTAGGAAGGTATTTATATAGAACTCACTGTGGAGTGTTTAGAAGGTATTTATTTATTTCATTTATTATAATTTGTATGAATACTTAGGTGTACATTTCGGATTTACTGTTTAAAAATGAATTTAGGCTTTTTTAACGTTCGCGAAATCAATCCCGATGGAAATTGTCTTTTTAGATCTCTATCATTTTGTTTATATAGTACAGAAAATGATTATTTAAATGTATGTAAAAATATCGTAGAACACGTAATACAAAATTGGACCACTTATAGTCCGTTTATTATCGGGGATGAATCTTATGGTGTTCCGATTGCTAATGAAGACAATTATGTAAATATATGGTTCTTCATAGAGGTATATGGTTCTTCACACTTCAATAGAAGCATTGTTTAAATTAATATAATTCTACAAATATGATGCAGTTTTAAAATATCGAGTAATGATTAATACTGTCAAAGAATATACTCATATACGTAATTAAGTTTTGGTACTTCTCTATTATCTCATCGACCACTTTTCATAAAAAAAAAACTATCGCCAAATAAATGGGAGAACGTTGTCATTGGAATATTAAAATAAATAAATAAAATATAAGAATTTAAGGATACAATTGTTATTTTAATTAATGAAATAACTAATAAATCAAATAAACATAATGAAAAATACACGCAAATGTTGAATTAAAAACCACGTGATGACATAAAAAACACGTATAATGTTTTCGACATCAAGTAAATGGGACTGCAATTTTGGCATTTAATCATACAGTTTGGCGATAGTATTTTGTTATGAAAAGTGGTCGATGGGATAATAGAGAAGTACTCAAGTTTTTTATACCAAGTTTGAAAATTTATCTTTTTTTGACATTTAAAAAAAATAACATAAAAAAACATTACAAATTTGCCCATTTAAAACATTCAAGATTTGTATATATACAAACAATACAATGTAAATATTGATATTGTTACATGATACATTATATACATTGTTTGCATATATACTTCTTTGTATACATATATTGTTTGTATACATACAAACAAATATAATGTAAACACTAGATGGAACCCGTCAAAATTTGACGGCAAACAACTTGATAATACCATAAAAGTAAAATTTATAGTTGCTTTAACTTGACAAATTTCATAGTGGGGAGCATAATATGATTAAGTGGTCACAGACTTTTCCATCGATAAATCACATGAGGGGTGTATGCAAAATTTAGAAAAGTACACCCTTGGGGGGTCAAAGTGGGGGGATGGACATGGGAGATGCATAATATGATTAAGTGGTGACAGACCTTTCCAATGATATATAACATGAGGTTGTGTGCAAAATTTAGAAAGTACCCCTTGGGGGGGGGGGCAAAGTGAGGAGATGGACACCGGAGATGCATAATATGATTAAGTGGTCACAGACCTTTCCAATGATATATAACATGAGGGTTGTGTGCAAAATTTAGAAAGTACGGGGCGGGGGCAAAGTGGGGAGATGGACATCGGAGATGCATAATATGATTAAGTGGTCAAAGACCTTTCTAATGATATATAACATGAGGGTAATGTTCAAAATTTAGAAAGTACCCTTTGGTGGGGGCAAAGTGGGGAGATGGACATCGGAGATGCATAATATGATAAAGCAGTTACAGACCTTTCCAATGATATATAACATGAGGGTAATGTGCAAAATTTAGAAAGTACCCTTTTGGGGGGGGGCAAAGTGGGGAGATGTTCATCGGAGATGCATAATATGATTAAGCAGTTACAGACCTTTCCAACAATATATGACATGAGGGGTGTCAACAAAATTTAGAAAAGTATCTCTTGGGGGGGGCAAAGTGGGGAGATGGACATTGGAGATGCATAAAATGATTAAGTGGTCACAGACCTTTCCAATGATATATAACATGAGGGTAATGTGCAAAATTTAGAAAGTACCCCTTCGGGGGGGGGGGGAAGTGGGGAGATGGGCATCGGAGATGCATAATATGATTAATTGGTCACAGACCTTTCAATGATATATGACATGAGGGGTGTCAACAAAATTTAGAAAAGTATCCCTTAGGGGGGTGGGGCGGCAAAGTGGGGAGATGGACATTGGAGATGCATAATATGATTAAGTGGTCACAGACCTTTCCAATGATATATAACATGAGGGTTGTGTGCAAAATTTAGAAAGTACCCTTTGGGGGAGGGAGGGGGGCAAAGTGGGGAGATGGACATCGGAGATGCATAATATGATTAAGTGGTCACAGACCTTTCCAATGATATATAACATGAGGGTAATGGGCAAAATTTAGAAAGTACCCTTTGGGGGGGGGCAAAGTGGGGAGATGGACATCGGAGATGCATAATATGATTAAGCAGTTACAGACCTTTCCAACAATATATGACATGAGGGGTGTCAACAAAATTTAGAAAAGTATCCCTTGGGGGGGGGAAAGTGGGGAGATGGGCATCGGAGATGCATAATATGATTAAGTGGTCACAGACCTTTCCAATGATATATGACATGAGGGGTGTCAACAAAATTTAGAAAAGTATCCCTTTGGGGGGTGGGGGGGCAAAGTGGGGAGATGGACATTGGAGATGCATAAAATGATTAAGTGGTCACAGACCTTTCCAATGATATATAACGTGAGGGTAATGTGCAAAATTTAGAAAGTACCCTTTGGGGGGGGGGGGGGGGGCAAAGTGAGGAGATGGACACCGGAGATGCATAATATGATTAAGCAGTCACAGACCTTTCCAACAATGTATGACATGAGGGGTGTCAACAAAATTTTGAAAAGTGCCCCCCTTAGGGGGGGGGCGGGATGGACCCCGGAGATGCATAACATGAATAAGAAGTCACAGCCGTTTCAACTTGCAACCTTTTTCTCGAAGGCATTTGACAATATTAAATTTTTTTTTACCCAAGACAATTTAACGATATTCTTATTTTTTTTTGCGTAATTCGTCAAACGTTCATGGAAAAAATCAGGAAATTCGCTAATCAATAGTTGATAAATTATAAAATTCAACAATCGATAGCAGTAAAATTGGTCAATCGATAACGGAAAAATCACGAAATTCATCAAATGGTCTCCCGTAAAAAAAATTGTCCTGCACACTGATGTGATGATCAAAAGGGTTTTGAAGTATAGGACAAAATTAGCACTTGCCAAACAGCGAGTAATACTGAAAATTTGGCAATGGACTTTATTGCCACCACTGGTCAAACATAATAGTCACACTCACCAATTGCGCTGATTGAATGGAAAAAGATTTTTTTTCTCTGCTGTCGCGCGACAAATTTTGAAACCATTTGGTAAATTTCATCCCCGAAATTGGCAGATTGTGAATTTTTTTCTCGAAGAAATTCGACGATATTCGAAAATTTTTTCTCCTGAAACCAGTTGATGAATTTTGCGATTTTTCCACTGTGTAGATTAATGAATTTTGCACTTCTTCCGCTATCGATTGACGAATTTCGAATTTTATCGAATATCGGTTAACGAATTTCACGATTTTTTCCATGAACGAACAAATTGCGCACTTTCTGCTAATTGACACATTTCGCCCTTTACAATTCAGTCAATGAGTTGAACGTTGTTTCTTTCGAGAAATGTCAGGAATGAAACAATGATTCTTTAGGTTGAATTTACTTCGTTCGATGCCCCATGGAAGAATGTGTGCGATGCAGCAACGGGCGTCACAGACTTTTTAGGGCACCTGCAGACTAAAAACATCTAACCAATCTTCGCGGGGGGAAAATAACAGATTTTGTCAAATGATTGAGGAAAAAACACTACTTTATCAAAGGATAATGGGAAAACATGACTTTTGTTAAAAGACCACAGAAAAAACGTAATTATGCAAAAGGATCGCGAAAGATAAGCAAATTTTGTCAAAGAATCGCAAAAAAGGAAATTTCACCAAAAGATCACGCTTTTTTACTAAATTTCGTCTAAAAATTGCGGAATAAAATGTATTTTATCAAAGAATTGCTGGAAAATGCGAATTTCGTTAAGGATCGTGAGAAAAATGCGAAATTCTTCAAAGGATCGCTGAAAAAACACTAATTTCGTCAAAGAATTGCTGAAAAAACATGAATCTCGCCCAATAACAGAAAAATCATGGTTCATAATCATTATATCTAGTAGTATATGTAAATACAGTTTGTGATATAAGACAAAATTAACATTCACCAATCGGCGAGTAATACTGGAAATTGGTGATTGATGTTATTGCCACCACTGGCTAAACTTAGTCACACTCGCCAATTGCGATGATTGAATGTAAAATGAAATTTTTTTTCCCGCTGTCACTCAAAGAATTTTGAAACCATTTGGTGAAGTTTTTTCCGAAACCATTTTGTGAATTTCCCGATTTTTTCTTCAAAATCATTTGACAAAGAGACTTTTTTCTCGATGGCATTTGACAATATTCAAAATTTTTTTACCCAAGACAATTTGACGATATTCTTAATTTTTTTTGTGCAATTCGACAAATGTTCATGGAAAAAATCATGAAATTCGTTAATCAATAGTCGATAAATTGTGAAATTCAGCAATCGTTAGCGGTAAAATCGTAAAATTTGTCAATCGATAACGGAAAAATAATGAAATTCATCAAACGGTTTCCGGTAAAAAAATTGTCTTGCACGCTGATGTGATGATCAAAAGGGTTTTGAAGGCATTTATTTTATTTGTTGTATTGTGTATAAATACCTAGGTGGAAACAGTTTGCTTATTTTGTCAAATGTTTCAACAATATTCGACCCAATACGCATGCATAAAAAAAATCTTCCGGTAGGACCGGCCAATGAGGTGAAGGTCTATTACGGTCTCTAGAAACGTGTTTGGGATCATCTCCTGTTGTTTTTTTCTTGCACTTTGCGTTAAACCTAGGAAGGTATTTATATAGAACTCACTGTGGAGTGTTTAGAAGGTATTTATTTATTTCATTTATTATAATTTGTATGAATACTTAGGTGTCCATTTCGGATTTAATGTTTAAAAATGAATTTAGGCTTTTTTAACGTTCGCGAAATCAATCCCGATGGAAATTGTCTTTTTAGATCTCTATCATTTTGTTTATATAGTACAGAAAATGATTATTTAAATGTATGTAAAAATATCGTAGAACACGTAATACAAAATTGGACCACTTATAGTCCGTTTATTATCGGGGATGAATCTTATGGTGTTCCGATTGCTAATGAAGACAATTATGTAAATATATGGTTCTTCATAGAGGTATATGGTTCTTCACACTTCAATAGAAGCATTGTTTAAATTAATATAATTCTACAAATATGATGCAGTTTTAAAATATCGAGTAATGATTAATACTGTCAAAGAATATACTCATATACGTAATTAAGTTTTGGTACTTCTCTATTATCTCATCGACCACTTTTCATAAAAAAAAAAACTATCGCCAAATAAATGGGAGAACGTTGTCATTGGAATATTAAAATAAATAAATAAAATATAAGAATTTAAGGATACAATTGTTATTTTAATTAATGAAATAACTAATAAATCAAATAAACATAATGAAAAATACACGCAAATGTTGAATTAAAAACCACTTGATGACATAAAAAACACGTATAATGTTTTCGACATCAAGTAAATGGGACTGCAATTTTGGCATTTAATCATACAGTTTGGCGATAGTATTTTGTTATGAAAAGTGGTCGATGGGATAATAGAGAAGTACTCAAGTTTTTTATACCAAGTTTGAAAATTTATCTTTTTTTGACATTTAAAAAAAATAACATAAAAAAACATTACAAATTTGCCCATTTAAAACATTCAAGATTTGTATATATACAAACAATACAATGTAAATATTAATATTGTTACATGATACATTATATACATTGTTTGCATATATACTTCTTTGTATACATATATTGTTTTTATACATACAAACAAATATAATGTAAACATTATTCAAATATTAAGAGTTTGCAAATCAAAACATTCTAAAGATTTGTATACATACAAACAATATAATGCATACATACTCTTTACAAATAAAATAGCCCACTTATGTAATGACAAAACTTTTAAATCGAATAGAGATAATATATTTCTGTTTATTTTATAACTTATATTCAGATACTCAGATTCTGCTTTTTTCGAACACATAATAATAAAAATATTACTACCGTGCGTACTGTCTTTTGACATTATATTTACATAATCGAATTCATTATCAATCGGAACACCATAAGATTCATTCCCGATAATAAACAGACCATAAGTGGTCCAATTTTGTATTACGTGTTCTACACGTTTGAATAATTATTTTCTGTACTATATAAACAAAATGATAGAGATCTAAAAAAAAAATTTCCATCGGGATTTCGCCAACTTATGAGCCTAAATTCATTTTTAAACAGCAAATCCGAAATGGACATCTAAGTATTCATACAAATTACAATAAATAAAATAAATAAATAAAATAAATACCTTCTAAACACTCCACAGTGAGTTCTAGATAAATATCTTCCTAGGTTTAACGCAACGTGACAACAGAAAAAAACAACAGATGATACGATCCCAAACACGTTTGTAGAGACAGTCATAGACCCTCACCTCATTGGCCGGTGATTTTTTGACGCATGCGTATTCGATCGAATTTCGATGGAATAGATTTGACAGAATTACCAAACAGCTTTAAATATATGGATAATCATTAAAGACTTGCGGAATAACACACGCATATTTTTTGCAAACGTTTAAAATGGATTCACTTCACGGATATTCTGACTCTTGCACGCAATATTGAAGGTTTATTTATAAGTTGCCATCAAATAAAGTATAGTCGTCGAAGGAAAAAAAAGTGAGAGAGAGAGAGACGGAGAGAACATATTATACCAAATTGATGCAGAGAAAAATAAAAATAGCCGTTTGATTTGAATTATGTCTTATTTCAGTTTGTAAAAAAAATATATATTACTTAAGGGGTCGTCTCCATATTAAAATAGTAACAAAGTTAGAAATTGCCAATACAAACATACAATTTTGCCATCATATTTAGATTCCTTGGTAAATTTTACTTTCGGATAGTAAACAGGAAATCATTCGGTAAAGTAGCTTAGGAATTATGCAGACATACAATTTGGAAACCCTAATACTGCATTCCTTTCGAAATTATTATTATTTTTTTTATATTAGTTTCAAATAATATACATTTTGAAATTAATATTCGAAAAAAGAAACATGAATATTGTAATCTATGATTTTTTTTAACAGAAATATATTCCCAGAAGCTTCAAATATGCTAACCAAAATTATAACTCTTTCCGCCAAGTAGTTTTAGAGTTATACTTTAAAAAACTACCCCCATTGCAGTGTATTTTGTAAGTAAAGCACTGAAAAGGGATTTAATTAGAAGTTTAAAAGTTACATCTGCATCATTCCTGAACTACTTCACCGAATGACTTCCCGTTTGGTATACGAAGGTAAAATTTTCCAAGGAATCAAAATAGGATGTTTAAATTGGGTTTTAGTGTTGAAAATTTCAAAATTTGCTACAATTTAAATATGGAGACTGATCCCTAAGCTTATTTATTAACATAAATTGAAACAAGACATAATTCCCAATCGAATGGCTATTTTAGTTATAATGGTGTTTATAATAGTTATATAATAGCGACAATTTGGAGATGAAATTGTATAGGGTATTATTTTTCATTCTTTGCTCTTTTTTGTCGACTGCGCATACAACGTAAGTGAGATTTTTACTAGCACAAAGCAGTGTAATACATACTTAGGGAAGGTATATATCTTGTAGAAATTGAATCTACACCTTCTACGTTCATAAACGATTACCGAAGTAGGGTTGTACCACACTGCCATGCATGTACATAAATTCACTTTCAGGATTTATTTTCTTCGACACTTCCAAGATGGTCTTATGTTATATTTATTATTTATCTTTGTTTTTCATTACTATTATTCCATGCTTTATAAATGCGCTTAAAAATCCACTATTCCCCATGAAATTTTAATATGTTTGATATAGCAATTTCCGTATTGAAAATGATCAGCAGTATTTCACAAGGCTGGAACAAAAGTTTAAATTATATATTGTGTATTCTTTATTGTGGTTTCAATAGAAATAAGTATTTGGTCGCCATTTCTATCTTCTATTTGTTATAGCTGATACGTGAAATATTTGAATTCGTAAGCCGAGTAGCATAATTGCTTAAATATTAAAAGAGTCTATGACATATAAATGATCAGTTATACTGAGCTGGGCTTTAAAATTAAATCTTGAGTAAAATATAGGGTATAAGGGGATGTCGCATTTTCCTTTAATAACAGTTAAAGTCCGTTGTATTATGCAACCTTATTTCTATCCAAAATAATACTTTAGTAAAACAGAAATGGTATTCATGTAATCCAAATGCTGTCTGGAATAAATGCCTTAGTGAAATGGAAATTGCTTTCGTATTTCCTATAAAGTAGAAATATGTTCTAGAAATTGTACTACAGTTTTATAGAATAGAAATATTAATGAGACACGTCTGTCGATAAAACTTTTATAGTCATCAAAGCATCTCTGTAACATTTTTATTATTGTCTGAGTGGAAACGAAGACAGCGCAATATTACTTTGCCGCATATATAGCTACGATAGATATTAAAACCTTTGGTCAAGCATAACTCAAGAAAGATTTAATGGATTTCTTTCCAATTTTCACAGCAGATACCTCTAAAGGTGGCACAACGACACCTATCTAAGATACATATAGTTTTGAGACACCATGTATATATATAAAAGAAAATCCTACTTCTAACGCAGCCATCCATACTCACAAGCAGCAACACACTGTAGTTATACAATAATCTAAAAAAACAAGAATAAATATCAAATCGTTTGGAAATTATATTAAAAATAGATTTTTAAAAAAATCCCAATTAAAGTACATACGTTCGAGGGGACCACACACCATATGAAACTTTCCTTTGTCAAAAAACACATATTTTGACATTGATAGATGCTCTAACTGGTGCGGAGCGTCTCTTCCTGCTCTTGACATCATTTCAAAGAGTTAAAAATCCGATATACGTTGTTTTAGTGTATTATTTTTCTCTATTACATTTAATGTATGTGTACTTCCAATTTTATACCTATAGATCGCTGTCTTGCGTGGTTATCTCCATTTGTTTGTTTGCTTTAACAGTGTACATGAATTTATATATGGTATCTTGTAATCCTATCATTTAATTTGCTCATTTTCATCATTTTAATTTGTACGCGAATTTGTATGTAATTAGTGATAGCGTCTCATTTTTATTATACTTCTCAAAATCCATCCATTTTATCCCAAGTTATTATGTCTATGTTCACAGTCATACACTCAGACTAATCCCTTTGAGTGAAGTCCTAGTAGGTTCATTCTTAACAGGTAAATTAGCTATATGTCTTTATAAAAGTTATTTTTAAACACGTAATTTTATGTAAAAGGTTGTAGAAAAGTTTATGCAGAAAATAAATAAATAAATAAGTAAAATAATAATCCCTTTAATAGTTTTTAAAAATCAGTTAGCAATTTTAGCAGTTACTAAAAGGAATACACTTGTTCCATCACTAAAATAGACTAAAATCACCGCTGGACTACTTGATCAGTCATCACAACTTTTTAACATAATATATTATATCTGCACCACACGAATAAAAATACAATATATTTACGCATATGCCTTAAATTTACATAAAACGAATCTAGTTCCCCGTTAGGAGAAATTAGTTGTATACAGGGTGAATCTAAACTCTTGGGCAAAAGTTTAAGGGGTGATAGTACACATCAAGACAAACAATATTAAATAGGAAACTAAGGGTCTTTCTTAACCCAAACGTCTTCCGAAGGAGATAGGCGCCATTAAAGTTTAGGCTCCAAAATTTCAAATAATTATAAAAAACGGAAAAATTCGTCGATTCGTTTGCGGTTTTCGCTAAAACTATTTTTTATGTCAGTAATTTCTTAAAAATAAATTTTAAAGAAAAAGTTTAAAAATTGTCGATAGAGGGCACTTTAGACTTTAGAGTAATGAACAACTATTTTTTACCGTTATTTTTTGTATCTGATTAAATGCTTTCAAAAGCTTAGACTTAAACTTAAATTTTGAGCTCAAAATCTGAACCGTTGGGAGTGGTTAAGCAGCGCAAACTGAACTGTGTTCAGGAGTTGAAATTTGAAACCCCTGAACACAGTTCAGTTATTTCCGATCTTGGTGTCGTAGACCACGCAGAAACTACTACCCCCTACACGTAAAATAAACTATAGTGGGATGAGAAAATTAAATAAAAAAATTATTTTAAAAACAAATTTTTAAAAATGCCGATAGAGCACGTTTTAGACTTTGGAGTAATGAACAACTATTTTTTACCGTCGACTCCGAGGAGGACCTGGTTGCGAGGATTGCCGTCATAGCAGGCGATATCTGGGAGATGCCCGGGGTATTCACTAATGTTCGCAACTCCCTCCGCCGGCGGCGTGAGGCCTGCATCGTTGCTGGTGGGCACTCTTTCGATCAGTTTTTGTGATTCCTCACGAACATCATGCGTGTACCATTTTCTACGTGTCAACCTTCATTCATATTGCGCACTACATGCATACATCAAATTGTTTCTTTTATTTTGCGCGGAGAAATTGCTCATGTCTGTCATGAATAAATTTTCTATTTAATTTTTCATTACTCTATCGTTTATTTTACGTGTAGGAGGTGGTATTTTCTGCCTGGATTAATTTTAACACAATTATTCAAATTGGTAAAGAAACAATATGAGTTGCAATTTTCCAAATGGACGAAAAATGTCCTGTCCAGGATTCGAACCTGCGATCTCTTGGCTGAAGCTGCCATGCTCTACCAACTGAGCTATCCCGATTGAATCTGGATGAATTATGCCCTCCAGATTCAACCGGGATAGCTTAGTTGATAGAGCATGGCAGCTTCAAGAGATCCCAGGTTCGAATCCTGTCCCGGACATTTTTCGTCCATTTGGAAAATTACAACTCATATTGTTTCTACCTGGTGTACGACACTAAGATCGGGAATAACTGAACTGCGTTCAGGAGTGGGGGGCGGGGAGGGAGGTGTTTCAAATTTCCACTCCTGAAAGGAGTTCAGTTTGTGCTACTTAATCACTCCCAACGATTCAGATTTTGAGCTCAAAATTTAAGTTTAAGTCTAAGCTTTTGAAAGCATTTAATCACATACAAAAAATAACGGTAAAAAATAGTTGTTCGTTACTCTAAAGTCTAAAGCGCCCTCTATCGGCATTTTTTGAACTTTATCTTTAAAATTTATTTTTAAGAAAATACTGACATTAAGAATAATTTTAGCGAAAACCGCAAACGAATCGACCAATTTTTCCGTTTTTTATAATCATTTGAAATTTTGGACCCTAAACTTTAATGGTGTCTATCTCCTTCGGAAGACGTTTGGGACCCTTAGTTTCCTATTTAATATTGTTTATCTTGATGTATACTATCACCCCTTAAAGTTTTGCCCAAGAGTTTAGATTCACCTTTATAATGCCACCAATTATGTCTTCTCGGCGATATTGCTATGCTAATTATTGCATTTTCTTCTACAATAACATGATTAGTGGAAAACAAATCGTTAGATCAGACAGACTGAAACTGCGGCCCATTGACCCACACTTAAATCATCAATCGATACAACACACATTCATTAATCGATATTTATAAAATTAAAAAAAACATAAGAAAGAGTAAAATCTAAAGGGTGTTTAAAACCTACTTTATTGTATTATATATTTTAAAAGTAAGAACAATTCCACTCTGTTATTTATAATTCATTTAAAATTATGTTAAAACGGCCTACATGCTATTTTCTTAGTCGAAAATTATTTCTACATGCAGTTGTATTTGCGCTTAAATGTTGTACATATTTTTAAACTTTTAACACTAATCAAACATTCGCTGTGAAAAATCCCCCCCCCCTGATTTGAACCAACTTTTGGCGCTGCAATAGCTGCAAGCATAAGATGGTGCAATCTTGTTCCAACATTTGGTTCCAACATTCAACCAGAGCTCCGAATCTTGGAACGAGATTTCAGCATCTTAGGGTTGCAACTACTGCAGCACCAAAAATTGGTTCAACCCAAAACAATTTCTTTTACAGTGATTTAAAATTAATTCGATTGGTAGAAATATTATTATTTTTTAAATTTTAAAAACATAAAAAGTTTTTCATTGAGCAAAACTTTGATTTATTAAAGGAAAACGTCGATTGTTTTATTTTTAGAAATTGGAAATTCCGCATCCATTACATTATAACATTTTATATTTGTATCTAATACAAATTACGTTACTTTTGTTATATTGCTTTTCTATACTATTTTTGTTATGTTTCTATTTTAATTATCATTTTTTAGATTATTGTATAAGTACAGTGTGTTGCTGCCTGTGAGTATGGATGGCTGCGTTAGAAGTAGGATTTTCTTTTATACATGGTGTTTCAAAACTATATGTCAGAAATGTAAAGGCAGGTAGAAGGTACCTAAGTAAGCAGATTTTGTATAGAAATGTGGGTGCAGAATTGTAGCGTTAAGGCAGTAGAGGGCGCTGTTGAGTTCGGCGAATGAAAGCGCTTCGCTGGCTGGAATCGTCATTTCCCGCGCGGATTTCGAACAACATGCATCGCTACCCTTACGAAAATAGTTCATAGAGCTGTATAGAACTCTATAGAATTCTTTACAATTTCTATAGAATGCCCATTCTATAGAATACTATTTCTATAGAGTTTTGAAGAGTTCTATAGAATGCTTTTTCTAAAGAAAATGTTTCTATAGAAGTTCTGTAGATTTTTTTTTCTATAGAACAGTTTTTCTATAGAGTACTACAAACCTTATAGAATTAATTTCTATGAACTAATGATTCTATAGATTGGCTAAGCTTTGGGATTAGCCTGCTGTTTGCCATCTTGTTTTTTAAATCAAAACATATTTGTTTTGTTTCTCATTTCCAAAATAATTTTCATCCATATTTACTTATTATGAACACGTTATTTAAGTTTATTGACTAATTTATTTATACTTAATAATAAAACTTTATAAACAATAATAAATAAATTATATAATAATATAAATAATATAATAATATAAATAATTATATAATAATATAAAAATTATATAATAATATAAATAAATTAGTCTAATAATATAAATTATAATAATATAAATAAATTATTGACTAATTTATTTATATTTAATAATAAAACTTTATAAACAATAATAAATAAATTATATAATAATATAAATAATAGAATAATATAAAAATTATATAATAATATAAATAAATTAGTCAATAAACTTAAATAACGTGTTTATAATAAGTAAATATGGATGAAAATTATTTTGGAAATGAGAAACAAAACAAATATGTTTTGATTTAAAAAACAAGATGGCGGACAGCATTCTAATTCCAAAGCTGTTCCATTTAATATGATTATATATATTATATATATATTATTTAATTCAATTCTAATATATTGTGATTAAATTGTCAATGTAATAATATATCAGTCGAACTACTGAATTAAATCATGATTAATTAATTTCCTTATAATTCTTTAATTTGTTGGTTAATTTCATAATAATTTATTAATTTGTTGTTAAATTTATAAAACCATCTAATTTAATAAACTTTATTCAGTTTAATACTATTGTAATTTTTATTCAAATATTTTAATCTGAAATATAAATATTTAAACAATTCTTTCAGTTTTAACAAATAATTTATTAGACTTTTAAATATTTTTACAAAACTATATATAATTGAGATTTCAAATCACGAAAGAAATAAAGTTTAAATATTGTAATAAGAGTTTTGAAACTGTCAATGGTTGTATCATACTGAAAGTATTGGTTCTTTGTCCGATCACTGAAGTCAAGCAGCATCGAACGGGGTTAGTACTTGGGAGGGTGACCACCTGGATTCTGTATATATTTTTATAGAAGCTCTATATTTTTTCTATAGATATTTTTATAGAAGCTCTACAGACATTTCTATTGAACTTCTATAGACATTTCTATAGAACTTCTACAGATATTTCTATAGCTTTAGATTAAACAAGCTTATAGAAAAACGGGCCATAATTCTATAGGATTCTATAAGGCATTTTCTATAAATATTTGTGTAGAATTCTATCAGAAATTTTTGTAAGGGTACACCAATGCGGAACTTGTCTACATATATTTCATGTATGGGGCTGCCCAAGGAAATGGACCGGCTGCTCCAAGGATGTACATGGAACGATTCTCGGGTAGGAATCTGCCGCATCGCCGATTTGAGCGTTTTCATCGGAATTTCTGCACGAGTGGATCGTTTTATGCTTCCAGGCGTGATACGGGCACTGAAATATATCGCAGAATTTTTGCAATGGAAAAAATCAGTATTACGCACAGTAGATGATAGTCATTCGATAAGCTCGAGAGCTGTTGGGCGTGAGCCATGTAACTGTTTGGAGCACTTTACATGAAGACGGAATGCACCCATATCATTTGCATTTAGTGCAAACATTTCAGCCTGATTATTATCATCTGCGTGTCAACTTTGCCCGATGGTACTTACAGCAGGCGGCAGCCAATCACACCTTCCCTGCGGATGTTTTATTCACTGATGAGGCTAAATTTTCACAGTCGGGTATGTTTAACACTCATAATTCTCACCTTTGGCCTCATGGTAACCCACATGACACAAGAACACATAGCTACCAAGAAAAGTTTCCCATTAATATTTTGGCAGGCATTGTGCACAATAACTTAGTAGGACCGTACATTCTATCTAGTCGTTTAAACGAACATACAGCAATTTCCTACAAGAGGTCTTACCTGAACTTTTGGTAAATGTTTATCCAGCTGATCGCACACGTATGTGGTGGAGTCCCAGCTCACTTGAGCAGGAACGTCGGGAATCATCTGGACGCTGTATACGGTCAGCATTGAATAGGACGGATGGGCCTGTTTCTTGGCCACCAGGCTCCACAGATTTGACGTGCTTGGATTTCTTATTTTGGGGTTAGGTCAAGAGCATGGCGTACGATACTCCTATAACATCTGAAGTAGATCTGATGTCCCGATAGTCTGTTGCTGCTGAAAATATATGTGACACGCCTGACGTTTATACTAATGTACGCCAATCCATGCGCCGCTGCTGTGAATCTTGTGTCGCTGTTGGTGGTCATTCTTTTTAGCAGTTTTTGTAAGTTGTTTTGTAAATAAATTGTTGCTTTCCTTTGTCTTTACTTGTCTTTTCTCTCATCTGTTGTTAATACTGCCTTACGTGCTAGCACTTCAACGCTGCATTTCCTCTTCACATTCCTATACGAAATATGCTTATTTAGGTCCCCTCTACCTGCCTTTACATTTCTGACATATAATTTAGAAACACCCTGTGTAAATAATCAAAGTATAAACTTAAAATGTATCTGGTTAATATAGGGCCCTTATTAATTAGAATTATTTGTGCCCTATATGTGAAACTGCTTTGAATTGATAGGCTGCATTTTGTGTAAGTTGAATTGCATAAGCTTTGGTTACGAAGGGAATTTTTCAATATTTTGACTTTAAAATTGAAGAAATATTTTAAAAATTATTTTTTTTTACTCTATTTAAAGAACATCAAGTAATTGTTTCGTAACAAAGACAAATTCAGATAGATAAGGGTTAATTATTTGAAAACTGGTCTTTTATAAATGTGTTTTTTTATTCTTTTGCACTTATCTTTAAAATTATTCACACAAAATCATTTTCCAGTTTGTTGCCGATTTTTTTTTACCGAATGAAAGCAGCAAATCAACAAAAATTAGTAAACTTTCGTATGTTAATTTTTACATTATTAATGTTTTCTGTTCCTGTTATATTACTGTGATTATGCATTATTCCTATGTATTTAAAGAGTATTCTTTCGAGGAAATTCTGTGATTATATTGAAGAATTTTCATAACATTATTTGACGGCCAAAGTAAGCCATTAAATATTAACAATCCATGAGATTTAATGAAATCACACAGCTCAACATCAAAGAAAAATAAGAGCTTTAAATAATATTTGAAGGTAATTGCGCTGATAAAATTTATTTATGTTGTCGTATAAATATAATTTTTTTCCATGCGCAGTTTAAATTCAAGTGTGATGTTCAAAGTTTATACGCATCGCATTTGTATACGGTTATTCTTTTTATTCAAACTTAAATAGTTAATTTTACGAGATGTTGCCATTTTACACATTTATTATTTATGACCTAATGAAAAGCAAATTTATTACCCGATAAACTATTTATAACTGACATCAAATGCTGATTCATTAAAATTCACCTTCGGTTAGTTTAAAATATCGATTTTATTAAATGAAATTTACTTTACTTGTCATATCCATTAGTCTGAACAAATTAATGGATTCCATTATCAATTAATTCTGGCTTTGATCAAAATTTATGACTGTAAATTAATCTTTTTTTTTTTTTGAGTGACTGAATCTTTTAAATCAAGTATGAAATAATTACTATGTCACATGACGCACACATTATACAAAAGTGAAACAACTGTAAGTATGTGAGTTTTGTTGTATTCTTTGTTTAGAGAATGATCTGCATAAATCTTTTCTACCACTGTTCGTGTATGAAACATATGTAATAATGCCTAAAACATACCGGGTTCCTAAAATGGACTGACTGATTTTAAAATTCATTAATTTGCAAATGATGACATATACTGAAATTTTTTTTTGCAGGAGAGTAATGTATGATGTCCACAGTTTATTTACTGCGATTATCTGTTTTAGTTTCAAATAGCAGCGATAGATAGCGCTGAAAGCAATAGGAGCTCAATGGAGGCCAAAACTGAAATTACCAAACTTTGATGAGAAGGAAGGAGGTTAAATATTTGGAGTGGGTCTCATACGCCAATTCAATCTTGTTCCTAAGGCCCGATTCTGAACAAGATTGCATGATTCTGAATGAGATTGTATTGGTGAATAACGCCTCCGAGATGACGCTGTTTGCTTTTTTTTTTCCTACCGGGCCTGACACAAAGAGCAATTTACCACGCGTGACGTCACAAGCGAGATCCATACTACTTAAAATTTTCCACGTACTTTCTTCGTTTGTACGGATTGTTTACGATAGTATTTTGATATTATTTATTGTTTTATTTAGTAATTAATATTATTTATCAGTGTATTTAGAGTATAACGCTATCAATAATTATAGATTATAACTATTAAAGAAAGTGTAGATTATACCTATAAAATAATGAGAAGAAAATGTTGTGCTCCTGGTTTCAAATCTACGCATATTTCATGTAAAATATTGTTTTTAGGAAAAGATAAGTCAATGTGTTCAATCAGATCTATTAATCTTAGCATTTTTTTTAATTTAAAACTTTTAATACCTTTAATTTCCTTTTATAAAACAAGTTTATTAACTCCCTTTTATTTCAAGATTATGAAATTTACTACATTATTTATATAATGACAAATTTTAAGATAGGAAATTCAAAACATCTCTCTTTATTAAATTTTTCTTCTGGGATACATTGACCGAACTGGATCTCTCTTGTGACGTCACTAATACTTGTACGAGGCTAACGAAAAAGAAAGGCTACCGCGGTGCTTCACACGTATCTTTTTTTACAGACCGCCGGAGTCACGTGATGCTCGAATGCACCAATGCAGGTGTACGAAAAGAGCATTACGTCACTCTAGCGGTCTGTAAAAAAAGATAAGTGGAATGCACCGCAGTAGCCTGTCTTTTTCGTTAGCCTCGTACTTGTAGCAGGCCCGATAAAAAAAGCACACAACGTCATCTGGGAGGCCCCGATAACACCCACTCGATATATTTAACATCCTTCCTTCGGATCAATGTTGGGTGATTTCTGCTTCAGCCTGGATTGGGTCTATTGCTCGCAGCGCCATCTATTGCTGGTAAATTGAATTAAAATCAGGAATCACAGTAAAATAAAACTCCTGACATCCTACATAACACCCCTGCAAGATTTTTTAAAAATATCTGTCACAGTTTGCGAGTTAATAATTTTTTTAATGAGTCAGTCCATTTTAGGGCTCCCTGTATATAATATGTTGTGTCGTGTCTCTTGCAGATATAAAGAACTAGACGGATCTAATAATCTGATAATTTAAAATATTAAGAAAATATTTTCTTTTAAAGTATTGGAAATGATTTCGCTATCTCTTGGAAAACTTTAGAAATCGTATTTAGCCAGTGCCTTATAGACGCATTGTAAAGAGAAATAAAGAGGGAAATGATTAAGAAAAGTGACATTCAATGCTTCGCCAAAAGCTGTATACGAAAAAAAGTAGATACTACTTTTAACAATACTGATTAAAAAATAAACTTTTTACATGCCATATATTTTATGTAACGCAAATGCCAATTCTTGGTTTGAATCAGCAAAAGACATTTAAGTACAATAGTATTTTTAGAAGTACTTTTCATGCTCTAAATTGGATCAATTTTGCTTATTCGCAATATTTCCTGTTTGCGTAACAAAATCCAAAATTGAAACACACTATTCCTGCAAAATTATGAATACGTTAATATTAATAGAAATCATAATTTTTATTATCTATATCAAATATTTTTAAAAACAGAAATCACTATAAGAGAGCTTGAATATGTGACATACTTCGGAGGAAGAGAGCAAACTCAAAGAAGCCGGAGCACTGTTGAAAACATATTGTTAAAAAAATGTGAAACTGTAACCATTTTAAAAATACTTATGTAAAGTTACAGAGAGTTCAGAATCAGCAGTATGAATATAAACAAATAAATTATTCAGTAAAATTAAAAGGAAAAAAAACTTTTGAAAAATTCCTTAAAAAGGACTGATGAAAAATTACCTTGATTGGTTTACAACACTATGGTGATATATTGCCAAAATAAATAAAAAAACTTTCCTTTTATTCTGAATTCATAGAAAATTTAAGACTGAGCCGAAAATCTGACTTGGAAAATCTTGATTAGCAAACATGAACATTAATGATTTGACAAGTCTGGGAATTCTGCGTAAAAGAAACTTTTAATTTCCTAAAACATTAGAACTTTTTTATATATAAATATATTTAATTCTACTATTGGTAGAAAACCTTGTTTTAGAAGATTTTTTAAAAAAATATATAAGAAATTTAGTAGATAGAAACACACATTAAAACGATTTTATATCTATAAACTGAGGCCGGAACTTCTTAATAAATTGACATCTAACCAAGAAAAAATTGAAATTTACAGACATTTCCAGTTTCCCCTTGTATTTGTACATAAATGCAACCTTTTACAACAATCAAATAAAAGTTTAGAAACAGTTTCTCGCAAAAAAATAAAATATTTAAACAATCCTCTTAATATCTCTTATAGAAATGTATGTTTGTGAAATCCAAAATTAGTTAAAATATAAAAAATCTAGAACTTTGAAATTTTTTCTACTAAATGAAATTTTGTTTACTTTCGATAAAAATAATAGATGTATTTTATGTTTTCCTATAATGCAAATAAAAGAAAGGCGTTATTAGAAATTCTCTCATAATATAGTTATTAAGTGATAAAGTTACTTATTGCATTCAATCAAGGGAAAAATATTGCTTCATTTATTACAAAATAAACTGGTCAGGGAAAAAAAAAACGTTTCGGATTAGGATGATAGAAAATTATCCATTAGTTACTATTAGCTTCATTTGTTTAAAAAATGTTGTTTTATCGATTGTATATATTGAAAGTTTTTGCATGTAAGTATGTATGTGTTATACGATGAATGCAAGTACAGGGTTGGCAATAAATAAGTTTCCCACTTTAGAGGGCTCTAGAATGCGTTCTATTGGTCCAAATAAGATAACATTTTAACTACAGATAATTCAAATGCTGCGCTTGACATTTATTAAATAATAAAAAAATTATTATGAAAATTCACCAGTAGATGGTATTGTAACACAAATGGTATTTATTGGCAATTGAAAATACGAAACATCATTTGCGTTACAGTGTATGCCTATTATCATTATTCTTTGGATAAAAGGAAGGCGGATTCTGAACGAGCATTAGTTATTTCTCTGCAAATTATGCCTGCGTTGCAAAAAAAAAAAAAAGCGCGACTGGTAAAATTGTTCTACCAGAAACAGCATAACTCTGTTTTATCTGTAATAGAATTCCACCATATGAAGCAGATAAGAAGAGGTCCAATGACTCCATGGACCCTACGCAAGATGATGAGAAATATGAAACAGCTGGGCAACTAGGCATTCTTCCAGGAAGCAAATCCCGTCTTCTAGCTAAAATGTGGCTACCAAGGTCGTTGAAGCCAAAAGTCAGTCGCCACGTGGTAGTGTGGGTGTGCCAGTTGTTTCCCATGTATTGGATATGTCGTATTCCATTATACGAAAAAATCTTATGGCAGATTTTGAATTTTTATCCCTACAAAATCAAGCCTGTGCACCTATTGCAGGACGGGGACTCAGAGGTTCGTAAAACTTTTGCACTTGAGTTCCTTACTCGAATGGTGGTTGACGTCAATTGGCCATGAGACATTCTGTGGACATTACGAAGTACACTATTGCCTCAATGGGCAAGTTAACCTCCACAATTGTGGAATTTGGGCAGCGGAAAACCCTCACGCTATCCACGAACAACCTTTGCATCATGAACAAATGATAGTATGGTGTTGTTTTACGACTACTTTTACCATTGGAGAGTATTTTTTTTTGAAGAGCTAACTGCAAATGTAATCCAAACCTTTTCCGTCGCAGGACAACGGTACCGTGATACGCTAAGGGATTTTGTAATCCCACAACTTCAACAGCGTGAATGCCGTCAGGACATCCTTTTTATGCAGAATGGAGCACCTCCTCACATTAATCGTCATGTAAAGCAATTGCTAAGAAAGCATTTCACAGATGCACGGGTGATCAGCTGCCATTTTGCAACAGCATGGCCTCCTCGTTCGCCGAATATCACCTCCTGCTACTATAGGTTGTGGGGTTTCCTGAAGGACAATATCTACCTTAAAAGGCCAGCATTCGCCGCCATATTCTTGATAATCCCTCAGACGCACTCCGGTCAGCTGTAGAAAATGTGGTTCTACGATTAGAGTACATTGTTGAAAATGAAGGGTGCAAATTGAGCAGTTTTAATGCTACTTTTAAAAATATTATTTAACATTTATTAAGCATATTAAATGTTTTTATGTGCATTACAGCGCCACCTCTCGGAGGATTTTTATACTATTTTTTATTTAATAAATGTCAAGTGCATCATTGGAATTATCTGTAGTTCAAATTTTATCTCATTTGGACCAATAGAACGCATTCTAGAGCCCTCTGAAGTGGGAAATTTATTTTTTGCTAACCCCGTACATAAGATAAGTATATAAGATGATATAAATATGTAACTCTATGCAAGCATACAAGTAAACATATAATAAAAGAAAGGATGTGTGTGAAATATGGTAATAATGTATTAAGCTCGGGGTATTCAGCATTGAGGTCATTTAAAAAAATAAGCACATTTTTTTTTATCTTACTGACTTTGGGGCGTAAGTAAAATTCTGTGACTAAGCCTTTTTTTCTAATATAATTTTTCTTTTACGTGCTTAAAACTAAAATTTCAAAGTATTATAATTTGATGTTCCTGTTTTTGTATTTCCTGTATGAGATTGTTATTTTTCTATATGTGTACTGAACAGGGGCCTCGCTAAGGGGGGGGGGGACGGGGGGGAGTCCCCCCCCCCCCAAACATTTGTGAATGCTATTACACTTGGCAAATTTACAAACTTTTATTTGGCAAATTTGTATAAAACTTTAATAAAAACTATAATATACTCTCTATTTTTAATAGACTTGACAAAAGTTACAGATCTAATTGGGAATATTATTAAACTTTTTACAAATAAGAACTATATTACATTTTCTAACTGTGGTATTTTGGTAAATTGTAAAACTAGTTGGCAAACTTGTTGAATTGGCGAGAACTATTTATTTTTCCTTTTCAATGAGTTGGCAAATACTGAAATTTGACTTGGCAATTTAAGGTCCTCTCCCCCCTCAATAAAAAGTCTTAGCGATGGCACTGGTACTGAACGTACACAGATTATTCAATGTTGTATGTTTTGATATTTTCAGTGGCAATTCAAATTTAAAACTCAGTGAATCAGCAATTTAAGCAAATTCTAAAATTACTGTCCTATCAGTATATTTAAAATCGGCCTTTAATTCTGAAAGTGCATTAAGATAACAAGCAGAATTTAAATAGTACTTAAATATATCAACAAAATTTCTATTTATTAGTGAATCATATAATAGTGAATTTCATTTCATTTTAAACAGCGGCTCAACATATTAACAGGAGGCAGGAGACATCTTCCTGGGCGGCCGACCCAATGGGTTTAAAGCCGGGATTATCCCTAAATCCGAGGAGTAAAATCTCTCTATTCCCAGCTAACCCGGTGAGCTATCAGCCAGGAAAAAAATCTCGATTTGTTGAACCTTTTAAGGGGAAAAAATTACATTATTTTACAATGACAATATAATTTGGTATTTTACATTAACAAATTCACACAAATTATATATCAATATTATTAATTAATTATTACAAATTAACAGAAATTATGCATCATTTTAAGATAATATGAGGATTATTAATGATAAATCGTTATCAATATTTATTAGTTTATGTTGATTTCTTCTACCTTTTTTAAAAGTAAGAGTATTTAGAATTTGGTAACAAAGGTAAGAATTAGTATAAGGTACTGTAAAAATTTTTATGACCGAAGGAGAAAATATTATATAATATAAAATTCATGATATATATCTCTTATAAGTCATATTTTCGAATTTCTATTTGCCATGGAATAACAATTTTATCACTTATTATTATTTAAAAAAAATAGATTACATATTTAACTGCACCCAACTGCTGCTTAATCACTCATCAATTTGGGTTTGCCATTTTGTAATGCTTACTATATCCCATTGTAGAAAATCATTATGTTCAGTCGTTAAATTCAACGTTATGAATCAAATATGGATGAACACAAATAAAAAATATTAATATAAAAATCATGTGTATGCGAGCTGCTAATTGCAAAAATGAATCATTATTCATAAAACCATTAGATCCGTGCGAGGATTTCACACTGCAGTCTTTGAGATTATTTGATGATACTTTTTTATTAATTTTTAATTAACAGCAATTAATCAAACAAGGTGTTTTAAAGAAATGTGAGACAATTACTCGTCTTTGTAAAAAATCTTTCAAATGATATTTAATTCGTCGTTGTGCGTTTGACATATGCAAAGAAAAATGAGATGTTGACATCAGAAATAAAGTATGATTCTATAGTTTATTGAAACAATGAAAAAAAATTCACGATTTTTTTTTTTTTATATATACGGCTCACTGATTTTCTTATTATAATAAAACAAGACAATTTTTTTTTAAACTTTGTTAATATGAATCTTAATTACATCGAACACTTACAAATTCTTTTTTTGTTCGCACTTTTAAAACAGGATTTTTTTCTAATTAATTCTGGTTCTTTTTTATAGAAAGGACATTAATTATTCATTTACAGTATTTAGAGAAAACAAAGAAATTTAAGTAAAACTTTAAAGTGTTTGTTGAGTAAATTAGCATTTTCTTTTTATAAGAATTTCTGTGATGGATAGTATTTCCAACGCGAAAATAACGTCCTAATAATAATTTTACGGAAATATCGATAATACATTAAAACCCAGTTAACTAGACTATCTAATTCCCAGATGTTTTCTGGGCACAATTCGGATATGCAGAAATCTGGATAATTCGGAAGAAAAAAACAATCATATCAAGAAAAGAACAGAATTAAACATGAAATAAAGATTTGTCGAAATCGTCTTTCTTTAATGTAAAGGTAGGCTTATATTGTATGTTGAAATAAATATAACTTTTACTGCAAACGATAATGAAAAATACAGTACAGTACTTTCATACATTTAGAAGAGTTAGGTGAACATGTGCAACTAAGGTCATGTTCGTTAATTTCTTGAACGTATCTAACTAAGGGCAAAAATGAAAATGTTTCTTAAGCTACAAAAATATAATATAACCAAGAATGAAAGTGTACGATAATCTTTTCCTAGTTACCCACGATTCCGAAAAACGCTCCTTATCATTAGAAACCCCAGAAACCAATATATTTTCAACTTTCAAAGAATCATTTATATGGAAACAAATTTTTTTTGCTGCCACTGATTTTCAAAAACGTTTCCGAATAATTTTTATAAAGCATTAATCAATTTTCTCAAACGGAATATCGTTTTTTTAATTCTATAATTCTGAATTAAAGATTAACAGCTGTGTAATTGAATTTATTCATCAAAGAGTAGCATGACAATGTTAATTTTAATATTACTGTTAATGCTGTTAATTTATCATGTTTGTTGAACATGAAAATGTTTACTTGAGAACTGATAGCTCCCTAAAAACCTATATTCTGTGTTGAGAAACCTGTTTAATACACTACAAAAACTACTTGGAAACGTTTTCGAAAATCAGTTGCTGCGAAAGAAACTTTGGTTTTATAAATTTTTCTTTAAATCTCAAAGATGTATTGATTTCCGAAGTTTCTAAAGATAAAGAATGCTTTTTGAAATCGTGGATAACTCAGAGAGAGAGGTATTCTATATTTTCGTTCGTGGTTATATTACATTTTCCTAGATTAAGATTTTTTTTTTTTTTTTTTTTTAAACAATGTAGGACATAGAAGGTTTTGCCGCTGAAGAGAACTGAATTGTATATTTGAGTTTTCTCAACCGTTTATTCTTACTTACTCTCTGTTAACAACATTCAGTTTTACCAGCTTTTCGCATAAAAATGCAGTCACAATTTCTAATGTACAGGTGGATTTTTCAAATTTCCTTCGACCATTTTTTTAGTGTATATTGGTGAAATACTGACTTAAAATTATCGAAATCTAGACTCCAAAAATTCCGATTAAACTTAAAGTTCAATGTAGGTTTATATAGGAATTGCAAGGAAATTATATTTTTATGAACGAATACATTGAGTTTAAATTTCAATAACTTTTCCTTTTTGAAAATGTAATTTTATTTCCTCATATCGATTCAGACTTCTGGAGTTTGGGTAATTGAAGTTTTGCTGTATTTTAAATATACAAAATGTAAATTTTGGAAGTGGCTCATCGTAATATGTGATAATGATAATTGTCACATAGTTGTATGACAAATAAATAATATCAGAAAATAAGACATGGCTCACTTTAATACGTCTTGATAGTAACTGTAATTATGAGCTTGAGCAGGCCCATGTAGCATAAAATGGTTGAACTAACATTGGCTATTTGTTGGCTAATTGTCAATCCACGTTGGCCCACAGTAAAAAAAATGTCCTCCTTGCCGTACCATTAGCCAATGAATCATTTGCTAACGAAAGCCCAACAGTAGTCCAAACGTTCACTGCTCAGAATTATGCTCAGATGCGCTCCCAATTAGAAGGGTCTCTGTATCTACCATTTTCCAAACAGTTGCCAACCCTAGCATTCCCAATCTACCATATCCCAATGGTTACCACGAGCTACCGACGATGGGTCAACAAACTGTGTTACTCGGAGATACTTTCTTTGTAACAAGGCGATATTAACCCCTTAACAATTTGTTCGTAGTGAAGTACCATACCAGCAAGAAGAGTTTGCTTGCTCCATTACCGAGAGTTTTTGGACTGGACTGGACTTCTAATTATATTTATCGAGGTGCCTGTGGCATCTGCCACACATCCCCGAAGCATAATATCATTTGGATACTAAATGGTCAGTATACTTTGCTAGTGGCCCAAAAATAAAAAATAAAGTAAAATAAATGCTGAATAAGGATGAGCTCTTGATGAAATCATATCACTAATTTTTAGTTGTAATATTTAAGGACAGAATTTTATCGGTTAAATTGTACGATATTTTAGTTCGTAAAAACTGGTGTTTTACCCATATTTTTAGTTTGTTGTGTTAAAAAAAACACAGTTAAGGGGTTAACTCCATGTAACACAATTATTGTTTTAAGCATTATACAAGAATCATTATAAATTAACTGAAATATGACAAAAGAATTCGACATTATTTCGGAAAACTACGAGTTTATTTCAAACATTTAATAAATAGCTAGATAATTTAACTCGAAGTAATCCCGATATTTGTGAGTGGTTAAAATGTTTAGCTAATTTTGAAAAACAATACGGATTATATATTTCCAAATTATTAAATGACAGAGTTGCCCATTGCTTTGGATCACCTGAAAAATATAGTGTGATTTACTATAAAAGTACCTTGATTATGAAAAGAAACCATTTTTGTAGCTATTGCTGTGTGGTGCATTAGAACTATGGAAAATTTCTCGATAGCCACTGTTATTTAGATTTATTGAAAAAAAAAAAGAAGCTCTACAGGGTTAGCCACAAACAACCGGCTCCAGCAAACAATACCGATGAAACCTCCTTAAGAAGAATAAGAAGTAACGTAGCTGGACGTATTGAAATTACTTCTATTAGCATTTAAACACAGTTGGGCACGATTTAAGCAGTTCATGTATGGTGTGTCAATACTGCCTGGAAAAGACATTGGATTCACTGGTGAATTTAAGTTGTGCATCTCTTCCTTTCAACATTCGTCATAAATAAAACTCACAAGCTGAAAAATCCAATGCCCGTGGTGGCCACAAGCCTGATCACAGTGTCCGTTTAATAGTGTAAAAAGCTCACGAACACAAGCAAGTGACCACTGAGACATGTGATATAAGACTTAGACATAATTCACGGAGAGCGGAGGAGGGGGGGGTGGTATCTTTTCTTGAATTTTCGCAATTACTTTATTTCCCTTCTCTTCTCTTTTCATATTCCGTATCCCGGGGCTGTTTTTTCGTGGTCCACCCTGTGTCTATAGCATGTTTTGAATCGGATCATGGTGAAAGTCGTACAACCTAACTTCTACTTTAGCCAAATTTCTAAGGCACTTGCACTCTTAGTTAGATAATTTTTCGTGAAAAATTTGTGTGCATTGAATATTTTCATATGATGTTTAATTCTATAGTTATGTCGATATTTGTGAAGTACACAAAATTTACACAACTAGCAATGATAACATGTTAACAACCAGCTTCAACTTCTAAAATTTTGAAATTTAAAGGATGTGTAATTTTGTAGCGTTGGTAATCACAAAGAAAGAATATTGAAAAATATTTAAAATTAAGAAAGCTTAAAGATTATAAAGGATTTACTCTTAACCACCGGAATTAAAATCTGCCAATAAACAGGGGTTTTATTTTCATTTTTGTATTATATTTGTCAATTCTAAATAATTTGCATGTGTTGTAAATTGTGTAATATTTAATACATTTTTACGGATAAACTGTATTTCAGAATCTTTTGTTTGATGAATTATTCTATTTAATTATTTATCTTTTTAATAAATTTTATGTTTTAAAATGATCTATGAAAATCCTATAAGGATTTAGCATGTTCTACTTCCTCATTTACCAAATACTTTTATATTCGTTCTTGCTATTTTTAACTTGCTCATCTTTTATGGTACTGATCGTAATTTTTGAAAATTAAGAAATTACAATGCAAAATGTACCTATAATTATAAATTGTTTATAAATTTTTAAAGAAATTTTAATTTGAAATGTTCAAGTTTCTGAACTAATATCATTAATATTCAATAGTTTCGTATCAATCTTTGTATTGTAGAGTATTTATTAATTACAAATTTTTCTTCGCAAACTATTAAGATAAATGATTAAATTTACAATACGGTAGCAGATGTGATCATTTTCATTAAATTTAGTATGCATAAATTGCCCTGTAACGAAGCACAAATCGGAGTGTAATAAATGAATGGCAGCTACTTTAACAAAGAAATAAAAAAAAACGGGATTTGTTTAAGTTTTAATAAATGTAAGCAAAATTTCGATCAGTTAAGATGGAACCGTCTAAAAACAAAACTGACAGTTTTGAGATAGAAATTTATTTTTAATGGATATTGTAGTTTAAAACAAGTTGAAAATTGTACGTCAAACGTGACAAATGAGGTGCGTTCGTACTATAGCTAGTTACATAAATATTCAGATCTTGATGGTTTTTAAATCTGTGAAATGAATTATATCGTCTGCAGATTAATTTTTGTAATAAAATAAGTATCTCGGTCGCTTGACGATTAAACCTCGGAAGCTCCTCTAACAAGAAAAAGAATCATTTTTCTTAAAAAATTCAAATTTCTTAATATTTTTATTAATATCTCCTAAAGTTTTGATTCGATTTTAATAAAATTTGAAATGACTCGACAAAATTCTGCAAAGATAATATATCTGAAATTTCAAGCCATTCGGTTGGGTAGTTTTTGCGTCGTTATATGCGGACGGACGGACGGACCAGACGAGGACAAGAGGTGCTACGTATTTATATAATTACGAACGCACCTAAAATTGTTCAACAAATTAAGTTGGTTACAATTTAACAAGTCAATTAAACTGAAATAAATTAATACACAATAACGAAATTGTTTTATAACAGAGTAGTGAAAGCCGAGATAAATGAAGTTTTTCAATTTGAATTATCTTCTAGCTCGGGGGTTTTCTAACTTTTAGATTTGTTTACCGCTAAATCGAAATACGTATTTTGCCGTACTACCGTTAGCTAGAATATTATTAAAAATAATATTTAAAATTGTAGGATTTTATATCTAAATTAATAATTGTTCATCTTCACTTATTGACATTCATATAAAGAGTAACATCATGCTTATTAATATATAACAAATTACAATACCTAAAAATAATATACTTCATTAAATTGCTAAAAAGTGTTAAATAAAATATAAAATTAGTAAAAAAAAATGTTTTAATAAATTGTTTACATTTTTTGGCTCCAGCGAAGCCATTATCAAAACAAATAAGAACATTTTATATTTGCACGATCTATAATGTAATGGTTTGAAACGGCATCATTCAGTTTTTCACGTATTCTTTCAAATTACGCACATTATTTTCACTTGGATGTTTATTTCCGTATTCGTAACCATGGAGTAACTCAAGCCATAATTTTGGTAAGTTAAATGATGCTGCACCGTTACACATTGAATTTTTACGTGTTACAATACCTGTGGTTTCTCTTATAATAGATGGATATCGTATAGCTTGGAGGAGGAAATTATCTTATTTTCATTAAAATTTATATTATTTATATTATTTATAAATTTATATTATTTAAAAATTTAAATTTGTTATATCAAGAACAAAATAATCCAAATAAATTTGTTCAATATGATTTTTATAATATGTACAAAAGCATTACGCACGTCTTTGAGGGGGGAAGTACAATATGATCTATATTCCCAGAGGCACGGATTTCACGGAGCAAAATACGCAATCAGGCATACGTCTACCATTAATTTTAAAAAGTGTTTTGTCCTATTGAATCACTTGACTGCCCGAGAGGGACTTCTCAGACTAGGAAACCAAGTCTGTAGAGAATAGATGTCCCTGCCGGTCACTGTGATTAATTAAGATAAAAATAACATTTTAAAATTAGTGGTAAAGTGGGGCCTAAATTGCCCCCTTTGCCCCCGCTAAGTCATCGCCTATGTATATATAAAATATATAGCTGGTAAATATGACATTCAACAAAAAGTAGGTGATTTTTTAAGTATCTGATAATGTCATGGGGGAAATTTTGAAACAGCGCTGTTTTCAATTTTACAATAATTTTTGTATAGCCAGTTGCATAACCATTTTTGCATACCAGTATCTGAAGTTTCACGAATCAGAACTGGTTCTCGTACCATAGAAGCCCTGTCCTAAATTATTCCACTTAAATAGACCTTGGTTGGAAGGGAGGCTATATATCGATGAATTTCTTCAAGCAAATAATAGCAAGCACATGAAAATAGAAAATCCTTTAATTTTATTTAAAATTCTTACATAGCATTCACTTTAAGCAAGGAAATGTATAATGGCTACAAAAAAAAGAAAATAATTGTAGTAAAACATTAAAATTAATAATGAACATTTCATAGAAAATCATAACACTACATTAAATACAATAAATACAACAGATATGATAGAGACACATAATAAGCATTACTCTACATATCTTATATATATATATATATATATATATATATATATTGTTAAAATCTAATTCATAACTATTTGTTTGTAAAACAAAAGCGTTCATATTATTCTAAGATGACGCTGAATCAAGATACAGGAAAAAATACTACTATAACACCAAGAATAAAAAATATATTCGTAAAAAGCATGATATACGAGAAATTGAAATACTTTAGGAATAGTTGATATAAAAAATACGCACCAATGCAAATGAATTTGCGAAAACTAATGATAACATTTTTAAACTTAATAATATTTGTTCATGTTTCTATCACATTTTAATATTGTAATATTCCTCCGCCTAATAATAAATATATCTCTGCTTAATACATTCCACAGTAAAATGAAGTATTTATAAGTTTATTTAGTGTTTGATATATATGAGAACAACCTAATTCCCAACGTTATAATCTAAGATTTTTTATTACTTCAAAATACTTTACATTTTCACTATGAAGGACATGACATTTTTTTTTAAAAGAACAGATTTTTCACAAGAAAATGTGTACAAAATATGGAGCAGAATTTTTTAAGGGGTCTGGCACCTTTAAAATGGAAAAAATTAGCGAAAGTTTTATATCTGGCTATCTTAAAACAATCACTTTCTTCTACATGAATTGTTTTGCAGTGGATGAAAAACATATTTTACTTTTAAAATAGACTTAAAAGGGATTATTGAACAAATAATGCTGAGCAAAATATGTATACATATATATATATTACAGGATTACAATACGAACCTCATATCAGGTTTAGAAGCATTAACGAGTTATTAGTTATTAAACAGGTGTTTGTAATAATTTAAAATATGTACACTTTAACAAAAGTAGAAAGTAAAAAAAAAAAAATAAATAAATCATGTTAGTTCCAACAGCGGCAATCTTTTGAGAAAATCTTTACTCGTGCAGAACAGAAAAAAAAAATTGACAAAGCAGATTTTCCAACTGAACATTTGAAAAAAAAAATTACTCTGTCATCTAATGATGTATTTCGCAAGCACTATTCAATTTCATATGAGTTTTATATGTGATAAAGGAATAAAAATAAAATATGTACAGTTCTCTAGGAGTTGTTTTTTAAATACAACCTTATATGAAGTTATAATGCTGGAGAGGGTTAATAAAACAACTTTGCACAAAACTTTAAACGAATATTTAACCAATAATTTTCTTTTGATATTTACTTTTGAGAAATTAAATACAGTAAACCTCTCTCTAAGGCGTAATCTTCCGCCGTAGGCAGTATTTCACCTTAGACAGAGTTTACTGTATTGAAAATCACACTGCAGGACATTAAAATATTTCTGCTTAGACGTATTTCCGCCTTACAAAAAGTCTATCTTACACAGAGTTCGTCTTACACAGAGTTTACTGTATGCCTAATTTTTATTAATGTAATTTTTTCAAAAATTGATGCACAGCATGTAAAATAATACCCACATAACTCAGCTTAATTTTTTTTATATTTAAGCAAATAATGCCTAATTAATATACGCTAATGTAAAAAAATTCCAATTTTTTAAATAATAGAAAATAGATGTTTCATAAAAGTCAGAATACTGAAACTTGTTGATAACAAAGCAAACATTTTTGAAAAATATTAATTGAATGCTCAAAATATCAAGTCATTTCGTGTACGTTCGTTTACTATACGGGATTCTAAAATTCTATAAAAATATGGCTAGCCATTTTCATGAAACAGGCCAGGTAAGATGTAAAATAGTCGTTTTGAATAAAATTATTTAAAAAATAACTATCCCCTATGTCGTATAGCTCGATAGCTGAAGTTTTATTTTACCGTAACTTTCGTTATAACAGAAATTTTTCATTGCCGTTTTATTTCAAACATTACAAATTAGCTAAAATTTAATATGTGACATTAAAAAAAAAAAATCGACTTTTTTTTTTAATTTTTTGTCTCTTTAAAGGTACCTCAACCCCTTGTCATAGTAGCTCTCTGCAAAGCTAAACTAAAATTTCACATTATAGAACTAGAAATATTCATTATTTACAAAACAAGTTTATTATATTATTCTTATTCATTAGACTTTATTATAGTTGTAATTCTGTTCATCCAGTATATTTTACAATTAAAGAAGTAGAAAAATAGTCCCTATTTATAATCTTCAACAGATTAAGAAACTTTGAATACATTTTTTTAGTACCATAGAACTCTTCAATCATAATGGAGTATTTTACAATTCGTTTGGCACAAGAATAAGTGTAAAATATTTTTTTATTTAAGTTAGAGTATCTTTATATATCAGAGTAGTAACGTACGAAGAACGTAAATGCGCATATTCAGCTCAGTTTTTGTCCAATCTGTGGCGATCCACTTTACAGAACCTTGCTATATCCGCTTGTTCTTTTACGAGTTTTACGAGTAAGCAATCATGCTCAAATGTATACTAATCAATTATGGTAGTACAAAATCCCCATGATTAATTAAATTTAATTATCCGTAGATCTATTCTCAGTTATATAAAAGTACTCTAATTTAAGCAAGCTGTTAAAACAATATAATAAGTATTTTAAACAAACAAACTTTATCAAACATTCGAAATAAAAATCTGATTTCAGAATTCTTGAAATTGATATGAAAATGATTAACTAGTATAAATGTTAAATAAGTACGGTCTTTTACATAAATAGAAATGCATTAAACTGAACACTTACTTATTTTCTTTACCATTATTTTATAATACAATGAATTTTTAAGATGCTATAGATTTAAATGAGTAATGGTTGAAATTGAGAAAGCATTTTACAAAAATATATTGGTAATTCTAAAAGTGACATACAAAAGTTAATTTATCACTCTTCTCATCGATTGACGATTTCTCCAATTCTTCGAACTTCGAATCTTAAATCTTTTAAATTTTGTACCTCGACTATATTTGTTTGGATATACAATAAAAATTCACATGTACTAGGTGTACCGGTTAATTCCCGCTGTTTTACTTAATAGATGGCAGCAGCTATTAATGCAACGTTCAATCATTTGACATATAGTGTGTTTTGTTGTACTAACATAAGGCTTGAAAACCATAAATGTCAAAAGTTCTCAAAGTAATAACATCATATAAATATTCGTGCTCAAAAATGTCGAATTTCGTTCCTTCCAAAGAGCATTTGCGGACTGTGCTTTTGTTTCTGTTTTATTCCAAGAAATCGGCTGCTGAAAGTCATAGAACTCTTGTGAAAGTTCATGGTGACAATGCATTATCAGAAACAACATGCAGAGATTAGTTTCGACGATTTAAAAGTGGTGATTACAGCGTTAAAGACAAAGAACGTCCAGGTCAGCCAAAAAAGTTTGAAGATCCCGAATTGGAAGCTTTGCTCGACGAAGATCCTTGTCAAACACAAAAACAGTTGGCTGAGGGCTTAGAATTTTCACAACAAACTATTTCCGATCGATTAAAACGACCAGAATGGGCTAGAAGACATGGAAAAGTGATTTTGCAGCATGACAATGCTCCGGCTCATACCACAACTTTGGTCACGGACACCGTAAAAGCGCTGGGATGGGAACTGCTGCCTCACCCGCCGTACTCTCCGGACCTGGCCCCGTCCGACTACTATTTGTTTTCATCAATGCCGCACGCATTGGCAGAGCAACACTTTGATTCGTACGAAAATGTGAAAAAATGCCTCGATGACTGGTTTGGCTCAAAAAATGAGCAATTTTTTTGGCGAGGCATCCACAAAGTGCCAGAAAGATGGGGAAAATGTGTAGCTAGCGATGGCCGCTGGTTTGAATAATCCATTTTTATTATTTCCCATGTATTTTTAGCTTCAAAAATCAATAAAAAACAGCGGGAATTAACCGGTACACCTAGTAATTTAAAACAATGGTTATTT
Organism: Maratus michaelseni; assembly: GCA_963931845.1. Classification (NCBI taxonomy): domain Eukaryota; kingdom Metazoa; phylum Arthropoda; class Arachnida; order Araneae; family Salticidae; genus Maratus; species Maratus michaelseni. The sequence goes on from OZ007587.1 coordinate 281,308,327, forward strand.
AGTTCTGCATATTATGGGCAATTCAATATTGCAAAAGAAAAATAGTTTAATTTTATCAAAAGTGTAATAGTAAGCTTATCTTAATTGTAATAATGGAATAAATTTATTTTTTAATGAATACTCCATAAAATTTTCAATAGCTAAATTTCCTAAGTTATTGTCAAATTACAGTTTCAGTGTCAGAAATATTCATATATCCAGGCAAAAAACTAAATATGCTCTTCAATGCAGATGATCTGTTTAGAAGCAAAAATGCATTTTTTTACACTTATTTGGGTGGAATGTTACATATATAGAGCATTCGGAAATAATTCTTACAGTTTTTTTCTGTCAATATTTTATGTTTACAATGATCGAACACAAATATTTCTGTTTCGAATTGTGATATCATGCAGCATTCACGAATTTTCTCTTAATCAGTTTCCGTCTATATTTTAATAGTATGTCTAACGCGTCAGAACTGCAATAAATATTATATATTCTACCTTTACCTTTTTTTTTCTTGTTATACTATTCTTCATGTTATATCATATTTCTTTACGGAAGGGACATTAACAAAAACTTGCGATAAAATTCACTCAGAGACGTTGTTCTTGCGCAACTCAGTGGAACACTTTTCTGTATTCGCATTCATGCTATAATTCTATGGGTAATGTGCAATGACCAGAATGATTATTTTTGACTTTCATGCACATACATAGTATATTTAACGCACAAACATGAATATTGTATATGCATACTTTTTCAAAAAGTATAATGTATATTATGGAAAAATAACGTTTGTGAGCGAAGCTATATAGATTTAAAAAAAAAAAATCATTTTTATAATGTCCCGTCGGTTAAGTATTTTTTTTAACTAACTTTAATGGAAATACTTTTGTGCATTAATTTCTATTATTAAATAACATTTTTGGACCAAATTATTTAATTTATAATTGTTTAGTTACAAATACCGATTTTTATTTTAAACAAAATTGCAAAAATATAATATTTACAATTATACTTTAATCTAATATTCATCAATTTTCGAATTTATGGAAAATAGTTTCCATATTACAGAAATATACCTCATGTTAAAGGCCATGTTTTTCGAATTATATACAAGGTCAAACAGTCAGTCATATTCTGGAAAAAATCAAAGATACGCAGCGTAGCACATGCAGATTTTCAGAACCGTAATAAAATTCTTACGATTTTAATCAGTTTCACTGAAAAAAGGAAAAATGACATGATGCATACGCTTCACAAAACAAGCGAAAAGAAATCTCATTACAAATATTCAGTCTCAGCTTACATATAACAGACAAACAATTTAAATATGAAAGTCACGCCCTTTATTTGAAATGACTGAATGGTGGTCACCGATTTCAAACGCGATAGAGAATTCCTGTTAATAAAATACATTGGAAATTGAGAAATTGCTTACTGACACGTCTCCTCTCTCTCTCCATTCGAAAATCAGTACTGTTGTCTCACCTTGCATAATTTTTGTTACTACATTTCCTTTCTATACACACAATGTTTGAGTGGCATTTTAGGCAGTGCTGTGGTCGTAAAAAAACAGAGTTTTAATCAAAGAAATGATGATATATGTTTAAAAGAAAAAAAAATGAATGTTAAATAACGCATACCAATCCCTTCTCAAACTGGAAAAAAAAGAAGTTTAATCAAATAAATAGTGATATAGCAAAAAATAAATAAATAAACGTCAAATGACATATACAGATCAATTCTTAAACTGACTTTTTATGAATTAATGTAAATAAACTTCTTAAAGTATTCTTAAATGGCCTAAAAGAAAAAAAAATACATGCCTATTCTAGATTAACAAGCTATTATTGGCCGAACTTTTTTTTTTATTTTAATGAACAAGTAACATATTAATAAGCTGTTTCTTTCTACCAAAATAATTATTTTTAATTTGTTGTGAAGTTGTTACTATACTTAAGCATTTTCTAATACTTTTTTCTTCAAATTTTTGAATATATTCGACACTATAGACAGTGTATACGTGGGGAGTATACGAAATAGATTTATTTGAGAAACAGGGGGTATACGGATATATGGAGTTTCTTAAGGGGGAAAAAAAACAGATGATGTAAAACATATACCATCGTATATCCTCCACTAGCTAAAGTAGGATTTTATATTAATCCTGCTACGCGTGTCCTGATAGTTTTTATTTGGAAATCTATGATTATGTGAAGTTTAAGTTTCAATAATCTCTGTAGACCATAAAGAAAAATTTTCACGTTTTCCGCGCTTTTTATTCTTTTTAACTACTTGACGCTTTCGCTGGAGTGGCATTCAGGTTCATATTAAATTTGATTGTAATAATCAGTCGCGATGGCGATGATATAAATATATCTCTTGATATATTATTTGACATCCATTTTTTTTAAACAAGACATTCAGCTTAAAGTTTACCATTTCTTTAATTAATCAAACGATACCGCTGATAGATTTGTTTCCATTTGATTAAATTACTTGCATTTGAAAATTTAAAGGAAAGAATAATCGGAAAAGCCTAAGTAAAATAACAGCTTCACAGCAAATTTTAAAATTAAAAACAAAACTGTTTTGGTAGAAAGAAACAACTTATTAACATATGTTACTTTTTTTAATTTTCTGATAACAATAACTTTTTAATCTGGAATATATATTTGTAAATAGTTTAAGAGTATTATATACATAAATTCATAAAAATACAGTTTAAGAATTTATCCGGATATGTGTTTATTTTCTCATTCTTTTCTTTTAAACATGTGTCTCCATTTCTTTGATTAAACCAAGTTTTCATCCGGAAAAAAAAAAATCATTCTCTATAATTAACTCAACGAAAAACTTGCGTATTATTGACCTATTCTTTTAATGCGTAAAAAATAAGAAATAGAAATTTTAAAAAAATCACGAAAAATTATTCAGTAAATATGGTGTCTATGAAAAATATAATATACAGTTACAATTTACATTTGATTTTCTAACGAAAATAATCCTACAGTTCAGACTAAATTACCAATTAGAAAACCTCTTTTCGCATTAGCATTTCACAAAGCTAATATTTGCTTTAAAAATTAATCATTTGCTAAGCTGGCAAAATATGTGTAATTGGCAGAAATTAACGAAATGAAAATTTATCACGAAGTTCTTAATTTCATTCAATATTTTGTCAGGAAGTATTACATTTACTGAGAATCACTGCTAAACATTGATTTAGTTTCCACAGATGTGAAAATGATATTAAAGGGAATTCGTTTGGTTGATTACGAAATAGAAGAGATTTTGTAAAATTTACTGTAGTTTTTAAAATTAAGTTCACTCTTGTATTAGCGAGCAAAATTAAACATTTCCTACAAATATAAATGGATTTTGTGTCACATAAGTTTGTTACATAGAAAAACATAATATTTATATAGTAAAAAAATAATTTAAACTTTAGTTCCTTGTGTTTTGGCATTTTCTGTCAGAATAATTCTAATTTCCATAATTATCTATTAATATACATAACAAAACAACGAAACTTCCAGCTAAACAAAATAGTTCAGCAATTTTTTAAAGAACTCATTCTTTTTTTAAAAAGCAGATGTTTAAATAAAAGTTAAGTTGTTAATTTTCTCTTATTTTTTGCCAAATGTAATGAAATAAAAAAGAAATTCATAATCAGTTAAACATTTGTATTTGACTATTATTATTAAAAATATATTAAAAACATGATCAATTCTTTTGGCCAAGGCTATGTTCTTAAATTGTCTGTTTTAAATAACAAAATTCCTTAGAAACATCTTCGACAACAAGAAAGAAATAAAATTTTGTTGAGCGGCATAGTATGCATACATAGAATTCATTCTTAAAAACGAGACATAGGCTCAACGTGTCTCACACACTCAACGTATATGTATGTATATATATATGTAGGGAAGAGTTCGATAAAATACTTAATAAAAGATACAAGCTCGTTCTTCTTGGAAATAGCTCTTTTTGCAGTTTAAATGGCGTCATTGTTGGCGGCTCTTTCTGGCGAATCGGGAAGTTCGATGTTCTGGATGGGCGCTTCCTTGCAGCAGGACACTGTGGACAAAATGGCGGTTCTCAGCTTTGGATTCGTCAGAAAATAGATGAGAGGATTGATGACCGTGGACGATTTTGCAAAGAGCGGAGGGATGAGTGTTAAGAACGCAGGGACTGTGCTTGGGTCAGCAAATATAGTCCACAAGCACAAGATAGCGTACGGACTCCAAGCGACGAAGAATGTGACGATCAGGACAAAAGACATCTGGAATAAGGGGAAAAAAGCATTACAGAAAGAAATTATATCAATAAGAGGTGATTAACATAATTTAAGGATCACATATTTGGCTTTCGAAATGTTGAGTTTGTGGTACTTTATTACCCATTTCCATAACGGCCAACCACTACGGTTTATATGGAACTCTAGCCATGAGGAGGAAACTCCTATCTAATTCCAGCAACACCACTGGCCAATGGGACTCAGAAGTGTCGTCGTTGAGAAAGCTGATTCACTTATTTAAAACTTGAAACTTAATATAAAAATAATTTACAGAATGACAAAATGTTACAGCCCGTCATAACGGTGTACTGAATGCTTGTTACAGACAATTTCTCTATTTATAACACATAAGGTGAGTATGATATAACACAAAATTTATCTTAACGTCTACTAATTAGAATTTAGTACATATAAATATAATACACATAATATCAATCTTAAAATTCGCAAGGTTTAAAATTTTATTTTGCCACATTCTCTAAAAAGTAAACCAAAAGCAAACTAGTATGCTGTGACCCAGCCATTACACAACATTGCTGCGCGATGAAACACGCCTTTGACTTTAACTAACCTAAAATTACCTTCAAACTCACTTTTACATTTGAACTTACTTTCTTGAAGCATTCCATATCTATAAAAAAAATCTTTAAAATATTTTAAATTGCGACTTTTCTATTTCTAAAATATTGGATTATTGGAAATATTGTATATAAAAAAAACCCTCATTTTCTCAATTTTCTTATATCATCTTTTTACATTAAAATTTTCATTTCTTATTGGTTGTTCCATAAACCTATCCCTCGAATACGTTTTTCCTCCATATATATGAGCAAAATTCCAGATGTTGGACGTTGTAACTTATTATACATAAACATCTAATGCAACATATCCGCAAGTTTTTTAAATATTTATTTACTTTTTTGTTTAGAGTTACGGAGGAAATGTACATGTTTACAAACAGTCCCATTTTCTTGCTTATTAGGCACTCTTTATATAGGTGCCACAGCTTTTCTATAGGATTGACTACAGCTTTGACCAGTTGACATCAGCCTGCCTGCACTGCTTACTATAATTTCACATGCACATTATTGGTCTGTTAACGACTTTGGGATATTATGTTACCAAATGCAATTTGGCAGTTAGAATGTTTGGCGACAGAAATTTCCCACGATTACATTATGCTAAACGAACTACAGAAGAAGTTGTAATTCCATTATGTGGCGTGTTGAGCTTAGTATCGGACGATGTAAGTTTAATTTTTACCAGTAACTGTAAAAAAATGAAAACTATTTTCAATGAAAGAATAATATTTTTTGAGGACAAAATTAATACTATATCTTATACTTAAAAAAATTAGCATTAAAATCTTGATAGAAATTAACTAAGAATGTTTCACTATTTAATGTTTATGAATTAGAGGGATCTCTGATATCCGAGAAACCATGAGAAAAGTCTTAGTTTGCCCATGCGATAACATGGATCTAACTTTCTGATACATTTCATATAATAACTTTTAATGTATGACTTGTAAAATTAGAAGGAGCCCTTATTCAGAAACTATCAAATCGAATAGCATTTTACATTTTGTGATAAAGGCAAAGAATCTTTTAGAAAATATTGTCAAAATTAGCATTTTGAACAAAATATTTAGGCGTGTCTGCCCCAGAAAGGCACAAGGAGAAAGAAATTGCGTATAACTCAAATGTAAGACACACACACATATTATCTATAAATAAATAATCGCTATTCAATTTTAAATCACTTCAACAGTCATACCTGTCAGTTTCATGCTGTAACGTTAAAAAATGAGTCCTCGAATATATCTGAAAGTTTCGTGTTGTTGAGCTGGAATATTATATATTTTTTGACAACCGTCTTAACTTTTTAATTACTGACAAGTATTAGCGACTGTGTTTATAATCATTCATACCACAATTTACAAAACAATTTGTTTGTGATAGATGCATCTTGAAAATATCCTAGTGTAAGTGTATGGCAAAGATTTCTTTTTAAAAAGTAGTACGAATAGAATAAAAATATAATCACTGTAACACACGGTGTCCCAACCCCATAGTCAAAAGGTTAAGTGAGAAAATAAAAACAAGCAACAGGCTTTCAGCAAAATTTACAAGATCACAGTTTTTGTGTTTGTTTGTGAATTTCATTCCAAAAATCAAGCAAAAAATAGAAATGAAATCAAATTTACTTTTACTGTCAGATTTATTTTTTACATTCCAGAAATTAAAATAAAATGCTTTGTTTTAGCATTAATCTCGGAATTTTATATGAGATATTTTTTAATTCCAAAAGGTAACAGGAAAGACAAAAATTGTCATTTTTGGAATGGCTATTTAAATTTAAATATATATGGAAACAAGTGAAATACAAGAAAGCTCAAACATCTTTTTTTTTTTTTTAATTGAAAACACTGAAGTGATAAAGATAAGCTTAAACAAAAGAACAAAGTTTGTTTTTTGAGAAAGATTAGAATGTATGTATATTTTTAACTTAAATGCGCTTTTAAATTGAAAAAAAAAAACGGAAAAATGGCACCACATTTGTTTTTGGGTTATGTTTTGAATATTATACATAAAAAAGGGTAAAAACGAGAAAACAAAATATATTCTGATGTTTCTATGTTTATTTTAAGTTCTATGTTGTAATGCTTGTTATACTTAAAAGTTAGGACAACGTTAAAACAGAAAAGACAAAATTACTTCAGTTTTTTTAACAAGCTTGAAACGTTTATTCATTTTTGAATTTTAGAAAATTTCAAATGACGTAAAATGAAAACAAGAAAATGAACCAGCATGCTATGGTCGTGACAAATATTTCTGTAGAGTTAAAAAAGGCGTAGAACGAGAGCGCTCCCTGTATATTATTCAAAGCCAAAATTGAATTACTATAGTTTTTATTAATGAGCATGTTACATATTATATTAAGGATGTTACGATTCTACAACATAGATCCAGCGATATAGCTATCCTACATATTCGGCCGTGAAAAGCACGGAGTAGTGACGCTACCTGTTGGATGATATATACCAAAATCTAATTGTATCAAGTTCAAACTAAATATGGAGTCTCAGGGTTTTCACTGCAGTAGTTATTGATCAATAGTGTCTACAAAATTTGTGTAACAAATGCAGACATTGGTAAAAAAAATAGCTAAATAATATTCAAGACATTTCAAAATGCGCATGTTCACAAAAAACTAGAAGATGAAAATTTTCACGAATCCAATAATTTATTCTTACAAATATAGAAGAAACTTTTTAGGTATTAGAAACAAACTCGGAATGACTATACAGTGAAATCACTCTATAAGTTGGACAGTTATTGTTCCGAAAAGAGATGTCCACCTTATAGAGATTTATATACATTTTTCAGCTTAATTACAAGTGTACGTGCATATTTCTTAATCATTAAAATTCTATTAATGACTTCTAAATAAAAACTTAATTAAACACTCACTGTTTAAGTACATAAAATATTTGTTAAACTGAAAATCTAAACATAAGAAACAATGTTACACAGAAAAAAATAAAACCCAATTTGGGTCGAAAGATTCTTAAGTATGTGCCCAAATCCCAAATTGGGCCATGCCTGTTTTGGTTACCACTGCATAGCTGCCAACTTTTACGCTTTTTTGCTACCACTAAAATTTAATAGAAATTTCTTCTTTATGTAATCATACGATTTTGTTGATTTAATAAGATAAAATTTACTATCAAATTTTAGTGGTAGGAGAAAAGAGTAAAAGTTGGCAGCTATGCCACTGTGTATCCATTTTGGGCATTGTTAAATACCCATTTTCAAAAAAAAATTTTTTTTTTTTTTTGAAAATTGGTATTAAACAGTGCCCAAAATGGATACACAGTGGTAACCAAAACAGGCATGGCCCAATTTGGGTACATACTTAAGAATCTTTCGACCCAAATTGGGCTTTATTTTTTAATGTGTAATAAATACAAAAACCACATATCTGTTTATTAATAATTGCCATACATCAAAAGTACACAAAATACTGACCTGTAACATAGTTGGTAATTTCAATTTTGTATTTTGTTTACAATATCTTGTTTATTTTGTAAATTAATATTTGTTAATTTTTTCGGATTCCACTTTAAACGGAGGTCTCGACCTATTTAACTCTTGTGTGCAAAAGTTCATCTCAGCGCCTTTAACCAACCAACTATGGTTTAATATAAATTTATTTACATTACAAACATGGTTTTAGGGATGATAATTGTAGCTATTTCCATGCTGTGTAGAATAAATTTTAATGGGGAAATTTATGAAAAAGCGTAGAAAAAAATATTGCAGTATATTTATTTATTTTTTAAATAAGAAGAAATTGTTCAATTTAGGGTAGTTTTGAATGTGCGAATTCCAAATTAGAGAGGAGTCTAACTTACAGAAATTGGACATAATGTTAATCCTATGGCATAGATGTCGACATTTTTGGTAATATTCCGAAGTTTGATCTATATCAAACAAAAATTTGGCGGTAAGTATTATTTTAACAAATACAATCTAGTAAGTACCACGTGGAAACAAGAAACATTTTATTAAATAAATTTTCTGCTTCGAGACATGTTTTGGCATTTGCCATGGTCTCTAGAAGAAAATCAGAAAGTTGGCATCTATGCAGTGGATAGACTTCGTTCGCAGGAAAAACATCCAGATTAGAGAAGTGTTCATCGTATAGGGGTGTCCAATTCTGGAGGTTTAACTTTATTATACTTACCAAGGTAACAGCTCTTTCATTTGTCCATTGATCCCTGACAACAGGCCTTTCCTTCGATTTCTTTCGTACTCTCCTGGCAATGGCAATGTAGGAGACGGCAATGATGGCAAAGGGAACCATGAATCCCAGAACGAAATAAACGATGATGAAAGACTTGTAGCTAGAGTCATTGTGTTGCCAGTCGATTGTGCAAGTTGTTATGCTAGGTTCCAAGCCGTATCTAAAATGGGAAAAAGAATGAAAAGGTATGAAGTTTATACTTGTCAATTAATGAGACATTTTTAGTTCTCAACATTTAAAATTTGATTTTAGCTGTTACAAGTAAACGATAAGTACATGTCTTTTTCAAAAGTTTAATTTTAGATATTAACTTAATATATAAGCGTATTTTATTTATTTTTTAATTTTTTGCTTCAATTTCTTATATATTGTTAATTGTAACATAGCCAACAATTTTAACTATCGAATTTTGCTTAACGGTATATAATGCTTCGAAAAGCAATATTACTAAAATTGTATTCAAAAAGTACAAAAACAGTCGCAAATGATCGCCATATAATTTCTAAAGAGTTTTTTCGTACATTTAATGAGATAAGAGCTGGCTAAACTGTCACTAGTTAAAAATGTCACCTCGCATATAACGTCAGTTTCTTGACATCCCGCACAAAAGAGATAGAGAAATAATGCTAATAAATCTTATTGAACCGAAACAAGAAAAATAAGAATCTTATTACCACTTTCGACTTACGAGTTCCTCCCTTTTTCCACAAACAATAGTTGAAAAATGATAGAAAAAACAAAAAATTATGATGAGGACTTAAGTAAGAGCAAGGAAGAACTCGTTAAAGATTAACCTACAACATTCAAATTTCAATGCGCTGCAGTTGCCTTATAGAGGGTGCCCCAAAAGATTCAAACGCTCTTTAATTTACTTGTTGCAGGCACATAGGCAATGTAAATTGCATAAGTGACCAAAATAAGGTAGAAATTAAGTTTATGTTGGTGAAATACTATTGACTTCAATTTTCAAAAAGTTACATTTTTTAAATTTGTATACAGTCCCCGAGTTTGATAAGATATATTTAGAGACATTTTTCCCATGCTCTGACACGAAAAACAGAAAAATTCCATTCTACTACGATCAAAGTTCCCCGAGTTATTACTTTCAATTTTATGAAATTTTGTAGCTTTCTGGTACTAAAAATAGAAAAACGTGTTTTTATAGCCAGAAATCTCCAAAATTTCATAAACTTCGAACTACCATCACTCGGTAAGTTTTGATCACAGAAGAGTGGAATTTGTACTCTTTATCTTAACTTGTGAGCACGCGCGCAGGGTATATCACACCGGAAGCTGCATTCATCTTTACTGATCTCACACTCATCTTTTGGGAAATGGGTCAAACCCCGTGTAGCTGAGAGGAAAGTCATCCTATTGAAGAGAAAGAATTCGAGTTCCAAAATTAGTCTTTTCGCAATTGTATTCCATGGGTGTGAGATACCCGTGAGACTTCTCGAGTCAATCAATTTTCGCGTATTGACTTCAACGTTAAATTTTGTTTAAGTTAAGAGGGCGAAATAGCGCCGTATGTCCGTGCAACGAGGACAGATAAACGACATTCGCATGCTAAAAATGTGGCAAATACATATGTATGGATCATATCAGTCCATTCTGTGAGGAATGTGCTATAAAAATACAAGTGCAGTTTAGTTGTAATATAAAAGTGTTTACTTGTCACTTTTTAAGGGTTGAATTTTTTCAACATTATTTTGTTTAAATCTTTGTTATAGAAAATAAATAACTTGCATTTCATGACATTTAAAGGTTAAAACTGCCGTCGGGCATGACGTACCCAGCGCGCCTTCTCCCGGGTTAATAAATAATAAATTATTATTTTTAACACTTATGCAATTTACATTGCCTATCGTATCGCCAACACGTAAAAAATTAAAGCATGTTTCAATATTTTTTGAACATCCTGTATATCTTAAAACATTTTCTTTTTATTTCCTTCTGGAAAAACCAAAGAAGATTTTGAAATGATAATGAAAATAGAAAAAATAAAATTTAAACGAATTCGAAGGGATTCCTTTGACAGACTTTTTTAGGCAATACTTGTTTTATTTATTCAATTATTTTTACAATAAACTTTAATAATCATAAAACTTTCCGTTTATAATTTTGTTTTGACATTTACTTATTTATTTTAATTTTTTACATAAGACTGCCGCAAAAATAACTTATTACATCGTGATAGCTTTTTAAATGCTATATCGTATTATATGACAAAGAAGAAAAAAAACATTTTTTTTATATATACTAGATTTAAAAAAAAAAAAAAAAAAAAAAAAAAAAAAGAATATTTTTGCCATCTTTTACTTTACAGATGGCAGATGCAGCTGTCACTTTTCTGTGCCATTTTCTATAACATTATTAATTGTCTTTGACATGGTTTTTGCGATCCATTTATCCCTGAATTAATTCCAATGGATTTTCTTTACATTGGTCTGAACCTTTCCAATAAAAAAAGAAAAATTTTTGTTTGGAAACAGATAAATTTCTTTCTGCACTAATGAATGCTAAAAGAACAAAAACATCAATTTAAACACACTGACGCATAAAAAAAGAATCCGTTTTATAAGAATTAAGAATTCGACGAAATTCTTTTTCGTAGTTATAAAGGCAAAATAAGAAAAGGAGATATAGGCAACATATATATTTTATTATTGTTTCTGTGGGTATCGCATATCTTGTAGACGTTATTAGGGAGTGGGACCTTATTTCGCATTGTCGAATAAAGAAAATCCTGAAAATTTTTAATAGTCACGATACTGGCAACCTACAATGCTATCTGTGATTATGAGTCTGTGTACATTCAGTATGAAAAAAACAGACATGCGTTACACGATGAGACACATAACAGTGCTCTCTAGTGTTAAATTCCAGAAATAGATATATATCTCCAAAACTTTAAGTGATACAAATAAATGTTAAGTAACAAACATGTAGAGCATCATGCATTTAGTAAGGCAAGACATCTTGTGCACGCACTTATGATAAATAGTCGTTTGTGGAGATGAAAATATCCGAAACTAATGCAATATATATGAGAAAAATAAATAATGGAAGACGATAAAATCATTTTACAATTTAACCCTAAAACTACCTGAAATTTTACTCAACCTTGATAAAAATATTTAGCACCAGAATATTTATTTAAAACTGTTTAACTTATTTATTTATTTTAAGCTATTTGTGGTTTCTACTGTGCTGTCTACTGTTTAGCTCTGGTTAGAAAAGCTCTGAAACCTTTTTCCGCTCGGTCCAGTTGCCAAGGTCAATCGACTTTATTTGAGGGACGTTCGGTATTTTCTTTTCGCGCAAATTTCCCCCCATTCAGCTGGTCAGTCCGAGAATTATCGCATTCTGCTCCTACTGACAAAATTCTCTCCCTGCAAGTTTTGCAACCTTCGAAAGAAGCAACTCTACCCAGGGTTTTTCTTGTCTCGGTAATACAGTACTTATCTTGCACTTTCCCTCTCCTAATAGACTCACTATTAACAATAGTACGATCCCCTGGTCAGATAATGTAAAATTCCTGGGGATTATCAATGACAAACGCCTCACCTTTAAAAAACATATCATTACTATACGTTCTAAAGTCGCCGACATCTCTAAATCTCTTTCATCCCTCTTACGTAGCCCTCTTTCTCTTCGTAACAAAATGCTAATCTGTAACGCATGTGTATCCGTTGCTACTGACGCATATCCCATCAGGGGCTTCGCTTGCACGACTGGCATAGACTTCCTTTCTCGCTCTCACAATAAAACTCTTCGTATAATCCGTAATGGATCCAGATATCTTTGTAACTCAACTATCAGAAATGATCTCAAAACTGTTTCACTGGCTAACCGCATTAAATTCCTCTCAAAAAAATTCTACAGCAATTTATATAAAGTCCCCAACGATATTGCAATGAATTACCTGACTATGACGTTCATAGTCCTAGTAAACGTAAAAGACCTCGGTTTACTACCATTCTTCCGGAGTAGTCCTCTTGTGCTAATACACTTTTTGTTTTATATATTTCATATTTTATATGTTTATATATTTCTCTATATATGCTCACACTTATGCTAACTATAAATTAACTATAATTTAATGTATGGCAATGAAAACTGCCTTTTTTAAAAATTGGTGTAGATTTACGATCTTTCCTGCTTTACTTTGCCTTTTATGCGAACGATTCTCCTTTAGAAACAGTGAAACATCTTTTCTCTTCACCTATTTACTTATTTTTCTACAAAACTATTCTATTTTAATGCTTTAATCTTCAGCATACTACCTTTTTCGTTCTCCTTCAACTCTTAAACTGCAAGTTAAATTTGATTCGCTGGCTTGCTTATTTCTGATTGGCTGACGAAGTTGTCGATGAAATCCTCTGTTTTTCTCTCATTTTACAGTGCATTTTTGCTACTTTTATACTTTTTTGGTCATGGTTCCTTTAAGATGTGATATACAATTACTAATATAGAGGGAGTGGAATGGTTAACAACTGGGAATCCCATCGAAACAATCTACTGTTTCTGTATCTGTGGTTTATTTTTAACTTATTTTATGAAACATATTTTGGTTCGAATAGTCATTTTGAATGTACCTGTTGGGTCCATCGGACCCGTCTGGTAGGCGGACGGTTAAACGCCTGCGTTTGCAGTTCAAAATGTCTAAGCTCTGAAAAATAACTTTTTTTTTTTTTTTTAAAGTATTACATATTCCGTTTTTTAGGTTGCTTGTACAACGTCACAGATTTTGCTTCATATTTGCGTTATGGCCGCATTCTGATTTATTAAAATTGCATTTGCGTATGTTTAAAAAAAATCTCATTTCGAATTCATAGAAAATTCGTTGTTTTTCTTTTTTAAATAAACCGTCTCGCGTTAGTGTAAGATATTTTGGTCTGTACAGATAAATATTTACTGTATCCATGTGCACGTTGTATCTTTCTTACTAAACCGACGATGCTATATAACTTTGGCATTACATTTTCGACAGTTTTCTTCTATAGTTTTTCAAGGTACGATATCTAATTCCAGAATTTACTGCTAGAGGGTGCTACGAGGTAACCCCATTCTGTAGCCCCTAGACACCACATGCATGGCTATAGATAACTCGGTTCACCGGTTATTGGATGCGAAACGAACCTAAGAAATTTCCCTGTAGAACGTTAGCAAAAAATATATTAAAATATAAAATGTTTAGCACTTTTTAGAAAACACGAAAATGCTCACTTAGATTATAATAACTGTTGGATTGATACACTTAATTCTTAATGGCTTGAAACTGATTAATGCACACATTTCCCAGTTTTTAATAGTATAAAAATTCTAAAATACAATATAAATCAGAAAAATTCTATTAAAAAATTTTATAATATAAAAATAATTTAATGTTGCGTACAAAAATTTTTACGGTTATGTATTAAGAGAAAATTAGACACCGTCAGTGAGGCCTGATGACTGCCACTTACAATATTAAGTATTGTGAACATACCTAGAGTATAATATAAAAATATGTATAAATAAAAATTAAATTTATAAAAGGAAATAATTATCTTTCCTTTAATCTGCGACTCACCTTCCCCATCCTAAGAGAGGCAAGATAGCCCAGAAAAATGCATAGGTCCATACAACAGTCAGCATTTGTGTGTATCGTTTGTAGGTCAGCTTGCCTCCTGTAACAGAACAAAATAATAGAAAAATAAATATTTGGTTCATATACTAAGCTTGTACAATATTCAGTGTGTTATAATTAAATTAGCAGTGCTCAGAATCATGTCTGAAACCTTTTGAGCTATGTTCGATATCTCTTAAATGCTAAGCAACAGGTTAGTGCAAACTCCAATGCTTCTTGAAACATATATTTTGAATATCTAATAAAAATTTCATTATTAAATTTGATTATAAATTTCATAAATCATACGTTATTTAAAAAACAAATTTATTAAGGATTCAAAAATATATACCACTTTAAATTAATCGATTCATTTGAAAATATTTGAAAGAGAGTAATTGATCTAAAGTTCATCTAGAGTTATTAAAATACTGTGACCAAATTATTTTAATTGATTTGGCTGACTACCGAATCAATTAAGCAATTTATTAATCAACTAAACAATTTAGGCAGATTAAGAAAGTTGTTATTTACGATGGTGTTAAATGTATGAATTTTCTCTGCCAAATAAGATTTATGCATAGAACGAACAGATAATAGTGTGATGGTGCAATGTCATGTGTTGGTGGTGGAACATAGTACATCTTAATTAAGTTCCAGTAATTTTGTGAAGGACTAGCTATTCTCTTATAAAAGGAGCCTAGTTTCTGAGTGCAAGCGTTTTGTCGGATGTTAACTTATGTGCGTGAAAACGACCTTTGTCTTTCTTTTTTATTTAATTTGTTAAAGTGAGTTTGTGACTCTCGTAATCTGTGGCTCGTTGTTTTCGCTCTAATTTTACGCTAATTTGAGCATGCTGGTCAATTTGCGGGGGTATAAAAGAGGGATTGGAGTTTGGTATCGATGGAGTGTGTGTCGGGTCCTGCCTCATCGGAGAATACAAGACTAGAGTTATCATCTTTTGGAATATGAAGCTCGTATCGACGCTACGTGCCCTGAGATATTTGAGGTCTACAGTTAGCTGAGATAATCCGTCATTTTTGGTAAGAAAGTATTTCCTCATAGTCTAATAAAGTTTTTGCCGCAATGACGGGTTGCTAGTATTTAGTAAAAAATTACGCGAGTTTTGATTTTGTGTGCTAAGAAATTGTTTCCAGCGGCAGTATTCGTTTGACATCGAAAACCATCTTAGATATAGTTTGAGCAGTCAGCCTTCCCTACGTAAGTTATATTTAGATCTGATAGTTTAATTTTCATGTTTGGAGAGTTAATATGAAGATTGAAGGGAAACTAGTTTAGAGTAGCGTACTAGTCTAAATTTAGAAGCTCCACTGCAGGCCTTCCCAATTTTAGTTTCAATAAACAGTGTTTTATACTTTAAATCTCAGTATGTCTCGATTATTTCGTGGCGGCAATGATAGGGTGTCACAATTTTTGCCAAATTACTATATTGGTATGAAGTGTGTTTTATCGATATGAAATACAACACCTCTACAATTTACAAACTTTTAGACATTTTTGCTGCTACGAGTCGATTTATTTGATTATTTGAAGATAGTATACAGTTGGATTGTCGTGTTAGGTACTCAGAATACGCATTTCTCTTGTAATTCCACCATACTCAGAACATATTCTTTTAATGAATAGCAGCTTCTGATGTTGTTTGTGGTGGCTCACGGAGCTTGGACAAGGATTTTACGTTCAATATTACTGTACAGTGGGTGATCGGTTAACGAACTGTTCGGTTTACGAACAGATCGGTTAACGAACACTTTCGAGAGAGATTTTTATGTTCGGACAACGAACAAATGTTCGGTTAACGAACACCTCACAAAACAAAGAAAAGAAGAAGCAATGCTGTGTTAGATTTGCAGAACTGTATTTAATTGCGTTTATTTTATCGACTTAGACAACATTTTAACAGCTGTATACTTATGACCTAATTAATTCATGGACTACCAGGGGTTCGGACCCTACATTTTAGTGCCACCAAATTAGAATGATAAGATTAAAAACATTAATTTTTGTATTTTGTGTCCATTTTCAAGGAAATATTTTTAATTGGAAATTAATTATTTTAATTGAATTTTAGTTACTAAATTATTAACAGGCTTTTGGCTCCACTTGAGCATTATCAGGCCCTGCTGTAAACACGATCTCTTAGAGAACTAATAGAGTTTTTGATAAACTCAAAATCAAAGTGATAAATTGATATGATTTAATGATTTAGTCAATGAATGTGATCCTAAAAGTTTTTACAAAGGGCATGCCATTTATTATTATTTTCTTTAAGTACGGCACGACACGGATAAAGCCATCAAAATACGAGCTGTCCATATTAAATAAGGACAATTTTATGGAGAAATTATATTAATTTTTTTATACTATTTAGCTTTTAAGAACGAATTAATAGAATCCCCATACAAATCAATACTAAATCAAATCAATACTAAATCTATGATCGGTTAACGAACAATGCGGTTAGCGAACATTATTTTGGAACGGATTAAGTTCGTTAACCGATCACCCACTGTATATAATCCCTTCATTGCTTGTTACCATTTTTCTCAGAAAAGATTTTTTTTTTTTTTTTTTACTTTTAAGAACATATTACACATACTGAATACATTGCGTTAAATAAATGTCTTCCCAAACCTCTCCACAATTACTTAAAAACAACTGCTTTTTTGTGAATTTCAATTCTTTGTAACTTCCCGAACCGTTAGTTTCAAAAAGTTCCATCTTTTTGTCCTCACCAATTTAAGTTGGTCTATAAGAAAGCAGGGTATCTTGAATCGAGAAATTTTCAGAACAAAATTTTCTGCTGTCTCAGTACTATACACCACATATATATTTTTTCAGAAACTTTAAAATTATTAAATATGACGAATATGTTAAATTTTATCGTCCATTCTTCTAAATTGAATTAGCAAAATAAAAGTTTCAGATTTTTTGATAATTTTTATGTTTAACACAAGGTAATGTATCAATTGCTACAATGCACTGTTAAAAATTTGTTTCGAATAATACTGAAATTGTCTATAAGGCTGCTACATCTATGATATGAAATAAAAAACGGAAAGACTTTCCAAACAACTTAATAACATGAGAAAAAAATTCATATGTGTCGATATATTGCAACCACTTTAAGAAATTTCAGAACACCGTCAGTTTATTTATATTCTGCCTCTGCATTCAATTTACGTGATTAATACACTTCTGGAAACTTAAAAATTCTTTATATGCACAGTATATCACTGAAAGATTTTATTTTCATTTTATTTTAATTCATAAAGACAGTAATGACAGTGTAATTTTTTCTTTAATTGAATATAAATGTATATTGTATAAATTAATATAAGGTATAAATATATATAATGTACAGATTTATTAATTACATTGAATGTGTATAATCACATATACATTTTTCTTAGAATTAAAAAATCTAATAAAATTCTTATAAGAGTAAATGTGTTTTTTATTTAGTTTCGTTACAATCAAATTGCATATTCGTTAAAGAACTCCATTAAAAACTTTACTGACTTAATTACAAAGAAAATAAATTTTGGGTAAGTCTAAATTGATATATTCATGCATTTATTTAGTTAAATAAAAACATTTCATTTTAATTCATAGTTATTTCTATTTCTAGAAATTCACAACAATAGCGGCTACAGCTGGTTTGTTTAATGACTTGTGTTGTTGTATTTTCAATCGATTTCAAGACGAAGGAATCTCCATTCGATTTGGTGGATACATTTCTAAATTTATATTCCCATTCTATCTTTAGGTTTGCAAAATTATAGTCATATACTATATGCACATTCTGTATATTTATGTACATTTATATGACATGCGGAATATAATCTGAAACCTTTTGAGCTAGATTCGAGATCTCTTAAATGCTAAGCAACAGGTTAGTGCAAACTCTAACGCTTTATGAAACATATATTTTGAAGGTCTAATACAATTTTAAACATTAAATTTGATTATAAATTTCATAAATCATATATTATTTTAAAAACAATTTCATTAAGGATTCAAAATTGTCTACTACTTTAAAATAATGGATTCATTTGAAATATATGAAAGAAAGAGCGATTCATCTAAAGTACAATCCACCAATAAATAATAATAATAATAATAATAATAATAATAATAATAATAATAATAATAATAATAATAATAAAATACTTAAAGGAAATTCATTGATTATAGTAATATGCTAGATTGAATTTTGTAATTTTGCCGCATTCTGTTTTTTATTCAAATAATTTTTTGTTTTAAAAGAATTCGCTGTAACATATAATAGTAACTATAATAATCTGTAATAATAAAGATAATAAATATAGATGTTTAACTGTCTGTGTGTGTGTGTGTGTGTGTGTGTGTGATGTGTTCTGAAGAGACCGCTGCTCGCAGGATATGCAGGAAGGTACCTGCATATCTGAAGTTGCACACCTTAAAACCAATTTTGGAATATTTTGATTATTTTTTTAATTTAATTTTTTATGCGATTTTTAGCGGGTTTTTTTTCTTCATTTTGCAGCGATTTTTTAAAATTAGTAAAATGAATCCGGTTTTAATATTTTAGACCAATATAATAAATTTTATTATCTTTTCGACAAAGTTTATTCGGAATTCGTACAGCGATTTTTGAATTTTTCGCAAATCTTTTTTAGAGATTTTTAGTACAGGGTTTTTTCGTATTCCGATGCAATTTTTTGGCATTCGTAAAATGAATCTAATGTCATTTTTTTAGCCGAATAGAGTAAATTTTATCCTTTGCGATTATTGGATTTTTTTCGAATTTTGTATGTGATTTTAGTGTTTTTTGTGCGTTTCGTGTCGATTTCTTGACATTCGTAAAAGGAATTCGGTTTCAATCTTTTACTACAATATAATAAATTTAATCTTCTGGGATTTAATCTGTCAACCCAATATATTGCAAATTTTGTTCTCTGCGATTTCTGAATTTTACCGAATTTGTTATACAATTTTTGCGTTCCGCAACATTTTTTTGGCATTTTTTTTTCTGAAATAGAAAGAACTATCCAATAAACTTTGCTACCGACGCCTATGTTATTACATTCAAATTGGAAGAATGGCAATTCGGCCCTTATAGCAACGTGCACGACGATGCTAAAAATTTGAATTCAATCTGAGTCGAATAAAATATCACACTAATTCAAGGTTTGCTTATTCGAGACTGGAGCGATCGTAGCCCGCACGGGTGTACGCAGCCGAAGGCAGTGGGTTTCCCAACCCCAGATAGAATCCTGCATTGGGTCGGGTACACGATTTTACCCGAAACCAACACGACCCGCGTTTTGGTCAAGTCGACACTAATTTTATTTCTTTGCGGGTAGGGTTCTTGTCGGGTTGACTTTAAATGTTTCGAGTTCGGATCGGTTTCGGGTTAGTTTTTGACTGTTTCGGATCATGCTCGGGTTGATCTGATTTTTCGAAAAAGTCCTTAATATTTTTCAAACGAAAAACTATATATTTCAATGTTAATGAATGTATAAGTCTTCATTTTTATACTAAAAAGTTAAAATTAATATTAGAGATATAATATGTTGAATTTTTTTCTACAATTGCATTAGAATATAGATTAATTTTCTTTCACATCGAATTCGGGTTGAAGTATATTGAATTCGAGTCGATTTGGGGTTGAAGAAATTTTTTTGTCGGTTTAAGTCGGATTTTGGGTCATATTTAGGCAGAAATTTAGTGTTCGAGTCAACTACAACCTCTAACCCCATGTTCGTTTAATTCGAGTTCATTTGGAGAAAACCGATCAGCTCGTGCTGGTAAATTATTATTTATGTAATCTTTCCAGTTTCACTACCTTTTCTCAAATACAATGTTTAAAATAATGTTGCTTTTATTTTAAATTTAATATATATATTTTTAACTGTCCATAAAATTATCTTTACATTCTTTACAACAGTTTGCTTTAAATAATTTTTATTTCTATGCAAATTTCCACGATGTGTCTTACCATTTTTGTGTACCATGTTTTGGAGTATAAATTTCGAGCATATCATCAAACCTCCATTTTTATAGAGATAAAAAATGAGTATAATATTTCCCAAACTTTCATTCTCATGCTATAAATGTTTTTGTAATGTATAAAACTAATGTTATATCAAAAACAGGTAAAATGCGTATGTTAAAAAAAAATATTTAAAAAAAAATCATTTTAAATCTTTATTTTGTAAATTGATATATAACTTATCTAAAGTGAAAATATATACATAATATTTTATGCAAAATCAATCATGTTCAAATATTAAATAAAAAATTTTTGGAACTGTCATTATGCTTTATATTATTATTATTAGAAAACTTTTTCGGGAACATTTTTTAATGCTTACAGCTCACATTCAGCAAGTTTTGCGAATTTTTTAGAGAGAATATATAATTTTCAGCTATTCAATTTTTTATAAAAAAAAAAATAAAAAACGTACTTCTTTATTGAATCAACTTGAATATTGCCTACAAAATGTTAAATTAGGAGACCATTAAAGCTATCATTTATCAATTATTCTCTTAAAAATCACGTCATCTCTAATGACTAGAAAATGACACCATTAAGTCATTAAAAGTTTTAATGTACATTTTATTTAATCTTTTTTATACTTTTAAGGTATCAAATGGGAAATTAATTTTTTTATCATTCTCGGCAGAGGAAAAAATAAAATAAAAAGTCATTCCATAGCCGCAATGGCAACTTAAAATTATCGATACTGACATACTGAGATACGTTCTTCCCTAAATTTATTATTTCTTTTTTATGAATATATATTATTTTTACTTTTAAATATATATATATATATATATATATATATCATATTATTATTGATTTTTTTATTCATTCTTCCAGCATGTTTCCACTTCTTATTTTTCAACATGGCAAGCTATATTACTTTTTTAAATGTTTCCTACATTTATTTACTTTTATCTGCTTTTTTTAATTAAATTCCTTAAAAATCATTTTCCCAATTGCTTTACTATTTCTAGTACGTTATAAGCAGCTTGGATTATCGTCATTTAGGCATAGATGACAATTTTCGATGAAATAACATATTATTTCACAACGAATCGTGTATTTTAGGCTTTCCAGTTTCATTATTTTTCAGTTTTCCACCTCTCTTATTGGTTACGGATTGTGCAATTTTTAATATTTTTAACTTAATGTATTTACTTTCCAATGATTGAGAACTTAATTGATCTGTTTACTATATCCATATTTTTATAATATTTCTACTCTCTTAAATTCATTTTAATTATGTATGTATGCTTTTTGGTATATCATAGTTTATTTTAAATAAATTTCATTTATTCGTATACTTTTCTCGTTCAGTGAAATAAATGACATGTAAATTCATTTAAAATGTGTATATAGTATATATTCCTACCCTATATATATATATAATCCTAATGTAATGATTTATGAAACGAATTCGTGCAGCGATTTTCTGAAAGGAATTTGTGTAAAGATTTTATGAAACGAATTTGTGCAGCGATTTTCTGAAAGGAATTTGTGTACAGATTTTATGAAACGAATTTGTGCAGCGATTTTCTGAATGGAATTTGTGTAAAGATTTTATGAAACGAATTTATTCAACGATTTTATGAAACTTTTTTTAAACGTTTAAATGCAGGGGTTTCTGGAACGCTGACTGTAATGTAATTTTAGTATAATGTTGAGGGTGTATATAACATTTAGAGTTATTGTACAGGGCCGCACAAAAGAATTCAATGACACTACTGTCTATAGACGGTAAATTACTTTAAATACACTTCAGTGCCATTATACTATTTGAAACTGTACGAAATTTGATAAGTTTCTAAAGCAGCTCTGCGGCATGTTCTCCCTTGAAAATATGTGGTTTAACATTTATAGTTCTTTTACGAGACTACACAAAATAATTCAGATGTATTACACTCTATCGCCAATTATTATTGGAAAAGCTATTTTGTTTGGTCTTCATTTAACTTATGATCTTTCATGTATCTCTATGTATATAACTGTGTTTTCAACTAACTTTTGGGACGCATTTCATGCTCATTTCCCATGCATGAATTTCGCTCAAATCTCCATAAAAAGCTTCTCATTGTCAAATTTATGTAATAATAAAAAATTTCTCATTATTTATTTATTTATTTATTTATTTATTTATTTATTTATTACGCTGGTAGCGTTCCTGGTGAGAAATTGCATAGCTAAATCTTTAAAATGGTTTTTTTTCTTTTTTTTTTGTGTGTGTGTCGCAGCAACCGCTGACTTCACTCATTTGGGTTAGGGTGAGAAGCGCAGGTAGGCTTCGGCCCCCATCTTTCCCCATGCCGAAGAGCACCACCTTGGAGGTGTCCGGGTAAACCGGCCCTCTTTGGCAGTGACCTCGTATAGGCTCACGAGAGCCTGGAATCGGCGGTGAAGTACGACTGCCTTCGGCAGCCATAGCTTATCATTTCTATCTATAGTGCCCCTGGAAAAAAATAGTGTAACCAAATTTAAGTAAAATGATTTTTTTTTAAAATAAATTTTTAGAATAATTTTCTGCACGGTCAAATTTGTGTTTTGATAAAAAATTTCATGATAGGTTTTTTACGCTGATAGTGCCCCTGGTGGGTAATTACATAACTAAAATTTTCAAACACATTTTTTTATGTTTCCTCAACTGGCAGCCATACTGTTAAAATTAGATTG
Organism: Maratus michaelseni; assembly: GCA_963931845.1. Taxonomy (NCBI): domain Eukaryota; kingdom Metazoa; phylum Arthropoda; class Arachnida; order Araneae; family Salticidae; genus Maratus; species Maratus michaelseni. The sequence goes on from OZ007587.1 coordinate 281,331,754, forward strand.
TACAGATAAAATACAATTTTCTTTTATGCTGATAACGTCCTCCAGTGATATAAATAATAACAATATATATATATATATATATATATATATATATATTACGTATCACTATATGACAGTCTTAATATAAAAATAGGTAGTACGGTAGTACTAAAAATAAAAATTGGTAGCACAGATTCAACGCAATTTTCTTTGGTACTATAGCAGGAAATAGTGTAACTAAATTTAAATAATTTTGATTTTTTATGTTTTTTTCTATAAATCTTCAAAATAAGTTTCTGTGACGGTCAAATTGATATTTTGATAAAAAGTTTCATGTGGTAGATATTTTTACGCTGTTAACGTCCCTCGTGAGAAATTATATAAGTAATACTTTAAAATGGATTTTATTATGTTTTCTCTTAGGGCACCAATACTCAAAGTTAAAATTGGGAACACAGATTCAAGAAAAAATTTTTTTGCGTTTATAGCGCCCTCTGGAAGGAAACAAGTTAACCAAATTTAAGTAAAATTAGTTTCTTTGTTATGTTTCACTGTGTGACAGCTATACTACTGAAGTTAAAAATATGTAGCACAGATTCAACACAATTTTCTTTTGTTTTTATAGTGAAATAGAGTAACTAAATAAAAAAAAAATATTTATATATATTTTACAAATTATCACAATAAGTTTTTGCCGCTGTTAAATTTTTGTTTTTGATAAAAAAAAATTCACATGATAGGTATTTTTACACTGGTAGTGCCGCTGGTAGGAAATTGCATAACTAAATCTTTAAAATGGATTTTTTAAGTTTTCTCATGTGGCAACATGTTGAAGCTGGATAGGACAGATTCAACTCAACTTTATTTTATGCTGATAACATACACTACCGAGAAAAGATTAACCAAGTTTAAATAAAATGTGTTTTTATGTATTACTGTATGACAGCTTTAAGATAAAAATAGGCAGTACTGATTTAACACGATTTTCTTTTGGTTTATGGCAACCCATGGCGGGAAATATGCTATATATATTTAAATAAAATTCATTTTTTATGCTTTACTGCATGAAGACATTTACGGTGATTATACTTGGAATTTAAACTCATTTCATAATGCAAACAAATTTTTAAATTATGAATAAGAGAAAGCTACAAATTAATAGAAATAATATAATTAAATCACTTGTTAATTACAAATTAGTAATTCAATAATGATACTAAACTATCAACTAAGTTGTGACATAAAACAGTCAACCGCAAGTTATAAGTGATCTGTCTGCCGGCCTCTCCATTTATATACAATTTCAATTTCTTAAAATGCTTTTAAATTCAAGAATTTGAAATTTGTTATTGAAACACAATAATCAATAGCCCAAAAATGTGTTAGCCAATGTAATCCTTAGACGAGGTATCACTGTACATTTCTCGATATACTTAGTTCCCCAACACATTTTAATTCATATTTAATACATCTTTTAAACTGAACAGATAAACGTGTACTTAGGATAAATAAATGACAATTCAAATTAAAAGAATAAAAATATGAAGTTTGTATTGCTAAAGTTTAAAATTAAAACAAAAATAAATAAGTATAAAGTCTTTCGAGACAAGGAAAGTCTATCAAAAATATAGGAAATTAAACTGTAACTGACGTGGAACATTGAAATGGAAGAAGTAAAAATAGTTTAAATGGGCTTCGAGCATAATGCTGGAAAATATACGGTCCTGGAAAATAAAAAAGTGGTCATCCCCTCTGCCGAAAATCATAGTATAAGAAGTGACTAGAACTAATCGTTAGTTATACCGTCTACTAATTAATGTTAAACTTAAATTTTGCTTCGGAAACCATCTACATACATAAATTGTAACAAACTTTAACATTTTCAAAATGAACACCTGGTTTTGACATCATATTTGGGCTTTTCGATGAATTTTACGATCGGATACCGAACGGGAAGTCATTCGGCCCAATAGTTTAAGAATTATAAATGTTTAGAAATTGATTGTATTCCTAACTCGTAATGTTAAATTAATTTTTATCGTTGCAAGATGGATCGCAATATGGGTAATATTTTAAGAGTAACTCAAAAATTACTTACTGGAATGAGCTGTAATTTTGAATTCGTGTATTTGAAGCTTCTAGAAATCGATTTCTGTTCAAAAATTTATAGATTACAATTCATATAATTATATATTTATTGAAAACAATTTTCGATAAAAATATGAATTGTAACTTACAAACTTTTGAATAAAAATTGATTTCTAAAAGATTCAAAAATACGAATGCAAAATTACAGTTCATTCCGGGTAAGTAGTTTTTGACTTATGCTTGAAAAATTACCCGCATTACATTTGGTTTTGTAATGATCAAAAATGAATTTAGCCCTAGAAGTTCCAAAATTTAAACTCACATAATTTATATAGTACTTGACCAAATGACTTCCCATTCAGAAATTTACTGAAAAAATCCATATATGATGTCAAAATTACGTGTTAGTAATGAACATGTTAAAGTTTGTTACAGTTTCCATGTGTAGACGATCCTCTAAGCAAAATTGAAGCTTAGCATTAACTATAAAAATAGTAGACATTATTACTAATGGATTGATACCAGTCGATTTTTATACGATGTTTTGCGTCAGAGTTAGTAAAGATTACAGTCCGGGCCAGGTTTCAAACCAGGGATCTCTTGGCTGAAGCTGCAATGCTCTATCAACTGAGTAATCCCGGACAAATCTGGCGGATCTAATTCACCCAGTTAACCTTATTGATCATAGCATCTGGTCTGATATCTGAATCAGCTCAACAGAATAAATCGCAGGTAATGGGAACTCCTGTAAACGCAGGATACATGATTACATTAGATCAATTTTGACACAATTATTCAAATTGGTAAAGAAATAATAAAAGTTGCAAATTTCCCAACTGGGCGATTTCTTTACCAATTTGAATAATTGCGTCAAAATTAATATAATTAGTAAGGATTAATAACCTTTTTTCTTCAGGACTGCATATAATTTATCGATATCAAATGATTTTTTTTCTCATTGTTATGCACTAAAATTTCTTAAATTGACGTTACATGCTATACGTTATTTCAAAATTTGTTTCATTACTGCTATTAACTTCCCGTATAGAAATTCTTTTTACCAAAATATTCCAGGACGTACCGTGAATATATAACTGTACTTATTGCTAAAACTGCATTCATAAAATGTAGATTATTTGAAAAACATGTTATACAGGGTGATTTTTTTTTAAAGTTGTGAAAGTAAAACCCATTAACAAAAGAACCACTGATCCAAATGACCTGAAATTTCACCAATGTGCTCCCAAAACAATGGGAATTTTTTAGGCGTGATTAAAAAAACTCTTAAAATCGCACCCACAGATGGCGCTGTAAGTTAACAGAAACAAAGAATATCGTCAGTGGGAGGGGAAAAAATGGACGGTACTTTGAGAAAAAGAAAACTTTATTACGCATATCAAAAACATGCAGAATGCAGTAATTGGGAAAAGGAACTGCAAACACCTGCAGAAACAGAACGAAATAAAAATATGGAGTAAAACATTCGTACAGAACTGCGCAACTAACGCATAAGATTTTAAATGTACTGTCCAGTGTTTTCAGCTACAAGTTGGAAACGTGAAACCGCATGTTCCACAACACAGTGAAGAGTATCCACTGTGCTTGTGTCTTGTCTGGCACAAGCTCCTCTCTCGACTTTACTGCATATACAGCGCCATCTGTCGGTAGTTTTTTTAACCATGCCAAAAAATCCCATTGCTTTGGGAGCATACTGGTGAAATTTCCGATCATTTGGATCAGTGGTTTATTTGTTAATGGGTTTTACTTTCACAACTTAAAAAAAATCACCCTGTACTTTTCGTATAATGTGTAATTTTTCTTTAATATTATTAATGAATTAAAGGTTTAAATATTCAAGTCAGAACAAATTCTTTCTTTCTTTCTTTTTTTTTTTTTTTTTTTTTTTTTTTTTACTTTTTTTTTCGTTGTTTACATTAAATACTTATCTATCTTTAAAAATTCCTTTTATCAAAATAATTCATAACGAAATAAGGAATCATCTTTTAGGATCATGAAAAAAATGCATTCATAAAACGTACACAGTTTGATAAATAGATTTTATTTTGCGATTAATTTAGATTTTATGCATATGAAAGAAAAACACGTTTTACGGCGTTTTCTTTCCCTGTCTCAAAAGCTTTATGAACTCTATACGATTGATTACACAAAAAATGAAAAAATGAAACGTGGTTTATCGTTTAATCAATGTAGAAATTTTAGCCTAGATTAAAAAAATAATAATAATAAAATATTTAACGTGCAGTAGCGATATTTAGGCCGTCGTCTCCGAAGAAAATATGCATATTTACGTCATAGCACAAGAAAATCAATATTTCAAATAAAACCTAAAAATGGCTCCTTTACGTATGCATACAATAATGGTGAAGCAGCGGACAGATATATTTATACTCAATATTTTATGTCCAGTTTATCATAAAAAAATGTAAAATGATTTTAATTACAGAAATTTTCTTGTAAAAATAAATTATTATAGTATTTATTGTTCGTGAACATTATTAATTGATTTTTGATAATATCGAGAGCTATTTAAAAAAAAAAAATGTACTCTTCAAAAATGTTAAAAATCAACAAAATCATTTAAAGTTATCATATCTTCATAATTCTGTAAGTATTAAAGTCATATAACTAGTAATTAAGGTTGTAACTTTATAAGTAAGCGAGCAGGGAAGACCCAGCTATGCTCGGTCCAAATTAGCTTTGAGTTCAAATATGACCCAAATATGACCCCAAATATGACCCAAAAATGACCCACTAATCAAATTTTCTCGAACATGTGACCAAGCCCAATTGTCTTTTCGTGCTCGAAACCCGTAGGATATAAAATTTAGTCAAAATAGTCTGAGCCGTTTTTTAGATAAAATTAGCTTGACCCCGCAGTGTTCCAAAAATGATCCACTAATCGGATTTTCTCGTGCATGTGACCTAGCCGAATGATTTACTCGTGCCCAAAAACTATAGGATACTAAATTTAGTTCAAATCCTCTCAGTCGTTTTTAAGATAAAAATAGCTTGGCCCATAATGACCCATGACCAAAATAACCCACTAATCGAATTTTTTCGAACATGTGACCTAGCCTAACAGTCTTCTCGTGCCTGAAAACTATAGGATGCAAAATTTAGTCTAAATAGTCAAAGTCGTGTTTTAGATAAAAGGAGCTTGACCCACAGAGACCCAAAAATGACCCACTAATCGAATTTTCTTGGACATGTACCTAGCCCAACAGTCTTCTTGTGCCCGAAAATGGTAGGATACAAAATTTATTCAAAATCGTTAGATCTGTTTTTTAGATACAATTAGCTTGACCCTGACCCATGGCGACCCAAAATGACCCACTAATCAAATTTTCTCGAACATGTGACCTAGCCCAATGATTTTCTGGTACCCCAAAACGGTAGTATACAAAATTTCGTCAAAATCGTTAGAGCGTTATTAAGATAAAATTACACACACATACACAGTTTTTCCTCGTATTAAAATATATGATAAAGAAAATAATGAAAGATTATATTTATTTAATTAATTATTTCAAATTAAATTAGGCTTTTCCATTGTATACACTTTTATTAATGTATTTATGATTTTAAAATTTTAAAATTAAATCACATCAGAAAGTTTTAAAATAAAGTCACATAGAGGACAACTGAATTTTTAAGTTAATAAATAAAAATAAAAAGAAATATTATCACTATTTATTTTATTTATATATTTCTAACTGTACATAAGTTTTTATATTCCGATAACTAAGTTAATTGAAAAAAAGTAATTAAATCAAGTTTGTTTACCTTGCAAATTTCGTCGTATTAATAAATTGAACTTAAAAAATAAGAAAAAGTAATGAAATATATGGATGATGCATGATATTTTTTTGGTCTGGTAACAATAATTACTTTACTAAAATAAATTTCATTTTCCAGATTAAATTAAACTGTACAGAATTGAATTAAACTTAATTGTTATGAGTAATAATATTATCTCTCCGATGAAAAAAATATTAAAATATTTTAATTTCTCGAAAGCACCTTTTTTTCCCCTACTTTACTTTATACTTCTTTTATCAAACCTCTTTTAACAAAATGTAAGAATATAAGTATAATATATATATTGTTTCGTTGAAACTTGACAAGGGCTTAAGCTAACGTGCTTTTAAATTAACATAGGACGCTCAAAAATGAACTAGATGTACAAATATATCGTATACGCCGATATAATGTATCAATTTACTAATATATATATATATATATATATATATATATATATATATATATATATATATGTATAATATATATGTATAATATATAATACTGGGTTTGCATCGTGTGATTTACAATGCATGGTTTGCGAGTAATTTTATTTGGTTACTTCTATTAATGCAATATTTTTGGAAGAAATATACTGTTCTTAGCAAATCTGCTTGCATATTTTATGAAATATTGCATCATTTTTTGACATGTACAGTGAACTACCAAACTGAAGATTGTGCATTGCACATGTTTCTTTTTTCGAATTCCATTTTAATATCATTTGGTGTCTAAATTCCATTTTTCGACTTTAAGTTTATGGGTTACATGTGTTCTATTTCTATGGCATCTTTTATCATTTTATATATTTATTTTTTAATTTTTCTTTAAAACTATTATGTATGTTTTACTGCGTGCCGTGTCTTAATTGGAGCTTCGGTAATTTGATGTTTGAATTTGTTAATTATTTAATACTATTCTGTATACACTTTATACTTAACTATCTTTAAATCGGAGATTTGGTCAGATTTGTTGCTAGAACTTGTTTGCTGTATTTTGAATTCAAAGGTATTATATTTATATATATATACACACACACGTGTACGTGTATGTATCTATACAGTATTTTCCTTAAAAATACTTATATGGGACCTTATCTGAGACCAACTATATATGAAACCTTAGCGATTGAACCGTTCAAGGGTTTTGGCTGAAATTTGAAGAATATGTATTTCAATGTATGTGCTCGAGGATGTGATGAAGAACCACAATAGAGTTCTCATGGTTGCAGCAACGAAATTTCAAGATTTCCAAATGTCTACATCCACTTTTATATCTCGCAAAATGCACTGAAAAGTGAAAAATTGTGTTTGAATGGCACTTGTAGCACTAAAGATGCCCTATGACAGATGAAATGAATAGTCGTGGGTGCACGAAGTATGTTGCAGTGAACGTCGGTGCATTTTTTATATGTGAAGACGACATATTTTAAAATTTGTAACTCATATTCGGAAAGAAGATATTATTCAGTTTATAATGGCAACTTTGTTGCGATTTTAATGTAAACGATCTGCGAATAAAGGTACACTGTAAAAATTAGCAGCAAGCTCTCCAGTTATGCAACCTTTTATATAGATAACGGTTACTTGGCCATTTATGAAGTGTTCTCATTGATCAGAATAGAGATAAATTAAGGTTATGTAGTCGTTTTCTATAAAAACGGTTGAGTGACAGAACAGTTCGCTGCAGATTTAAACACTGTCTACAGTGTATAGAATTTTATGTATCATTACCAAAGCATTTCTGCTATACTTGTGTCACAATTATGCACTCTGCTTTCTCCTTTCCGATAATCGGTATCGAAATTATAAGATTTAGCTATTTAGCATATTGCCAAGCTCTGTAATTGGATAACATATTTTTTCCAAAATATTTCATTTGATTTTATGGATTAGAACGTAATCATGATTTTTTTTCATTATTGTAATGTAAACGTCTTTATTTTTCACTATTTAAAACAAGTCGTGAGTTAAAAAACTTTTGAAGTCAGTTTTATTTGTCTTAAAAAACTACTGGTATAGCATTCTTTTAACATTATTTCTCAATTCATAAACTCTTTTTCTTTGCACAAGGTTTCTAGAATTAGTAAAGTTAACAAATAAACCAGTAATATTAAACAGAACCTTACAGAAATGGTTACAACATCTAGAAACCCTACTCTGAACCACTGAACTCACTAATAACAAAAAAGAGGCTACTTATTAGCCCCCTTTTAATACGTTGAACGCTATTTATTGCACAGGAATACGTGTGCCAGCAATATTTCCCGGGACCTCTTGACAGACGAATACGTGTGTACCATCAATATTTCCATTTCTTTTTTGCCATAAGACAATTTATTGCTATGAAATTGGAGTATTGATAAATGTTACGATTATTTAATAGATTGATTAATGAAATTGATTAACAGGAAAGTTAAATATATAATTACTATTTTACAGTAGATCAAGTCAACATGTTAAATATGAAAAATTACCGAAGCTTGATATTTTATATTAGATCCATTTATACAGTAATTTAATAGAATATTAACACAGCCCATACAATTTTGAATTTTTTTTTTTTTTTAATGAAACGTATTTAATTTTTATTGCCATAAGCAGGTACTAATTTTACGCACTGCGCGGAAGATACCGTTCATATAATTCAGTCGTATGGGCTAATTTTGTTTTTTAATTCTTAGATAAATATTTCTAATTAAAGGGATTGACTATATAAGCAAAAGTTGCATTATTTCAAAAAGAAAATGTAAACATTTCATAAAGTTGGAAATTAGTAAACATTTTAAAAACAAAAATTTGCGTATTTTAAAAAAATAATAACTGAAAGAATAAAACAATGGGTTATTTTACATACATTTCCTTACTGTATAAAATATTTGATAGCTAAACGTCATAAAAGTACGGCATTTCTCGAAATTGTGAGTGGAAGTTGCCAGATAACCGTTTTAGACAAAAAGGCTTTAAATATGAATATTTCCTTACTCTGTATAACTCCTTAGCTGAAGTTCTGTTTTGCAATAACGTTTGTTTAAAAGCGAAATTTCGAATGTGGTTTGTTTAAAATACTACAAATGTAGTAAGTTTTAATATGCGGTCAATAATTATATTAATAAAAATATTTTTCTTTTTTTTTGTCGATTAAAAGATACAAGGCTCATTAAAACTGGTATCAGATTCAAAATAACTATATTTTACGACACACACAGAAAGCAATTATCATTTATCAAAGCATGAAATTTGTAGCTTTTTGAATTCACATGCGAAATAATGGAACACAGTTTTCTCTTTTTTTTTTTTTAATGTCAAAGGATCTATCAGAAAATACTCTCAAAGTTGTCACTTTAAGCCGATTTTCAATTCATAAGGGGAAGAAAGTCATCAGAAAGAAAATTATTATAATTCAAGGTATATCCTATTTATTGAGAAAGAGAAAACGCTATTCGATTTATATGCGCTTAATAGTAATATCTGACAAAAGTGTGCCCATTAAAGTGTTAGAAAGTTTTCCGTTATTGAGTGGAAAAAAATAAAATAATAATAATGAAATCCTTAAATAAAGAAATTTATTCAAAAATTTCAGAAAGACTTGTATCTGCCTCCGTTACAATCATTTTACATAAAACTACCTGGATTTATATAAATCCATTTCCGACGAAATAAATTGAAAAATTATTTATATTACTGAGTTTTTTATTACTGATTTAAATATTAAATAAAAGAAAAAAGAATAAATTTTCAAAATTTGAATGAAATAGAATGTAATAAAATATAAGATAATATATATGAAAGATTACTAGATATCTAAGACAATATGTATAATAATTTATATGATCTAAAGAATTCTAATAAAATATAAGTTATACGATAGCACTATAAAACAGAAAGGATTGGGAAAAACGGGGAAAAGAAAATGTTAGTAGGAAATGAAAGCAATGTCCTTCTTTGATATGTATAAAAGTCTTTATAGTTGGTCATCAATCTCAAGAAAAGACACAGTATCCCGATTTCAAATGAATGCGGTGCATATAAGCATGAAAAAATGTGACTGATATGACATTTTATAAAAGCCCAAGCATAATGTGTATGCCTATTTTGGTTTAAATTACGTTTTAAATAATTATGGTTAATTAATAATTCGAATATTAACAATAATGAAAAATCATGCATCAGCCATAGTTTATGAAACACTTTCTAACACTACAGTATTATAGTGTAAAATCAACACTTTTTTTTTTCAGTGTAACAGAATATTATTAAGAAATTTCATTTTTTGAAAGAATGAAATCTATCATAATCCGTCCTCTAACCGAATTCTTTTGCTGTGTATCTCTGTAAATGAATGATAAATGTTACGCACTAAACATGTTTTAGTGTAACCTAAGTGATCCTTTTAATTTGGTTGTGTTTGAAGTATCATAACATCATTAAAATGTATCGCAAAAAATGTTCCCCTATAGATCATAATGTAATAGAATTATTTTGTACGCCTCTGTAAATAAAACCTGTAAATAAAATACTTACTACATTATACTACTCCTAATAAAGCATAATATAACGGAATTTTTGTGTATCCTCTGTAAACGAACTATAAATGCTACACACTCCATATTCTACAGAAAGTATATTTTAGTGCACCTCAGAAACTTCTATCAATTTGATTATGCTTGAAATATTATAGCATCATTAAAACACACTGCAAAGGATTTTTCCCCACATACCTTAATGTAGCGGGATTTTTTTGAGTGTCCCTGTAAAAGAACTATAAATGCTTGACACCCCAGTTTCAATAGAGACATGCTGTAAGTAAACCTAAATAACATTTATCAATTGCATGGCAATCCTAGTATATTTACGACAGTTAGAGCACAGACAGACAGACTTTTGCCATGACAAACACACAATCTGAAGTCAAAAACACTTTTCAACTATGTTTGAAAATGTTAAAAATTCATTAATAGAAAGTATGTACTTTTCTAATCACCATTAAAATCCGTATGGTCTAAAACATCCACAAAATAGATTTTCATTCACTTCTGGTAATTGCTTGTGAAATTCTGAGTAAATATTTAAGAAAATTGTACTTCAAATAGTAGTACTTCAAATAGTGTACTTCAAGTAGGCAAATTTAAGAAAATTGTACTTCATATTAAAATTGAAAATCTCTTACCTGCCATTTCATACAGATTAAATTTTATCAAGTCAATGATATACTTATGGATTTCCAGGTCAGAAACGTTACTGTCGCCAATATATATATATATATTTTGAATATTTAAACAGTTTTCACGACTGTATCACTGAATCTTCAAAATGGGCTTATCCGTATTGTTTCTTCAATGACCGGCAATACTCTTTATTTCCTATTTGGCATGTTTTTCAAAACAGCGCAGTAAAAACTTGTAGTTAGAATAAATTAGGTATAACAAATTGAATGAAAGAAAAAAATACATAGGGATTAGCATAGATATTTTCATAGATAAAATGAAAATGTATTGGCTTCTCCAAGAAAACTTAGCCGTAATAGTAGTATAAATGTCATACAATCAAAAAACCTATGTTGTAAACAGCTTTATCCTGCAGATTTTTAGAAAGAAAATTAAGATTTGCGCTCGTTATTATTATTTTTTTTGTGTGTGTACTACTGTACATGCACATCTATTATGCAATTAATTAAATTTATAAGATACATATAATGAGAAAAGGAGCTCCAGCTCACAGAAATTTGCCACAAATACAGAAATTTATGTGGAAATAACCAGAGATTATCACAATATTTTTGTTTTCTAAAAATTTGAAATTTAATCATTTATCACATTATTCAAATTTATTGAAATATAATTGTAATAACTATGTTGTAACATTATAGATGTTTGAATTATAATTAGAACCCTTATTTATTTCTTAAATTGCAAAATTGAAGTAGTCTTGTAATTTTTTAACAGACTGTACTGTACATTCACATGTATATTACATGCATATTTATTGCACTTAGTACATTTTTTAAGATACGTATAATAAGTAAAAGAGCTCCAGATAGCTGAAGTTTGTCACAGATAAAGAAATATATATATTTTTTAATTAACCAGAGATTATCAAAATATTTCTGATATTTAAAAATTTGAACATTAATCTCAAAACGTTTGAAAAAAAAAACCGAGACTAGAAAATGAATTAAAAAACACTCTATTTCAGCAAAAAAGGAAATGAAAATTGATAGAAATGGAATTTAATAATGACGCATTAGATAACTATTCTACTCAGAAACAGAAATAAACAAATATCTAATAAAAATCATTGAAAAAAAAATCAATCAAACCATTTTTATTTTTGTGAAAGGTAATTTTCTTCATTTTGTGCACTTTTACCATATTTTAGTTTCTTTTCCCTTTGTGGGTTTTACCTAAACTCTGATTGGAATGTAATCTCCTTCTTTATGTAAAGTAGAATTGGTAAATTTTGAATTTAAAAAAGACATTTTCATAAAATTGTAGCTGAACTTTAAAACAGTGAATAGAATAAGAGTACATTTTAAGAATAGTACTTTAAAATTGATAGAAAAAGATGTAATTTGAGATAACGGTAAAACAGTTTGAAACGGTTTTTTACGGGAAAAAATCTGTTATTTTTACAAAGTTTCTGTTCTACCTTTCAAATATTGTTTATGCTGTTAAAAAACAGATTTTTTCTGTAAAAAAAAAAAAAAAAGAAAAAAAATTAGCATAATTTCAACTGACAGTTTTCTTCTTCCAGATTTAAAGGATTTATTTTTCACAATGTATTTGTATAAATGGTAAATAATAATAATAATAATAATAATAGTAAAACACAAATTGTAATGGCTCATATAGGCTCAAATAGAAAAGCGTTCTATTTTTTTTATCAGCTATGGTATTTAGCTGAATATATGTTGCCATGGAAATTATATACTTCTATATTTAATCTTTTATTATTATTAGTTGGGCACAAAAATGTCTTTGAAAATGAAAAACAATGCAACAGATGCAATGACAGGAATTAAAATAGAAAGAGAAAGAGAAAGAAAATTTGAAAGAAAATCATATCTGATATTAATTCATATGGAGATATTTATAAATATCTTTAAGTAGAAGACATGTTATAAATGCATGTGTATCACAGTCTCTTACTAAGACTTATCCTGCAGGCTATCAGGTAGCGATCCAGAGCTAAGAGTGCCAAGGTCCCAATGTGCGCTGAACCAAACAGGAAGCCCATAAAAGCGTACCACTGGCAACCGCCTTCTCCAAAAATCCACCTGCAGAAAACAGGAAAACAAATCAGAATGGGAAACACCACAACACTACAATTTAAAAAATGGATACTTAAAAATAAGCAAATTGTATTCTTTTTTGAGTGTATTCTCAGCTTATATTGTAGCTCTAAATATTTAAGTTTCAATATTTATTCACTCTAAAAACGACATTTTCAAAACTGAGCAAACGATACTCAAATCTGAGTATGTCGCATTGTCAAAATGGCTCCAAATCAAAATGACTCAAGTTTGAAACATGTATATACTCATTTCTGAAAACATGCACACTCTCAAGAATAAAACATGAAGTGCTCATATTTGAGTATGTCCATGTTTCAAAAATGAGTATGAACTGACTTCTGTGTGCTCATTTTTGAGTATTTCCATGCTTCAAAAATGAATTTGAACTGATTCTAATCATTTTTAAGTATGTCCATGTTTCAAAAATGAATATGAACTGACCTCTATGTGTTCAGTATTGAGTATGTCCCCGTTTCAATATTCGGAGTATTTCTGGTATTTCAGAACTGAATATTTGAAACAAAAAGTTACATAACAAAATTAAAACATCGATTTACTCAGATTTTAAAGTGTCATTTTTCTCAGAGTTCCATTAATGATTTTCTGTAATATTTCCTTTTAAATATATTCGTACAAATGCCAAAATTGGAAAACTATTTCTGATCATGTTTTGTATCGCAACAACCATAACCTGAAAAATGATCACTTAAATATGAGATATCTCATGTTAAGCATAAAAAGTTTATGAAAAATTAGGGGAAATCTTAAGATGTATGAGTCATAAAGCGGCAAAATTATCTTTTCCAATCATAATGAATTTTCTGGAAGAAAAAATCCCATTAATACATAGTTTTTGCTCTAATCAATTCCATGTATATCGCTTGTTGCATGCCACCAAATTTATAAATGAGAAGCTTGATATAACGATATTTCGATATAAAGAAGAATCGGATACATCATGGTTACACACAATGTGATTCATAAAGATGGACTAAATTTAACATGCTCGCTCCCCGAAACATTGTATGTAAATGATTTACAAATCATCTGAAATGGAAAGACCTAAAGTTAAAAATGTTACACAACACTTCTAAATTTCGCCTTGTGCATTTATCATCTTCATTTGTGATCAAGTTGGTTACTAGAAATGAGTTCGGGCTCTTTTTCGGAACCCGAACATGGCGATTTGAAATCTGAGCCCGAAAAAATTTGTGTCATCAGAGCCTGAACTCGATACCGAAAGTCCACAGTAGAAAATTGTTAATAACAGTTTAAAATTGCTTCAAGGTTAATTTTCTTGTTTAAAAATCCTTCCTTAGATAGAAAAAAGTATTAATCGTAAGTACTTCCCTGTGACAACGTTCCGTGATTGCCATGTCCCTGACAATATATTTAAAATAACAATATTGTTATTTATATTCAACCATTGGCCGAAATTTGGAAAATTCACAATCTTTTAAAATATTATTGTACCACTATGCCAGAAAGACATGAGTTCTGTTTTGTATCTCTGGAAAAGGACTTCAAACAAAAAGATAGGATAAATTAGAAATACCCCACATTTTTAATGTTACTAGCATTGACCGTGCACAGGTTTCAGAATCAAATAGAATATTTCTTCTTATATCGTATCAATAACAATTCAATCACCCTTTTCAAACTGATTTTTAAAGGATTATAAAACACTTTAAGAAACCTAGACTAAATTCTTGTTTTTCAACTAGCAAGGTTTGTTTTTCCTTTTTTCAATTTGCAAATAAATAAAATTGTTACTTTCAGCCCGAGGTCTGGTATAAAAATTGAGCCCAATGCTCGGGCTCAGGCTGAGCCGTCTCATCAGATTTCAGAAAATGATAATATTTACTTGTGGGGTTCGTAAAAGAAGCTGTTTATGTACCACCTTTAGCAATAATTGTGGCTGAAGGCATATCACAGGCGCGATGAACTCAGTGGCGTGAGACATTCTTTATCGGGTACCGAATGAACTCAGATACCGTCTGGATGTTATCCGTAGAGATTGTACACTGTTAAAAAATTTCGTTTATTGACAGGTTGTCTTCCGTGAATTTTGATCAGAAAGTTTCCGTTTTGTTAGAAAAATGGAATCTCTCCCGTATATCTGTTGCTACCCAGCTAGAAAAAGTTTGCAAAAAAAGTGCACAAAATTCGAGTGTATTTGGCACCTCAGTTTTTGCATAAAAACTGCAAACTGAACTGTGCACAAAAAGTGCATAAACGGTATCCCTAAATTGTACACTTTTTAGACTTTTAAGATTACAGAGTTTCAAATACGGAATTATTAATGTAAAAATCTATCATCCAATGGGATTGCAGTATTTTGATCGCCACACATGCGCTTAAATTCCTTCGCGTCAGTATCGCTCCATTTATGGACTACAAAGACGGAACATTCCTCAAAAAAACAGAAACATTAAGGCAACTCTGCTGCCAGTCCTTTTTCCGTAAATTGACGGATTTTTTTTTTACAGTATACTATTAAAAATAATCTGAAATTCACGGGTATTTTTTTCTGAATTTCACAGAAAAAGTCCCTTTTCATGACAAAAGGGCATTTTCAGTTAAAAGCAGAAAATTTCCTCATATAAGAAAGCAGCCAACGGAGATATTCCGTTATCTGCTGCATGTTTATTTTCAATGTTTCAAAAACTGACATGTTGCTTCACAGAAAAACTAAAAATTCCATAAATTAAAATTTCAAGTTTATTTAAAACAACAACAAGAAAATAGAGCTTTCGAATTTAAAAAAGCAAAAATTAATTCTTTCCATTCTTTTAATATTATTTGCAATTCATTTTTTAAAGTTATAAAAAAGTATTCGCTCTTAAAATATATTATAAACAAACAGATTAATATATATATAAAATAGCTAAATAAAGTGAAAAAAAATCGATTCTATTTAAAAAAGCAACAAACAAAAATAATGCTTTCGAATTAAACTCATTCCTTTAAAATTATTCGCAATTTATTTTTTAAAGTTATAAAAAACACTCACACTGAAAATATATTCTAAACGAACACATTTAAAAAATACATAATAGTTGATTAAAAATCGATTTTCGCAAAAAAGCAAAAAAAGTTATTGAATTTAATTCAAAATATAATATTTATATTTTACATCTAACAATCAAATTACGAATATATATAATTCACGTTTTTATCCTCTATTAATACTATAGTTTTCAACCATCATCTCATTACGAAATATCCCCGCATTTAACTTCAAAATTACCAGTTTTCTAAACCCCAAATTGTTTAAGTCCCAAGCTGCGATTTGAACACATCCCGTATAATCGTTTCCTACTCTTACTCTAGAATGGACCCGCTAGTCTTGCGGTAAAGCACTCAGCTCAAACCGCTAACGTCCCCAGTTCAATCCTCAGGTCTAGCAGAAAATGTTCTTCCATTATATCAAATATTAAATACTCTCGTAATAATCAATAGATGGCAGCACAAATAGAGATGACATTTTTTTAAAACCGAGTTTATTTACAAATAAAAATAAATAAAAATAAAATAAAATAAAAAATAAATAAAAATAAAAAATAAATAAAAAAATAAAATAAAAAAAATTTACCTTCCTTTATCTTTCAAAACAGAAAATGTTCTAACGGAACGGAAAAAGTACGGCAACTTTGCTGCCAGTAGTTTTACCGTGAATTGACGGATTTATTTTTAACAGTGTAGGCGGACACATTGAACAAGAACATCTCTAAATTTTAATATGAATGCAATCAGATTTAATCTACATCATTCACATACAATGTATAATTTAGGAAATACAATCGTAAGTTGAATCTGTCATTTTGAATAACCCTGTACATCCCCCAAACAAAACAAAAATGCTTTAAAAGTAGCTATTATTTATTGCTCCCAATACAACGCGGTTCAGTTATAATGCAAGCCAGTGATATGTCATTCGACAAACTCGTTATATTGGGATTTTAAATACAAAATTATATGTTATAATGGTATGTATTTAACTAATACAATCACATTTTTTATACATAATTTTAATTGATCCATTTTGTCATAATTCTAAATATAGGAAAAAATATTTATAAACTCTTTCCCACATTCTGTTATTCAGAAATAAATGTGCATTTTCAATTTTTCTCATCCGTGGTTGATCTTTACATCAGCCATTTACATATTTAAAGCATTAATAAAACTTTTTAGCGTAAAAAGCGTAAACTTTGTAAGCGGCATAATCATTTTTACGATCACGTTTGTTTAGTCACCGTTTTAACTGCGGCTAAAGAACTCGTTTTATCAAGAGATAGAGGATACTATCATTAAATTTTCATCAAAAGATAGTTTTATGCGAAAAATTTGTCAATTTTTCTTTTTATGGTGTGGGGAGATTTTTTTTCATAGTGATTTTTATATGCAAAAAAAAATTAATCTTATAGATTGAATCGATTGTATGCATAATAAATTTGTGGTAACATATTTTTATCCGTTTTTGTGGTTATAATATAGATTATTTCATTCAAAAGAGCAATCACTTCCTGATTCTCTATACCATATTGGGACCTATTTGTTCTATTTTCTTCTTTATATGCCTTTATATGCAAGGTATTGGTGAACACTTGGAAGAAAAAAAAGGGGGTAAGCAGCAAAATTAACAACAATATGTAGCGTAGAACCTAAAAACATTCAACGTATTTACTCCAAAATACGTGTCACACCACAAGCTGAACTCATATTTTCGTTAATAATGTTATTAACTATGAAGGTTTCTAACGAAAATTTCAATAAATGTACGTTGCTTTATAAAAACAAGAATGAAAAATCTTGCGTCGAGCATAGATTATGAAACACTTTCCAACACATCTTGAAAATTATAAAGAAACTTCATAGTTAAATAGTAAAAAAAGATATGTAAGCAACCAGTTTGGAAAAAAATATAACACATTTAAAAATCCAGTTTTAGAAATTTCCTTCCATATAAAAAGTAAAAAAGTAGTCTAATTATTTTGAGCAGACCTGTATATGATCTATAAATTTGCATTTATACTACATAATATGCTAAAATTTAATTCAGTTAGAAAATTCAGTTTTATCAATTTTGAATTCTTTTGTAAATCCCGGTATATCATTTAAAGACTTCCGTACACACCACATAAGCTAAAATTGAATTCCGGTAAAAAAAACGCATAACATAACTTAAAACGCACTTTCAGCAATTACCAACCATAAAAGGCAATGTATCTTGTTCTTTGCGTACCCTGTATAAGAATTTATTTATATTACACAAACTCCTATTAGTATACTAAATATAGTTCAGCATGAAAATGAATAACACAATTAAAAACTATCCTTAAACAATTCCCTCCCACAGTCAGAAATACTTACCAATTACTTTATATAGCCCTGTATGTATATGTTCAACAGAGTTTATACACACCACATACTATGCAAAAATTTAGTTAAGCTTAATAACGCAAACAAAATGTGAAAACACATTTCCAGCAATTACCTCTCATAGAACAACCTTGTAACCGAATTATTTTGTGTATTTCTGTAAATGAACGATAAATGCAATGCACCCCATACTTTTCAGTAAGCAACTTATAGTACACTTCAGTAATGCATAGAAATTCCATTACGTTTGAAATAGTGTAACGTCATTAAAATATAGTGCAGGCGATTTTTCTCCGTAGACCATGTAGCAGAATTATTTTGTGGCACCCTGTAAATGAATAGTAAATGCTTTGCATCCCATATTCTACAGAAGGCATGTTTTTGTGTACATCATAAATGAATATCAATTCCATTATGTTTGAAATGATGTAACATCATCAAAATACACTTGAAACGATTTTTTCCCATTAATCGTAATGTGATGGAATAATTTTGACTCTGCCTGTAAACGAACTATGAATGCTACACACTTAATTTTCAATATCGATCGTGCTATAATAAACGTTAATGACAAATAAAAATTACAGGGCAATCCGAATATATTTTACCAGAGTTAGAGTACAGACAGACAAAGCGAAGTCATAAATACTTTTCAAATGTTGGAATGTGTTAAAAAGTATCACATACAGAGAAGTGCGTAAAGCGGCCACTCTACTCATCCAAACAATGCTGAGTTGGACAGTTAGTATTACGCAATGTAGTTACAATTATCATAGTCCGAATTGTCGTGCATTTCTTGCAAATCTAGAGAAATCTAGAGACACATTTTACAAGCAAAGCAAGTGTTAGGAAAATATCTTTACAATATCTTTATTGTTGTTAAAGTTGGAAATAATATTCCGAGTTTGACTAGGCATGAGATATCTTGTATTTTTCATTGAATAAATGCATTGCAACCTAGATTTTAAGACATATATTGTTCACCTTACTATGTGCCAACTATTACCTCTCTTTAATGCTGCAAATGTAGACGGGCACTCAGAATAACTATTAGACAAGTTTCACTTACTAGGTTATATTTGACTCTTTGATTTGTACTGCTATCTTACAGATATCTTAAATTTATACTATTATAAATAAAAATTTAATCTTAAGGTATTATGCCTCTAGTAATCCGTGAAGAAAAAAAAAAGTAGTTGAAAAAGATAAAATGGCCGTAACGAGCAGATACACCATGGAGGGTTCTTTAATCTCTAGCTTATTAAAATTATAACAAAATAAAACAATGTATACCAAAGGCAGCAAAACAGACGGTACTTTTTAGCAAGATGTGGGATTTTTATGGGGTTCCTGATTTTTTTTTATTTACGAGAGTCATTTTCAGTTACAAATTATATAATATTCGTATATATATATATATATATATATACATATATATATATATATACTGAAAATAAAATTGGAAAAGAATGATTTTTATAAGCCCATATATGTCCAAATTTTCACATTTGTCGTAATTTCCATTAAGTTGGCCATTTTTCCCGATGTTTTAGTTATCGCTTTTGTTTCTTTAACTTAACCGATAAAAACAGTTATATTTTTTATATATTTTAGTTATTAAACTAAACAATGTAAAAACGAACTTTAAAAAGGTATTAAAAATAAAATGTAGTGCTTCAAAGAAAAAAACACCTCGTCACATGCAATTTTGATCATCTGTTTTCGCAGACGAAAAAAAAGAGGCGTAAATGGATTGGGAAAAACGCCGAATGTTTGATATATTTAAATGTTTCTTGGTAGCTCTCAACAAATTAAAATAAACACAAACTTTAAAATTTAAAAAATGGGGCAATAAAAAAAAAACATACCCTACAATTAAGGCTAAATGCGTTTCTGCGACTAGTTTCAGAGTTATTAACTATTTTAAGAGGAGATTTTAAGAGTTCTCTCCAAATTGAAATCGGTTGTTATATCGAGTATACAGACATCGAGTTATATCCCATACGTCATTTCCAAAGCCCATATAATGAGGGAGTTTTAAAGATAGCTAAAAAAACCACTCTGAGAAAAAAGCTAAAATTTTATGTGTACATGGGTATAGAAAGCAATTTATCAATCGAATGCAATACAAAAAAATTATAGATTATAATTCATAACTTTTTCAAATATTAACTTAATAATTCAAATAATCACAAAATTATTGCACTGCAAAAAAAAAAAAAAAAAAAAAAAAAAGAAAAAAGAAAAGAAAAAAGAATTGTTTATTTTACAGTATAATACTGGCATTCCAACTGCCAGTATTATACAGTAAATATACAGCCAGTAAATAAATAGCCAGTATTATACAGTAAAATAAGCAGTAATACGCTACCGCGCATGCGCGGCAGCATATTACTGCTTATTTTACTGCTTATTACTGTTAATTATACTGTAAAATCAACATTTTTTTTTTTTTTTTCTTTTTGCAGCGTGGAATTACGAAGAGTTGTATGTTTGTACAAAAAAATCAACACTAAACGATTATTATTTAAAATAAATAAATAAATAAAAAATTTTAACTAATTTAACATTAAAGAGTCAACATTTTGAATAGTTTTTGATTCGGTAACTTGCATAAGTTTCCGTGTAGACTTAAAATATTTTGTCAAAATTGCGTAATGTCAACGAGAAAATATGTGAAACCAATGTACGATTAAACTGCTAACAAAATCAATGAAGCAATTGGACAGCACTTTGACTCTATTACTTCGAATGAATAAACTGTTCATTGCAAAATGAATCTATTCTCAGTATTCTAGTTCAAACTTGGAGAAAATAATTCTACTACTATTATGCTGGTTACACGAAAGTTTTCACAAATCGATGGCCTGATAAAAGTATTTACTAAAAGTTATATGAAGTAATAATAGATCTAATGCCGTACATAAAAGCAACTACTTGTAAATTCTAAAGTTTGTCTCCAAAATTAAGCTATGCAAAATCCCATGTCTATGTCAACCTTAGAGTATTTACAGGTGCTCGTATTGAGTACGCTGCTACGAAAAAATATACATGTTAAATAAATAAGTACTGCTAAAATTACCAAGTCGTACCAAGGACAGTACTTTGTAGCCGATTAGATATAATAATATTATGTCTAATTGGTCCAGAAAAAAAAAGAGTACATTATGTATGTCGTACATTTTAATAGCCAAATTGTCTCAGAGTTAAACAAAAGTAGCTATTCGATTGGGAATAATGTGTTCTTTAAACTTATGTTAAATTGGACAAATTGGCAATTACGACGATTTTAATTGACAATTACGGTAAACTGACTACTGACGATTAAAATTAATGGGGCGATTAAAATTTATTACTCTTTTATTTTTTGGCCGACTGTACATAAATGCAACAAGTTTTGTCTTCCTAAATTTCCTATTTAAACTATTGGTTGGCGCAGCATGTCCAAATGTGGACTTTATGCCATTAAACCCTATACAACTAACCACCCAACCTAATTTTCCTATAATAAGATAGGATGCTCAGATTAAGTGCTGTACTTCGCTTTGCAAAAAGAATTGAAATAATTTATAATTTTACTTTTGACTCAACTGACGCATAATTCCTTAAAAAATTTATATTATGGATTTCAAACTGAGATATATAAACAAACTGAGATATTTTCAACATGTTGCTGATGTGAAAATTAGAATATCTTTATTAATGAATAATAAGGTTATATTTTTTAATAATACTAAGACTTATTATTAAAAATGCAAGAGAAATGTATCTTACTTTCCAGACAGACTTGAAGACGATGAGAACGGAAAACCAAACAATATAAGACCTAGATCGGAACCGGCGAGATTGACCAGCAAGAGGGTTGTAGGAGTGACCAATACACGAAACCTCAAGAAAGTAACTAAGACGAGACCATTTCCTAGGGTGCCAAGAATACCTAGGAAAAAAGAGAAGAAACTTATATTTATTTTACAAGAATAAACACTAATAAAAAAAAGTTTTTAGAAGAACTAGGATCATATTAAAAGTGTTTAAGGTCTTGAACATAAAAGTAATGCTCTATTATTTTTACAGAATCATAGGAATTGTAATTTTTCTAACTGAGTGAAAATTTATCCATGCCGAGAGTCGAACCTCAGAATATCTGCCTTCTTTACCTGCGGTTACTTGAAGACTAGAGAACCTCTTTTACTTGTGGTTTAATTTTTTTATCTGTTTCAGATAATAGACCAGATGTCATTGTCCAAAGGTTATATGAGGGAATTCGTCCAGGTAACACAGGTGGTAGAGTACTGGCAATTTAAGCCAGAAATGTCTTGTGTTCAACTCTTGGCCTGAGCACTTTTCATTTTGGTGGAAAAATTACAATATATTAATAGCCATAATATACAAGTACTCCTAAAATAGACGCTAGAACTTTAAAATTAACTAAGATAAAATAAGTGACATGTTTATGAAGTAAATCTTAAATTTTGCATGCAGTAACATAGTTCAATTTAGCCAGTGGGTTTTACACATTATTTCAAACGTGTAAGAAGGGTCAAACTAAATTTAACATTTAAACATCATGAGATTTTATTGAAAAACGATCGCCAGCAAACTATGTATAGGGTTTTTATATTCCTGTATCACATATAGACCTCATATGAAATTCAATAATGATTGTGAAATACAGTAATAGATAGCAGAGTAATTTTTTTTTCGAATATTCTGTTGAAAATATGCCCTTTACAATTACTTTTTAATGCGTTCAACATGAAAGAAGATTTTCTTAACCCTCTAAAATACTCTAATACCCCTGGTAGCATACATGATACCATCAGATTTGTCAGATATTTTTTTTTATTTAGATTGCTTGATTGCTATTACTTTTTTTAAATACTAAAATTATTTGTATTCAGTGATTTTAAATTAGGCGAATATTACTGTTGCAAAAAATAGTGGCAAACAAGCAACGCTATTTTTTTTAATGCCCAACTAACAACTCTTATAGCAATACAAGAATATCAGAGGGTTACAAAATTTCTGCTTTATGCGTCTAAACAAAAACCGTACCAAAAATGATTTTTTTTAAAACTTTGCTTTAAGGAGTCGAAAGTTTAAATTACCACAAAAAACTGTTGAATAACCTTTAATAATATATATTTTTTAATGCTTGTAAACTTTATGTTGGAGTCATTTTGTAATTTTGCAGTAAATGTAAGATTTTTAAGAATTCAATTCTTTTTTTACTTAATAATCTATTTGAAAGCTGATTAAAGTGCATAATACGTTTTTTATCCACTTAAAAATAATTAAAAATAATTCATGCAGAAGAGAGTTAAATGTTTCAATATTCAAAACTCCAGCCATTTTTTTTTTCGTGTTATAACAGCTAAACAGAATAATAAAAATAAAAGTGCCCAGTTAAACTTATAGCATTCAGCTCACAGGCTAATCCCACTAATTGTATATTATACGTATTTCAAAGAATAGTGCCCTCGAAAAATAAAGAAATCAACAATTAATTAAGGGGGATTAGCCCCCCGTTGCCCATTGCCCCCTTTATACTTAACCAATGAACCCCCAAAACTAATCAGGAAAGCGCCTTATCACAGTGAACCTATATACAAAATTTGAAGCAAATCGGATAATTCTGCATGAAAAACCCATTTATCAAAATTAAGAAGGGCCCCCGTTTCCCCCTCTTTATACTCAACCAATGAACCCCCAATATTAATCAGGAAAGCGTCTATCAGAATAAACCTGTATACCAAATTTGAGACAAATCGAATAATTCTGCATGGAAAACCCATTTATCTAAAGTAAGGGGGATAAGCCCCCCGTTCCCCTTCTATACTTAACCAATGAACCCCCAAAACTAATCATGGAAGCGCCTTATGAACCTATGTACAAAATTTGAAGCAAATCGGATATTTTTATCAAGAGTTATCGCGTTACGTACATACAGAACCTGTGAGCACATTAACTCTCAGGCTTTGATAGCCTGTGAGCTAAAAAGTAAAGTGAGTTTATTTATCCTTTTATGTACCAAATTATAAATTAATGAAAATTTCGCCTTCCAAAGTATTTTTTCTGAATAGATAAAATATGTTTGTTGATTTCTGCAATTATTAAAGAAATTTTAGATTTTTTTCATTTATTAAATTGTAATTAACTAATTCAGTATTTACAGAGATTTTGTAGAATATTTACAACTGTACCCACATTATTTCTTCAGGAATATTGTTTTTAGCAAATTATTGAATTAGGAAATATACAAAAGTAATGGCCTTACATTTAAACATAGACATTTTTCAGAACTGAAACTTTCAACCGAATATCTTTCGATATTAAAAAGCTGAGCAACATAAGAAGAGCAGTTACAATTGGGGAAAAAAAATATCCATTTAAAAATATTTTTGCTTTGTACAACGAATAAGTCTTTTGAAAGACGATAAAATAAAGTGTCTAGAACTCACGCTAACTTGCATACTGACAGTAGATGTATTATATGAATTTTATAATAAGTTCTTTTTAATGGTACTTTAAACTTACTGTCGGTGGATAAAGGGTTAATCCAGCTTTACACGTTAGTTTGATCATTTTCACACGCATAAATGAAAATTATTTATCATCACAATTAAAATTATTTATTAATCTTAAGTACCGAAACGTGTAAATAAAATCTGCCAATAACGTATTTTTTAACACTTTCTAACACAGTTGAAAAGTGTTTATGAATTCGATTTGTCGGTACTTCTCTATTATCCCGTCGACCACTTTTCATAACAAAAAACTATTAGTCCAGTCATTTGGTAGAAAATAAAGGAAAATTTTGGTGTTGTTTTTTTTTTTTTTTTTTTTTGGGGGGGGGGGGGGGGGGGCGGTCCCTTTATGTTTTTGGGTCGCTGAACACGAATCCGAGGTTTTCCAACAAAATTTTTTTCCGGGAAATACCTTTTTTTCAGAAAAAACGTGTAAAAAACGGACTTTTCTCCGTTTTTTCAAAATAATTCCAAAATTATGCATTTTACGTGAAAGTCAGCAGTATATGAATTAAAGAAAATAAAATTTCCTACATTTTATGTACTGAAAGTTTTTTTCTCTGATAAATAGTTTAGCCGTGAGAGTGCCTCAAAAATGGGTATTAAAAGCAAAAAGCTGTAAAAAAAACGGGAATTACGGTACTGTTTGTCAATGTAACATAGAAACTAATCATTTTACGCAAATGTTAACTATTAATGTTACTAAAAATTATATGTTTGACTATATTTTATGTATTTGAGGTAGAGGAAAAGTGCGGATCCGACACCAGGGGAAGGTGGGAGCAGTGGGGCAGATCCAGCTACTCTCATGAGTCGAGGGTGCTACTCCTCCGGAGAGCTCGTATACTAAGAGGCGGTGACATTGGGAGTGGATAAAAGAAAAAAAACGGGAATTATGGCCCTGTATCGATATAATATGAAAATTAACCATTTTAAGCAAACGTTGACTATTAATGATACTAAAATGTTCCAATGAATTTCGGTTGCAAAGCATTCGGATGAAGACCTTGAGGAGTTTTTGATGCACGATCTAGGCCCTTATTCCTTATCCCTATTCGACAATGGTTTAAGAAAAGGAACCAAATCTACTCTCTACAAGGCATTCAAACCCCTAACAAACAAGCGGTTCAGCGGCAGAATTCAATTCGTCATTGATGGGGGATTTTTATTGCATAGGGTTGTTTGGTCTAAGAATCAGCCTTTTTCAACAATCTGCGATAAATATGTTGAGTACGTACAGTCACGGTACCAACCGCAGGCAGTAGTTGTCTTTGATGGCTACCCTGATGACTTACAAGGTGGTACAAAAACTGCTGAGCGTATGAAACGAGCAAGGAAACTTTCTTCACTGATATATTGTTTGACGGTTCAATGATAGCTACCATTTGCAAAGAAAAGTTTCTTGCTAACCCAAAAAACAAGGGCCGGTTAATATCTATGATGAGTGATAAGTTCTTATCAGCAGATATTACATGCAAGCAAGCAAAAGAAGACGCAGACACCTGCATTATAAACACTGCTTTGTCCTTGGCTCCATCAAATGAGACGGTGATTATAGTTGGGGAGGATGTAGACCTCTTGGTCATTCTGATAGCTCTCTGCAGGGCTGAAAACGTTTTCTTTTTAAAACCTGGAAAGGACACTGTTTCTCCAGTGATATTTTCTCCAATTAATGCTGTGAGTTCAACGGTTGTGGAAAACATCCTCTTCCTACATGCTATGAGCGGGTGGGATACAACGTCAGCACCTTTTATGCAAGGAAAAATGAAGTTCCTCAAAACTCTTGTGAAGATTTCAGATGTTGCTGACGCTGTTAAAGTATTTAAAGACTCCAACGCTACTCAAGAGATGATTTCAGCTGCTGGGGAACGTTTCCTGGTCTTGCTGTACGGTTATAGTGGGACGAATGTGCCTTCGCTGAACCACCTAAGGCATATTTCGTACAAGAAGTCAGCATTTAAATACAATTCAAATGTTGCTGCTTTACCACCATCTGCAGTTGCAGCACGACAGCATTCTTTAAGAGTATATCACCAGGTGCAGCAATGGCTAGGAGTTGAAAAAAATTCTGAAGAGTGGGGATGGAAAAAAAAATATTGGCCTTGAGCCTGTATTTACTTTACTACCCCCTGCTCCCCCTGCGTTGTTGAAGATTGTATCATGTAAGTGCAAAAAGAAGTGCTAACAAAATTGTGGATGCAAGAAGGCAGGTCTTTGTTGTTCCAACATCTGCCTCAACTGCGAAGGGAACTGCAACAACATCTCAGTGGTGAATCAAGATGAGGAAGACGAGTTATACCCTGAAACCGAGCTGGAGATGGTTTTCTCACCCATTGAATCCATGGACCCAATGGAAGAGGAACAAGCCATGCCACAAGGTATGAAATATTTACCATTAAGAAAACATTTATTCTATAAAGTTGGTAGTAAATAAAA
The DNA here is from genome assembly GCA_963931845.1 of Maratus michaelseni. Lineage (NCBI taxonomy): Eukaryota > Metazoa > Arthropoda > Arachnida > Araneae > Salticidae > Maratus > Maratus michaelseni. The sequence continues at coordinate 281,359,281 of OZ007587.1, forward strand.
AATCCACTAATTCCATACGTCTATTTTCTATGTTGTAGATGTCGATGAACAGCGGGGATCTTCAAATAAAAGATTGCGGAAATAGGAATTTTGCTTTTTGACTTCATGTAAATATACTAATGTTTGTTACTAATGTACATAATAATTTATAATTAAATAATGATTCATAATGAGTCGCCGTATTTATTATCAGGCAACTTCATTGTAAAATGTAGTCAATCATATAGTTTTTAGTATCAATAACAGTCAACGTTTGTTTAAAATGGTTAATTTACATGTTACATCAATGTACAGGGTCGTAATTCCCGTTTTTTACAGTTTTTGTCTTTTACACCTCCCAATTTTACCGCCTCTTACAGTATGAGTACTCCGGCGGAGGAGCACCTTCGACTCATGAGAGAAGGTGGAACTGCTCCACTGCTCTCACCTTCCTCTGGCGCAGGATCCGCACTTTTCCTCTACCTCAAATGCATAAAATACAGTCAAACATATAATCTTTAGTATTATTAATGGTTACCGTTTGCGTAAAATGGTTAGTTTCCATGTTACATCGACATACACTACCGTAATTCCCGTTTTTTACAATTTTTTGTTTTTAACACCTTTTTTAGCGGCACTCTCACGGCTAAACCATTGATCAGAGAAAAAAACTTTCAATACATAAAATATAGGAAATTTTATTTTCTTTAATTCCTATACTGCTGACTTTCACATAAAATGCACAATTTTGGAATTATTTTGAAAAAACGGAGAAAAGTCCGTTTTTTTACACGTTTTTTGTAAAAAAACGTATTTCCCGGAAAAAAATTTGTTGGAAAACCTCGGATTCGTGTTCAGTGACCCAAAAACATAAAGGTACCCCCCCAAAAAAACTACACCAAAACTTTCCTTTATTTGCTCTTTTTTATCCCGTAATGCCTGGACTATATCGCCAAATTGTAAGATTAAACGGCAAAAATGCAGTCCCATTTACTTGATGTCAGACGCTTCATACGTGTTTGTTATGTCATCAAGTGGTTTTTAATTCGACATTTGCGTGTATTTTTCATTATGTTTTACTGATTTATTAGTTATTTCCTTAACTAAAATAACAATTGTGTCCTTAAATTCTTATATTTTATTTATTTTGATATTCCAAAGGCAACGTTCTCCCGTTTATTTGGCGTTACAGTTGGGCGATAGTTTTTTGTTATGAAAAGTGGTCGACGGGATAATAGAGAAGTACCGATTTGTCTGTCTGCCTGTTTGCTGTCTGTCTGTCCGTACTCTAACTCACGTAAATATACTTGGATTGGCATGAAATGTTTATATAAAAATAATGTTTACTATAGAATGTTGGGTATTGAAAGTGAAATGTCTAGCATTTATTGCTCTTTTAGAGGGACACACAAAAGAATTCCATTTCATTATGGTCTATGGTGAAAAATCGTTTCCAACGCATTTTAATGATGTTACAATACTTCAAACATAATGAAATTAATATACATAACTGAAGTGGACATAAACATGATTTCTGAGGAGCATAGAATAAATAGTTTTTATAGTTCGTTTACAGGGCGCACAAAAGTGTTCCATTATATTATGATCTTCGGAGAAAAATCGTTTGCTATGCATTTTCATGATGTTGTGATTCTTCAAACATAATGAAATTAAAAAGTATCACTGATGTGCACTATAACATGTTTTCTATGTATTAAGGAATCCTTAGCATTTATCTCCACTTACAGATGGGCACAAAAGAATTCGGTTACTAGACGGAATATAATCAATTTCATTGTATGAAAGAGTCAAATTTCTGTATAATATTATGTTAGTGTTGGAAAGTGTTTAATATTATGTGCACGATGCATGATTTTTCGTTCTTGTTTATTGTTTACTATTATTATTACTAGGGGATCCAACCCGAACTTTTCTGGTTACATAATATAGGTAAAAACTATTTTATTTATTCAAAATTCCAACAGATTTTTGAGATTATATTAAAAAATTCCAAAACTGTCTTCTAGATGCATAACTTCAGTCATACGGGTATCTTCTTACAGCTTCTTGCAGCTGTCTCTTAAAAAAAACAGCATATACAGACACACAAACTTCAATATTTATCATTATAGATATGGCTCCAAACCCTAATTTAAGCACACCATTTTCTAGCAGATGTTATTCCCAATCTATTAGTTCCTTTAGCATTTTTATATGATGATTTATAGAGAAAATAAGTAGAAAAGTGTTTACTTTTCTTCAAGACTGTTAGATGTATAAATATGTACAGATGGATTAAACACAAATATGTTTAATAGATATCTGGTTCATAGATCATTCCAAGCTGTCTTTCATACCAAACAAAAAATTAAGTCGCTATCCAGCTTTCATTTAGTCGGTGATAGAAATGACTTTTTAAAGCAAATATACTAATAAAAAGCACAATATCCCATGACTTCTTTTTGCATCATAAACAAATCGTTAAGATTAAATTTTTAAATTGTTTATAAACACTTAATTATAAGAAATAAAATTTTAAAAACATGTACATACTCATGCTATTAATTACACTGGTAAAGCCATCCATTATAAAAACTCATCTAAAGTTTATCAAAACAATGAAACAATTCGAAAGAAATTGTTTGCATCGTTCAATATTTTTTTAAGAATAATACATGGGTTTAGCAAGTGCCTTAGTCTTACAAAACACGGTGCACTCTTCTTAATAGAAATGCTAATTACAATGACCTAAATTTGCATTTCTTTTTTAACTAATTTTTAAATTAATTATTCTGGGATTTTTTTTATAAATTTTTTTTTAATTAAATTCGTTTATGCTGTTCAGGATTCATTAAAGAGTATAAGTGAAACTTTAGAATATCTTAAATTAAATATATATCTTTATTTTAAAGGAGTTAGTGCAAATAACAAGGACATATGAAGTACAACATATATAGAAATTATTATGTAATCACGATTTTACCATAAATCTTAATACTAAAGTGTATCCAAAATGAACTTCATAAAGTTATATAAAACATGAATAAATTAAAACTATTCAGAACTTCTTTGTGTTTTTAATTTTGATTATTAGTATGTTCGATGTTAGTTTAGTATGAATATAATTTTGCTTATGTGACCAACGCGATTCTGTTGAAAACATCGATTCTGGTGTCAAAGTTGAAATTACATTTTCACAAGCAAATGTTCTGCTGTTTGGTAAAAAATTGTGGTATAATGTGAAATGTTTGGTAAATCACAAGTAAATCTCTGCTGCTTGGTAAAAAATGTTTGTTTTCAATTCATCAAGTGTTCATGATAATACTTGATGTATCGGGTGATTCAAAACTGAGGTTATGATAGTTATCTTTTTCAAGAAGTGTTCATAGAAACATACATCCAATTACAAAATATTTTAAAATCAAGTATAGCTTTGACATAATGGAGTTTTGCTTTTGTAGGGCTGTATATGCAATGTATTACTAGCGGCACTGCGCCCGTTGACCACATATGGGTACCCATTGCAGCAAAATATCGACATATCGAAAATGTAGATATGTTAAGTAAAAAACATCGATTTTTATATCGATGTTAATCGATATATATATCGATATATCAGTCTTTTACATCTGATTTATCGATACTTCTTAGAAATTAATATTTTACATGCGGAAATCAATTTAAAGCATTTTTCACATAAATTCCTAGGTAAATCTAACTAAATTGATTATATTTTAAAAAAAAAGAAAAACTTAATTATAAAAAACTGTTATTGGCTCAGTTTCTAATAAAGGCTAAGAATTTTAGGTAATATAAAAATATCCTTCACGCGAAAAGTATCCCATCATAATTAATTTACATGATCTTTTACGAAGTAACATTAGCGAAATCATAAACTTGGAAAAAGGGATTTATTACTCCATCCCATTGTCAAAAATGATATTTCTTCTAGCCAAGATGTCAAAGATTTAGACGTGCATTTTCTTTTGTGTTTATTTGTATGCGTATTTTATCTGATAGGTTAATTGTGTTTTACACTAATGTGTATGTGGTAGTTTTGTTTGTATAATAAACTTTTTTATTTCTATTGAAAAAGCAAGTTATAGAAGTAATATGGCTTCTGAAAGTGATGTTTGGAGATATTTTACCAAAAGGAATAAAGCTTATGTTAAAAGGATATCAAACAAAAAATTGCTTTGATAACTTCATATGTTGTGTTTCAAGCCTCGTTTACAAAGGGATTCAGAGATACCTTTGTACTGATAACAATGCCTGTAGCTAGAAATCCCAAATGAATCCTTTTGAAATCGGGAAATACCTAAAACATATTTACGCGAAATTGTATGCCTTAGCAAGATAATACAAGTATTATTGCGACTTCTGTCTCAGCTGCAAGTCTATTGTATGATGCCGAAAATACAATTATGGAGAAAAAAATACCTGAGGAGCAACTGTTATCAAAGCTATTATTTTTAAATAGAATACCTTAAAAATATTGGAAATAATTTCATGAACTTTATAAACATGAATGTTAAAAATATTTGGGTAAATAGACTAAAAGCCATTATTAAAAAAAACTTTACTTAATCTAAACATACATAAATCATTCTGTGTATTTAAACATGAAGTATCAAAGAAAATAATCCGATATATCGATATTTTCTGTTAGATATTTTCATATATCCATGTCTTTAAGAGCATATATCGAAATATCGATACTTTAAAAATGTTAGACATCTACATTCGGGTGTTCCAGCTTTCGGCAGCATAGAGCAATTATAAAAAAAATATGGCGATTATTATAACAGGAGTTTTATTACCAGGCTCTTAATACAGCAATAAATACAACGGGAACTCTCACTGTACTTTGCACTACTTGCATTTTTATATAAAATTTTAAACTATGCTAGTCAATTTCAGAAAAATCCTACAGAAAAAAATCTCTTGCTGCAACTGTCTCATCTGTAAAATAAAACAAATATAAAAAATAACTTTTTCATGAGTATTTTCATTCCATTCCAAATATTTAGGATTCTTCTGTCTCATTTTAACAATTTCTAAACGTCGCCCTCACATTTTACCAATATTAGGGAAATATTTGTAGGCAATATTCGGTTAATTATTTCTCAAATGCAATACTTTTAAGCTATAACTTCTTAAAGAACATTTTCTAATCGCGTCAAACAAGATATAACCCATATTACACAAATATTTGTTTATTGTTACTAAATTTTGTCTTAATACCTTTGCTTCAATTATGTTATTCAGGTTAACTGCTTTAATTAATTCTTCTTCTTTTAATAATCAATGAAAATCTTCTAAAAGTATCTGTTTGCCTCTCCTCTAATTAAAGGACGGTCGGCAAATCAATTATACTAAGAGTAATCTTATTTTTGTTAGTATCATTTTTAATCGATTCATTTAATAAGCTATTCATTCTATTGACGCTGTTGACGCTATTTGATACGCCCTCCTTACTACATTTCAAGGATAACGATAATAGTTAATCGATGACGGCGTTGTTTATAAATTGTTCATGAGATTAAAAGAAATTTTTAATGCTAAAACTTTTGTTTTCTAAAATAATGGCATTACTGTTAAACGTTGTAACATTGTTGACTGCAAATTTTTCTCGAAGGCTATCAAGATAATTAGTTAAATTTGCGTCATAGTATCAAAGTTTTACTTTAAATAATATCTTCAGCATATGTGTTCATTCTCATCTTCTTCATAGTGGATAAAATGTACTTTAACAAAGCATAGTATATTACGGAATGTAATAAATAAATTATATGTGCATAGTATTTGTAACAAAATATATAAGTTTTCAAAATGTTTAACTAGGTTTTTTTTTAAAGCCTGATTAATACCACAGTGTTATATAAAAACAAAACTTTCCCTTTTAGTGCATACATTGTTTAAAAAAAAAAAAACTCCATTATTTGCTCATACAGTTTTCATATTCTTGCTTGTTTTTTTTTTCTTTTCAATGTGAGTGATTGATTTTGTAAATAAGTCAGAAAGTAGCAAATGTGAATTTCAAAATATCTTTGACAAATAACGTCGCTAAAAGTCTAAGTAAATGTCATTTTCAGTAAAACTGCGTTGTTTATTTTTACTTTTACAGAGTATAAAATCGTAAAAATAATGAAACTGTAAAGGATAACCGATAAGTATCGAGATTTATTACTATTTTCTTAAGCAACTGAGTTCCTTATTGCAATCAATCGGAAAACAGCGCGCGATTTATGACATAAATACAAAGAAACCATTGCTGTAGCAATTATATTATTCTATGAATTAGTATTAAATAGGATTGCTTATTGGACACTATTAGCTTTATTTATCAGAGAATGTTTTATTAGGTTTATTGCGTATATTGTAAGTTGTTATATGTAAGCAAGTATGTATGTTATAAGATGTATGGAATTATATACGGTGCAGGCATATGATCAGATGGTCAGTCTGCAAAAGATATATTTAAGTATGTTGATAATGTATGAGGCATTGAGAACTAAGAATGAAATTATATATTAAGCATACAGAATTAAGCATGTATGTTTGTTACAAGATGTATAAAAATATGCAAGATGTATGGATATAATCTCAAGATAAGTCTGGAAAAGATGTATATGTAAGTATGGATAATTAAGCATATAAGCATGGAGAATTAAGCATATAAGCATGGAGAATTAAGCATGTATGTTTGTTATAAGATGCATATAAATATGTAAGGTGTATGGATATAATCAAATCTTAAATCTGGAAAAGATGTATGTAAATATGGAGATAATATATTAAGTAATGAGAACTAATCATGGAATAATATATTAAGTATGTATGTTTGTTGTAAGATGTATGGAAATATGTAAGATGTGTGGATATAATCATATGGTAAGTCCGGAAAGGATATATTTAAGTGTGGAGGTAATCTTTTAAGTATGGGGAATTAAGCATATATATTAAGCATGTATGTATGTTATACGATATGTGAAATTATGTAAGGTGTATGGATATTATCATATGGTAAGTCTGGAAAAGATATATGTAAGTATGGAGATATTACATTAAGTCTGGAGACTTAAGCCTGAAAGTAATTTAAAAATTAACAAGTTGGAAATTGTACGTCAAACGTGACAAACGAGGTGCGCTCGTACTATAGCTAGTTATATAAATATTCAGATCTTGATGGTTTTTAAATTCTGTGAAATGAATTATATCGTCTGCAGATTAATTTCTGTAATAAAATAAGTATCTCGCTCGCTTGAGCATTAAACCTCGATAGCTCCTATAACAAGAAAGCACTGATCTTTTCTTTTATTATTATTCAAATTTCTTAATAAATATTTTTATTAATATCTTCTAAAGTTTTAAAATTTGAAATGTCTCGACAAAATTCTGCAAAGATAATATATCTTAAATTTCAAACCATTCGGTTGGGTAGTTTTTGCGTTGTTATATGCGGACGGACGGACAGACAGACAGACGGACGGACCAGATGACGACAATAGGTGCTACGTATTTATATAATTACGAACGCACCTAAAAAGCGTGTACTAATCTTAACCACTCTAGCGTGTAAACAAAATTTATTCAGTAAAGGACTTTTTCTTCTATTTTGCCTCCGCTCTAAATTATAATATTACCTACAAATTGACTTAATCAAGCGTATTCCAATTTACATTGATATCATCTTCTATTTATTCATTTAACAGGCTATTGATTCTTCTTCAAAATTGTTACACCGCAAAGAAATAGCAACAGTTTATAGATAACGCTGTTGTTCATAAATTGTCCATGCATTTAAAAGAATATTTAATGAGGAAACTGTTGTTTTCCGTAATAACATCATTAATATCTAACAGCGTATGAACATAGTATTTGTTGATTGCACTTTTCCTCCTCAAACTATTAAGATAAATAGTTAAATTTACGCTATAGTATCAATTTTACCTTAACTACTACCTGTGTTAACAAATGCGTTCTAATTAACTTTACAGGGGATAAAGTGCGCTTTCATAACAGATATTACAAAATATTATCGAAGTTCAAAACCAATATATATGTGATTCTATAAAGTTTAATAAGTTTAAGAAAATCGTGCATAAGTTGGATGCATAAAAGAATTGACAGTTTAGACGTTTTCTTAAGATATACAGGGTGATTAAAGATTTCCACGCTACGACAAACACTTTTTGTATAATAAACCAGGGTTATAAGTCATTTAATCATTCAAAAATACAGGGTATTACTCTCCAATACAAACATAACTGTTGTAAGGTTCGTGCACTACTTGGAATTTCCAAGGAGACTATCACCACTTTTTCAGACTATAATTTTTTTTTTTATTTAATATTTAAATCATAGAAATTCTCATCGTTTAATCGCTGAATTTATTATATTTTTTCGCGATTAACTAAGATGGAAAACTCTGTTAAAAAATTGTGGTAAAACTGTACGCACTACAGATGAGTTCAGGCTCTTTTTTTTCGAATCCAAGCTTGGAAAATTTTGTGTCATCAAAACCGAGCCCGCTTTAGCCCAATATCGAAAGTATGCAATAGAAATATGTTGATAACATTTCAAAATCATTTTAAGATTTTTTTTTCATTTAAAAATGACATCTTACACAGAAATATTAATCGTAAATACTCCCTCATGACAACATTTTATGATTTTTATGTCCCTGAAAATTTGTTTAAAATACCAAATTTGTTATTATTACCGTAAAATTAACAGTATTAAACAGTAAAATAAGCAGTAATACGCTGCCACGCATGCGCGGTAGCATATTACTGCTTATTTTACTGTTTATTACTGTTAATTTTACGGTATATAATACTAGTAGCTGAGGTAAAGTATTATACTATAAAATCAACACTTTTTTTTTCAGTGTATGATAGACAAACACGAGTTCTGTTTTCCAGTAATTCTAGAAAAGGAATTCAAAAAGAAAGCGGGGATAGGCAAATGATATACCACGGCTTCTTTATGGTACTAACACTGACTGGGCAAAGGCTTCAAAATGAGATAGAATATTCAATAACAATTCTGTTCTCTTTTAAACTAGATTTCTAAATTATTGTAAAACACTTTAGGAAACTGATTAAATTCTTGTTTCTCAAATAGCCAGTTTTTTCTTTATTAATTTGTGAAGAAATAAAATTTTCACTGTGAGCCAGCTCGAGCCCGAAGACAGGTATAAAAATCAATCTCGAGCACGAAGACGGGTAGAAAAAGCGAGCCTGAGCCCGAAAACTGGTATAAAAATCGAGCCCGAGCCCGAAGACATATAAAAATTGAGTCCGAGCCCGAAAACTATTATAAAAATTGAGCGAGAGCACGAAGAATGCTATAAAAATCGAGCCCAAGCCCGAAGACTGCTATAAAAATCTTGTCCGAGCCCGAAGACTGCTATAAAAATCGAGCCTGAGCCCGAAGACTGGTATAAAAATCGATCCCGAGCCTCATGACTAATATATAAAATTTGAGCCCGAGCCCGAAGACTATTATAAAGATTGAGAGAGAGCACGAAGACTGATATAACAATCGAGCGCGATACCGAAGACTGGTAAAAAATTGAGTCTGATCCCGAAGACTGGTATAAAAATTGAGCCCGAACTTGTCTCATCTCTCTACACATCCCATTATTATTCATAATCTTAACAAAAATAAAGATATTTTACAGAAATTGTCTATAACTTACATTTATTTGTATGCAATGCAATGACATCATGAAAAAACGATGGAAGTGTGCAGTATTTCGATAAATGAAACCGTAATGTACTGTCAATTAGATTCGGAAATATGAAGCGTCCACTTCAGCGCTATTTGGATGTGAATGGCGGAATCTTTTACCACGCCTTGCAATGTCATTACATTTCACGCAAAGAATGACAAGTCTATTGTAAATTTCGTTAAAATGTCTGCATTACTGTTAAAGTTACGAATAAAAATCCGTATTGGAGTGAGACACTGTATTTTGGACTAAATAAATGTAAATTGTGACCCTAATTTTCTATTAAAAAATTGTTAATTGTAGTGTATTCTACTTTCCCTTAAGCTATGTACGTGGAATTTTGTATCACCCTATAGTTATATAAAGCTTAACTTGTCTTGTATTTAAAAAAATTGCCTTTAATTCTGAATGACACAAATAGTTTTTAGTTTGTAACAGACTTTAAACTATTAAAGGGGTATTTAAGAATGCGGCTTTTCGTTCTTAGTGCCGAAAAAAAACTGAAAACTCATAAATTCAAAGTATCAAAACTCGTTAAATTTTGATAGTAAAAGAAGGCGATTTTTTCATGAGCTTTTTAGCCTTAGGGTAATATTTTAAATATATATACCGGGGGAACCAAAAATTCGTTAAAACTTTAAAAATTCATACAAAAGGAATAAATTATGATAAAGAAATGCGGTTTGCAAGAAAGGGCTTACAAGGTAGTCGGATTTTTTTTTAGCAGCAAAAAAATTTTTAGTTAAAAAAGTTACCCGTAGATGGCGCAAACATGCGAGAGATTCAGCAGAATTATGCAAATTAATCCAGCAATAAAAGAATGGGATACACGAAGATTTCTCATTCGCTTTCAGAATGTTATCATTACCCGATCGAGCGTTCTATCGAGATTCTATCTGTCGTGAGGTTGCTGCAATTCTATCCGACATGTTGCATTCAGCTGTAACGGGCGTTGTGTGTCCCCTTAGTTGTGGCGTACAATGTTCTGGAGGTTATGTTGAACAATTGTTATTACAAGAATAAATGGATGGTGTGTACTGTTGTCCTGTTCATTGTGTTTCGGGTCGTCAGCGCCCTGTACCAATAACATTTTTAACCTTTTTTTTTTTTTTACTGCTAAAAAAATCAGACCACCTTGTGAACCTTTTCTAGCAAACTGCACTTCTTTATCATAATTTGTTTCCTTTTTATGAATTTTTAAAGTTTTAACGAACTTTTGGTTCACCCGGTATAACTAACTTATAGAGAATAGAGTCCGTATAAAATATTAAATTTCGTATTTCAATATATATACATCCACTTGTAAAACAAATGCCATAGCTGAAACCTATACTTTATATACTTGTATTACTTTTGTAATTAGAAGTATCTATCATCAGTGTTTTAAGATATAATCGCCATAACCTCTATTTGAATCGCCTGTGAAGGAGAGATATTCGCAAAATAATCAATTTTTCAGTCAAAATAGTTATGCAAAAGAATATCTCATGCTGAAATGGAAGATAAAAGTTTCATCGTTTAGATATACGAATGATTGATGAATTTATGGGGGGAGGGGAAAGAGAGAGTGATTCTGAATCCTTGAAAAAAAAAAGAATTGTCACAGTTTCTCATCAATTGAGCTTTATCTATATTTGCCCTTTTCCCTTCTTATCTAAATCAGATGGTGGTATCTAATGAGTTGTAAAGAAAGGTAATAACTTCTGAAGAATGTAAAAGCTTTAATGAACGATAGTAAATATATTCTTATTTCAGCATAACCAACTCGTATAATTTATTCAAGATAGACAAAGAAATGTCTTCTATTTTAATAGGAACATACTTAGAACATAAATAGAAAATAATAATAATAATAATAATAATAATAATAATAATAATACTATGAAAACAACAAGTTATTGTTCGTTATAAGATGGTCAAAAATAGTTTCAGACAGACTTTAAATATTAACTTATTAGTATATCAATTTTAACTCAATATGAAAACAATCTTGGTGTAATACAGGACTATTATAGCATTAATGGCACCAATATTTATATGCTTAAATCTTTAAAAATGGTAAATTTTTTCGATTGCCATCCACCCTTATTTAACTAAAATTGGTAGAGCGTAAAAACAAAATTCGAAAGACTTCGAACGAAATATTTCATCTGATGAAAGTGAATCACAAATAGATCCAATTAAATGATAATAATAGAGCAATATTTATTTCTCAATATATCCTATATTATTTATACGATTCGTTGATATTAATACGTTATTTTGAATACAGATTTCAGGGGAAACAAACCTAAGTTCGAAGTAATCATTAATGAAGTCGGCTATGTATTTAAAATAATGGGTCACTTTTGTTTTGCTGCTAAGAAAACGATGAGAAAGGAAAATATGCTTTTGTATAATCACGATCAGATTAAATATTTTAAAAATAAAACTAAAAATACCTATAAAATCCCTAGTTATTTTAGTTTAAAAAATATTGAATTTTCAGCAGCATACTAATGAACACATATGACTGACGCATGCAGTAACGTTACCAGCTTGAATTTGCGGTAAATAAGTTTGAGTTACTTTAACAAAAGCTTCGTTCGTTTTAAGGTATAGAATTAAATTTATCTTACGAAGTTCATCTAATGGGTGGGAACTCAAAAACGGCACGTATTATGGGCATAACACACAACATAGTATAAGGTCATTGTGCCAAAATGTGATACGATATCTGGTAAATTTGTCACATTTAGAGTACATGTAATATTTCATTAAATTTAAAATGTCAAATATAAACAGAAAACAATGGAATGATGTGCTTTTTGTTCTAAATTAAATTGCTTTAAAGAAATCATCTGTAACCTAAACAAAAATATATAGTATTGTCACATTTACAGTAATTAAAACCTAAATGAGATGTTCAAAGTATACCTAATTGTGACAATAATTTTTATGCATATCAGTTCATCTTACATATTTAAAAATTTAATAGTTTTTTTTAATTGTTATATAGTTGTAACTGTAAAATTAAATAATAAATCAATTCTCATTCATACTTTACACACATTTAGATCAATTAAAAAACAAGATGGAACTAATGAATAACCGATACAACATTCATTTTTCTAAAATAATATTCATTACTCAATGTTTTACACAATGTTTTTTCGAAAAAAATTTCAATACTTAGCAATTTCTGGAATACTGTAGTTTTTTCTAGATTTAACAATTGCGGTAAAGGGATAAAAATTTTTTAATTTTGTGCCGTTCATAAAATATTTTATCACACCGTTCGGCAACCTCCCGCTTTTGAAACTTCTCATTACCATTGTATTTACTTCTACTTCATTATCAATCTTACTAGTAGTAAAAATACCTGTAAAAGTTTCACCCTCATACTCATCAATTGCCTAGTTGTTAACCTTAATATTATTGTGCTCTTCAACTAACATTTTATCAGATAAACTAGAGTGACTGATCCCAAAAGAAAAATCTTTCTCCCGTAAATTAGAGTCACTGATGTAAAAAGAAAAAACATCCTGAATAATACTCGTTTTTGTTTCTCCCGTTTTGTTTTTAACTTTCTATCTATGATTCAATGTTTTCTATTTTAGTTTTTTAGCCGCAATAGATATTTTCTAGTTGCAATGTGTTTTTTTTTTTTATCGATTTCCTCTTTATACACCCGAGCTAATATTAATTCATAAAGCTCATTTATTCAAAATTTCTTTTTCTAAAAATAAATTTAAGTTTAAAATGAGAAAATACCACATTAACTTGCTGTGCTGTTTAGTGTTTGCTTATAACACTAAATGGCAACAGTAAAACACATCGCGTTTTCTAATCTATAAACTTATCTGAACACATATGCTGAAAGCCTCTTTGCAGTTGAGGGATTCAATTCCTTGCGAATAGATCTATTAAAATATCAGACACCAAAGTTTGACAAATATTTAAAAACAACTCTAATTTAAAATGGTTCATCAGTTATGGCTTATGTTTAAACGAAATGTTTAAACGTTATGTTTAAACGAAAAATGTTTAAACGAAATTTTAAAATGCAGAAATGCCTCAAGAATTAGTGGATGTTCAAGCAAAATTTAAAATTTCGAATTTTATCAAAATAAATTGGTCAGATGTCATTAAATTAAGTCATTTAATTTAAATAATATAAGACTTTTTCAAAATTTTATTATTTGTCGTGTGATCTGAGGTATTCAGCTATAAGTATTCAAAATTTCAAGTATCTAACTTATAAGTTAGATACTTGAAATTTTGCTGTCACAGAGTTCGTTCTCGGAAACTGTATACAGTTTCCGAGAACGAACTCTGTGACAGACAGACAGAGGAGTGAGATAAACAAAACCCTAAAAACGAAATTTCGAACTCGATTTCGTGATTATTCCCCACATTAAGGAAGTCGTTTATACCGATGTTTAATAATGCGAGTATGTGTACTGCAATGGGGAATTCTCCTAGAATGAACGCTTTAAATGCAGTAACATGTTTCGCATGTTGTTCCTGGAATGCGGATGTTTTTCACATTTATATAAGATTTTGCCGTACAAGAACTTTGTCGCACTTATGGGTCATCACATTTATACAGATTGACCTTATATGCTAGAAGGACAACTAAAAAATCTTCCATTTATATTTTTTGGAGACAATTTTGCTGTCATTTAATATATTTTATACGAATTATGCTGTGATAAACGGTAGGTTATAGAATAAGAATTTTTGTTATTTGCCAGTATAACTTCCGTATTTTTACGGAATTTTTTTCCCTACGAAAGTGTTTTTCTGAATGTACAGGGTCATTCATAATTCCCTCCGGGGTTTCGAAACGTTATAGTAGAAAAACGAAGACGAATATGAAAAAAAGAAACATATGAAATTATTCCGAAACTATTCAAGTTTTACTTACATACATTACAGGTGTTCTATGTGTGAACCCTTGGTCACACGGCATACATCAATGCGATAGTCCAGTTCCTGCCATACTCCGTTTCTTTAAATCTGAATCAGTGGTGTCAGTTCAACGGGCCTTTCGTAATAAATATCGAAAACAGGGACCAACTGACAAAACAATTCATGTGTGGTACCGGAAATTTAAAGAAACGGAGTATGGCAGGAACTGGACTATCGCATGGATGTATGCCGTGTGACCAAGGGTTCACACATAGAACACCTGTAATGTATGTAAGTAAAACTTGAATAGTTTCGGAATAATTTCATATGTTTCTTTTTTTCATATTCGTCTTCGTTTTTTTACTATAACGTTTCGAAACCCCGGAGGGAATTATGAATGACCCTGTATTATAAGTAGAAAATATGAGTTTGGGAATATCCTTGACAGATAACAACAGCTAAAAGTGTCGTTAAAATTTCATTTTCTCTACTAGTTTTCTAGTATTTAACTTAATTTTTTTTCACTGTACAAATAAAAAAAAAAAAAAAAAAAGAAAAAAAAAAAAAAAAGAAAAAGAAAAAAGAAAAAAAAAAAAGCGGAAATTGCACTGAAAACTATATAAGCGTTTCTTTTACAGTGTAAAAATAAAAATGAATCCTCAATTTTCCTAGAGAAAAAGATAATTTAACGAGACTTTTATCTAATGTTATCTGTCAATGTTATCTGCATTCGTTACTATCTGACACATTAATGAAATCCCTTTCATCGGAAAAAAAAATTGTAAACATACAGAAATTGTACTGGAAAATATTTTTTTTTCAGTGTAAATGATAATTATTTTTAACTAATTGTAGCAAATTATCAGTAGTTCGATATTGTTTGTAATAATTGTAATTGTTTCTAATAATCCTAAAATGTTGGATAGAGCAGCATGTCTTTCTTTGGACTTTGTGCCAATAAAACATTACCAACCAACGTAAAATGTTGTCAACACTTTGAAGGCAGATATCGATAAATCGTTATATTTAATCAAATATGTTTCTTAGCTGAATTCTACAGTACTTATTGAAAATATTTTCAATGTAAAATCTATAAATATAGGAAAGATATGGAATATTTAAAACAATTCATTAAAACGTAAAATCAAATAAACATTTTAAAAATCATTCATATAGCACTCTTATCAACATTTAATATTTCTAATCAAATTAGTTTTTAATCAATAAAATTTCATATCCACTTTCGTTTAAATAAAATTAAACAATTAAACAATTTCTGTATATAATAAAATACGCGAAGTATACAATAAAAAAAATATTCTCTTATAATCTAATATTGATGGAAAAATTAAACTGACTCTAAATTTATTTAATTATTTATGTCGAACGAAGAAATTTCTGTAGCATAAATTATTTTGTGTAGCTTTCATTCTCATTTTATTTGACTGAATGTAACAATAAAATTTAATTTAAAACTCACTGGCTGACGAATTTTTAATTATTTCATTTTGAGTACTTAAAACTTTCGAAGGTATTTACAACAAGTGTTAATTTAAAGGATATTTGCGATTTGAAGCTGAAGGATATTTCTCATTAAAGTCTATCACACATTTGCAACATAATTTTTTTTGTATTTAGTTAAAGCTTTGTATCTGAATGTTATACACGTCTAAAAACATAAAATTTAGCAATTAAATATATCGACTTCTTGATTATTCACCCCAAACAATCCTCTAATCTTCAAAATATTAAGCTTTTAAAAATAAATCATCTGGGAAAATTTCTCCTTAAAAATTCTGAAAGAATGTTCCGAAAGAATGTTTACATAATTACTTTTTAATTGAGCAAAACAGCTTTTGTACGGCGTGCTAGAAGTGACTTTAAAACAACAGAATGAAGTGTTTACTTCGAGTGTATAAAAAAAAGATCAGCGAGTTGTATAATTAAGAACAAAAATAGTTTATTTATTCATGTGTGATTAAAAATTTCTTATAGAGGAAGATACAAATGTCCCAAATGACTCTGCCTTCTATTATAGTAGGAACTTCTAGAAGCTTCAATATCAGAAAATCATTATATATATATATATATATATATATATATATATATATAATTATAATATCTATGAATTTCAAAAACATATCAAGTTCTAATATCATTCTACTAAAATCTACTAAGAGATAATTAATGATATTGTGTAATCAGAATACCACATAGCTAATAATTAACTTGTGCAATCATAAAATTACCATAGCATGTGCTTCAATGGTAATTAGCCAAATTTACTCATACCTGAAGAACATTTGAAAAGAAAGAGAGAGAAAGGGGAAAAAAATTATAAATTGGAGTTGCTATTATGTAAACACAAATGGATTAATAAATTAATTATGAACATTATTCAGTGGAAAAACTGGACCACAAGAGAACCAATCAAGAATTGGATATGAAAAAACATATGTGGATGTACTCTTCAGCTTGGCTGCACCCACATGTGTTTTAAAAATAATTCAGTATTTCATAATTCTACTGGCATGATGCTAAGTACAGTAGAATCAGCCATGTATACTGAATTATTACCAGACAACAATTGGAAAAATTTAAAATTGGAAATATGTAAAATGTAAATAAAAAACCATTAAGAAATATATAATATATCACTTACATCGATTATCCAAAATCTTTATAAATCACCACACAATATAACCACCAGATATCATTTTTGAAATAATATTGGAATTTTGAACCCTTAAATTGTAGAAAAAATGTTTTACTCACAAGAATGATACAGTATCCTCAAAATATAGCAACTTCTTCATAATGATCAATTCCACATGGCACGTATCAAACATGTTGACATTCGAGTCGAGTTGAGAGAAATGATTTGAAAGACAAGATGAGAGCTCGTGTTTTTAAAAACACAACTCGATCAATGACACCCCAACACAATATAATTCAAAAACACACAAAACTATTCTGTTGATAATACTCTTATAACAAAATTATATCCATGAATATATAATTACTCCATCTAATTTTAATTCCTGAAAGTAAAATTAATATACAAGCAATAGCTCCCTCTATAGTTAAATTCAAAATAATATCTATAATATCATCAACTAACTAAAACGTAAAGTGTCGCCATCTATTGGTATTATAATTATTCATAATTAATATTTAGTTACATATCCATATTATTATTAACATAATCACTTCATTAAATTTAATCAATATATAAATTTTAATAAACAATACTTCCTTGTAGTTTTAATATTAAATTCGAATAAAATCCTACAATATGAATAAATATACACAGAATTTATTCATCCTGCACAGCATTTCAGATATTCTTAACAAAAGTATATTTTGTAAAAGATATATTATTTTAAAACAAAGTGCTTTGCTGCCAGCTGTGTTAAACCACTGATATATATTATAAACTTATAATTAAATTATTAATTTTTTATTGTTACTTCTACTTAAATATATTTTAGACTTGTTATTAAATAATTAATGTATTTTTTATACTTATACTTAATTATATTTTAGATTTCAGAGATTAATTTAATATCAAATTAAATAATATTATTATCACTACTGTGCTTCAATCAAATTTATGCTATGCAGTAATTAAAATTACTTATTAAATTTAATTTCATAGATAAAAATAAAAAACTATATATATATTTATACACTTTGCAAATAGATATGTTTGTGAGTTATAATAACCAATGTTATCCATGTATAATTTTAAATGTATGAAAACTGCTCATCAATGACACCCTAAACATATGTGATCGGCAACGCACAATCACATACTATACAGAGTGTATATAATGTTCAATCAAATTTTAAATTTCCTAATATGTTATAATTGTATTAATGTATGTTATAATTGTAATATTATATCTAGTGTTATATGTTATCGCACATTCAAACAAAAATTTATTACATACAGTGTTAATAATTTAATGATATAATAAATGTTATTTAAAAGAGTTGATAATTGAATTTATCATAAAAATTGGATAACCATATATTTTTGCTTGATCTCGAATAAATCTAATATTTTTGTTTTTATTTATATCTGAGCATAAGTATTTTATACGATGTAGATAATTGATAATTATATTTTTATATACAGATTTATGTAAACATGAAGCATAATTGGTAAAAATATTTACTTTAAATGGAAAATCAAATCTCTTATCATAAATATCAAAAATTAATTTATAATTATTATTAATATTGATTTTTAAGTCAAGAAAGTTAATATTATTATTAATTAAATCATTTTCGCTTAATTTAAGTTGAGTAGGATAAAAATTGAGTGGTGATGTGCAATTTTTTTCATTGAAATAAAATATGATAATGTCATCAATATATCGATAAAATACATAATCATTGTTCGTACTAATATTTCTTTCATAATAATATAAATAAAGGTCAGAGAGAATACTAGATGCTGTTCCGCCCTGCGGAATTCCCTGGCATTGTTTATAAATAATATTGTCATATATGATGTAATTATTATGCAATGTAAAATTTAGTAAAGTTTAAAAAAAATTACTGAAATATGTTCTTTTAATTTTAATTGAGATTTAAATTCTTTAAATAATATACACATTGTTTTATGTAAGTCTTTTATATCAATGTTATTAAATAAATCATTAAAATCCAATGTTTTTATGAATTTTACCGGATTGATATTATGTATTTTATTAATGAGTTGAAAACTGTTTTTTAGGCAATGTTGGTTATTATGTTTTAACGTTATATCATATATCTGCTTTAAAATATTAAGTAGTAAATTACTTGCATTATTATTATATGTGTTACACCCGATGGTAACAGTGCGAAATTTTATAGGATTTTTATGAAATTTTGGAATTATAACAAGATAAGGATAATTTAAATTATTACATTTGATTTTTAGTAATTTGTGATAATTTAATAATTTTCTATTATTTATTTCAATATTTAATTTAGTTTTATTAAAAATATTACTTGTGTTGATTGCATTGTGAATTAACACTTATATATATATATATATATATATATATATATATATATATATATATATATATATATATATATATATATATATTGGTAATTTGTTTAACTGCAAAGCGAAAGAAAATCTAAACATTCGATGACTGCGATAAAAAGAAACAAGTTGGAAATTGTACGTCAAACGTGACAAATGAGGTGCGTTCGTACTATAGCTAGTTATATAAATATTCAGATCTTGATGATTTTTAATTCTGTGAAATGAATGATATCGTCTGCAGATTAATTTCTGTAATAAAATAAGTATCTCGCTCGCTTGACGATTAAACTTCGGAAGCTCCTATAACAAGAAAGCACCGATTTATTTTAAAAAAAATTCAAATTTCTTAATAAATATTTTTATTAATATCTCCTAAAGTTTTGATTCGATTTTTATAAAATTTGATATGTCTCGACAATATTCTGCAAAGATAATATATCTTAAATTTCCAACCATTCGGTTGGGTAGTTTTTGCGTTGTTATATGCGGACGGACGGACCAAGCGACGACAATAGGTGCTACGTATTTATATAATTACGAACGCACCTAAAAAGTCCTTCCGGCCTGTACCTGGAGGAAAAGGTAGTTTCCATAATCCATGTTATTAAAAATTCAACAAATTTTACTCAAACATCCGAAGCTAAAATGCTTGAACCAGATTATAGAAGATTCAATCCCGGTTTTCGTTGAATGCGAATTTCAGCATGAGAGTTACAGCATAACAAAAATCAGATTGTTCCAAAATACCAGCCCCTCTAGAATTTCAAACAGCTATATCTTAGCCAACAAAAAATGTTCCGGATTCCTTGTATCACGATATAACACTTACCAGAAACAACTTTTTCAATTTATAATTTTTTATAGATATTTTTGAATTTATAGAAAAAAATTTAAACTCTAACTGCCTGCCATATGCCCTGTACACACGATCAGTAACATTCATATCGGTTCATAAATACGAGAGTTACAGCATAACAAAAATCAGATTGTTTCAAAATGTCAGCCACTCTAGAATTTCAAACTACCATATCTCAGCCATTGTCTAAGATAAAACCAAAACATAAAATGTTCTGGAATCTTTTAAACAATCTAACACTTAACGGAATTTTTTTTTTCAATTTATAATTTTTTTTTTTTGTACAAGAATTCTTAAAAATTAAAATTTTTTTAACTGGCCGCCATTTTGAAACAAGATGGCGGATGAAGCTGGCCAACAAACTCCGTCGAGACCTTTGTAAATTCTATACACGTACTGAGTCACATCCAAATCGGTTCATAAATAAGAGAGTTACAGTATGACAAATTTTAGATATATATATATATATATATATATCAACATTTGAACGGAGGGTGGTTTTGGGGTCTGGTGGTCATGATCAGTGAAAATATATCAAAATGTTTTGGAATTGCTTTCCTCCGAACGGCTGCAATAGGTAGCGTTTTACTTTTCGCAATGAAAGCTACCTAAAACATTATTGCGTGGAAAATCATTTTAAGTTTGAGTTGTTTTTTATTACAGCAAATCTTAAACAGAAACACAACAACAATTTAAAGATACAAGCTGAAGTGTACTTTTCATTAAGTTTCTCACACATTAGCAACAAAAAATTTGCATTTAAAACTTTTTACCAGAACTATTATACATCCGTACAAAGAAATATTTAACATCTAAATGACTTTACTAGTCGACTTCTTAATTTTTTTACTATCCCTCCCCCCCAGTATCTGCTAATTTATAAAATGCAAAATTTTTTTTAAAAATTACAAGTCATTTGGGAAATATTTTCTCCTTTTTGAATGACACAAGTTCTGGAAGAACTTCATGTAATTACTTTTTTAATTGAGAAAAACAACTTTTGTATGACAAGAAATTACTTTAAAGTAACTAAATAAAGTGTTTACTTTAAATATATCGAGAAATATCAAAGAGTTTATAATTAAGAACAATTTATTTAGCCTTGTACGCTTGAAACTGTCATATAAAAGGAAATACAAATGTCCCACTTGACTCTACCAGTTCCAACAAATTTTCTAACAAATGTCACGATATCGTAATTTTCATAAAAACTATTTTTTTTCTTATGTTGCTATTTTATTTAAATATTTTGACACTGAAGACTGTGTACACAAGTGACAATACAATTAATATATAAAACAAGAACAATACTTCAGTCTATAAGGCATGTGCTTTATTTTACAAATTGCTAATCAGTGAATTTTGGTTCAGGTTAATCTATCAAGTTTTTAGTTTCAATTATTCGCTCCTATATACTTTTTAACTTCCTAGAATTATTGTTAATAGACAATTGAGATGATTTGGTCTATTCAGAGGTAGATTGGGTACAAATACTGATCGGTTATTTGTATTTTGTAGAGTTTTCTTTAAAGGAATATAATTAGAGTCTTCACGGGACTTTTAAATATTTTGGGCCATTTTTTTTAATGCTTTCAGGCTATTTTTAAAGTTTTAGCTCATTATTTTGCGTTTTTCAATGTTTAAAAATAAGAGGGAAAAAATAAGATTACATTCTAAAATTAAAAAAACATTTACCTAATAAGGAAAGTGTTCAGGAATGTAAGTTGAATTTGCGAAAGAAACATGGATCAGAGTACAAATAACATAGGCAAAATATCAACTCAAAAATTGAAGTCCGTTTTGAAGACCGTTTTGAGCATTTAACTAATAAGAAAGTGTTCAGGAATTTAATTTGAATTGTCAAAAGAGACATGGACCAGAGTACCAATAACATAGGCATAATGTCAACTCAAAAATTGAAGTCCGTTTTGAAGACCGTTTTGAGCATTTAACTAATAAGGAAAGTGTTCCGGAATTTAAGTTGAACTGACGAAAGAGACATGGACCAGAGTACCAATAACATAGACAAAATGCCAGCTCCAAAATTGAAGTCCGTGTAAATATTAATACGATCAAAGTTATTATGTATTACTGTTCAATTATATGAAGGGCATCCCTTCTTATCATTAACAAACAGCTAATTTCAAAACCGTTAATTTTAGAGGTGCAGTAAACGCAAAACTGTTTGAAATGTTGTTCCGCATCATATTAAAATTTTTTTACGTCCGAATATTTTTTTTTTAAAGTAACGAAATTTAAAGTTTTATATGACCCCTGGGTGCAGGGATCGTATAAAAATGTAAATTTCGTAACTTTTTAAAAATATAAATATTTTGACGTAAATTAATTTTAATATGATGAGCAACAACATTTCAAACAGTTTTGCAATGGGTACTAAGCCTCTAAAATTAACGGTTTGGGAATTAGCTTTAGGAACACCTTGCATAAATACGAGCTATTGGCCCCATTTTATAGTTCGTAACTTACAGTTTGTATTGTTGTAAATCAATTAATAGTGGTAACTATACGAATTTTCGCGAATTTTCACATTGCATGAAAGCAAGTGTGTCACAGATGTCCCAGTTATCAATAGTAGTATCAACACCAGTACTGTATATAAGAGTCATGAATGGCATATAGGTACGTTATCTATACATCTACACGACTGTGTATAACTTATTACTACAATCTGGACATAAAATTCACTTACTCACTTAAAGGCAGATATAGATATATGACAGATATAGCACAAATATGCATTCAACTCTAATATGCAAAATTATTGAGTCATATCACATCTGATGATGTATGTAAGCCGAAACAGTTTTGAAGTCGACTATCTGCATACTTTCTATGATACAAATCTCATTTTGCAACTCAACTTACACCCCGATCCTCTTTTAGATTTTCCGAAGGTTAAAAGAAGCTTTCAAGAGTAATTCTGATTAACAACTTTGTTCAGAGCATCGTGATAGACATGGAAGTAGCGACATTTTTTAAAAAGTGATATCATATAAGGTGATTTTCAAATATGTAATTGATCTTCATAATCAATCACAAAAACAGCACTCAGGTGATGGTCGGGAATATGGAAATCATAGCATCGTACAATAAAAGCAAAAATAACTGTATCTCGATTACGGATGACTACCACATAATCGGTGAATAATCCTTAATCGCAATACTGTTCATTATGTTTTGATTCTGCTATGTTGCGGTTGCAGAAGCTGATGGCTGTTTTAGTGATTGATTAAGTAAGATCAATTATGCATTTGAAAATCAGCTTGCATGGTATCACTTTAAAAATGTGTTGCTGTGAGGAGTCATACTGCATTGTCTCTTTTATTCCAAAATAACAGCGATGTCAAACGTATTTCCAATTCGTCATTCTTGCAATCATTAACCTTTCTAATAGTTCATAATAAACAAGAACATCTCCAATATGCACTTCTCAAAGAGTCTACAAAGCAGAAAGACAAAGGTCAAAAGATTTCTTTGAAACCTCCGATGATGCCGTTTTGGTTTACAAGCCTTTTTGTTTCATCTGTTAGAACAAGTTTTGCACCACAAATTTTATCTAATTTAAGTTGAAACTTCGAAAATACAAGATCAAGGGTAAATTTTAAGATTATTTTTTATTTTAAGGTCATAGTTTGATTTTTTAAAAGCATTTTTTGTATAATTTTCGGAAACGTTTTAGTATAATTTTCGGAAACTTTTCTACTTTGTATTTTTGGTAGTATGTGATAGCGCAAGTCGATAAAGACTCATTTTATGTCCAGACAATTAGTCATCTTAAAGTAATCAGCAAACAGTTTCATTGTATTTATCAATGTGGATTTTGGAGTTTTCAAGTTATTGTATGACATGCCAGTACAGAGCGAATCTTACAGATTTAAAAAACAAAAACCGGGCTATAGAAACAAAACATCAATGAATACAAAGAAAAAAAAGCAATCGTATAACTGTATAGTAATGCTATAGTAGAATGCACCAAATTTGGGCATTTCACAACCACTATATTAAAGTTTAAGATAAATTTAATGATATTTCAATAATGAAAATTGGTTCAATAATTAAAGAGTTTCAGTGGACATATAAAATAAAAATAGCCATTGTCTATTTTTCTACTTTGTGAACTGTTTTATAGAATTCGCTTTTCGTGATGTCAATAAGAATCCAAAGAGGCATTGTTTGTCAAAATCAATCAACTCGTTTGTACTGTAGAAATGAATAATTCACATCAGTGATATGTATTCATACATACAAGCACTTGAAAACCATTAACCCCCTTTTGATTTCATTATACAGGGTGTTTTTTTTTTTTAACTGACGCTATTCAGAGCCACCGGTAGCTCGTTCTAATAACTGGATTGACACAAAATTTTATAAATCGACTAAGAAAATCATGGGAAAAAAGAATCCAACAAAAAAAATAGTTCCAATTACCGCCGATAGGGGGAAACGTGGCGCTCTGGTAATTTATGTAACTGAGAATTAGCATAAAATACGGGCAATAAATGAAAATGCAAATTTTTGCTTACGAAAGCGACAGTAGCGCCAATAGTTTAAGCTATAAATGCATGCGAAGAACTCCGAGAAACAATTTCAGCTCAGGTTGAAAATGAATCTCACGTTACCGCAGCGCGCGTTACTTTTGAAGTTCTATTATTGTAACTAGTGCAATGCACCAGCCGCTCTTCGTTTATTTAGAACATATCATAAACTGTGCAAAGTACCTTTATCCGCTAATGCATTGAAAGCAAAGATTCTGAAATTCGAAGAAACAGGCTCGCTAGCAGTTCGGCCAGGCAGAGGACGTAAACCGGTGTCAGAAAAAGCGATAATAGATGTTGCAAGTGCGATCAACTACAGGTCACAGGGTACCTCTGCTGTTTGTAGTAGCAGCGCACGGGGTGTTGCGCGAGAACTGGATTTAAATGTTTCAACAGTATGGAAAGTCTTGCGGCGAATTCTCCACTACTATCCTAACAAGATCAGCTGCTTGCAACAACTTCAACCCAATGATTACGATAAACGACTGACATTTGCTCTGACATTTCTTGCAAGAATGGAAGTCAATGATGCTTTCCCGTTGTGAATTTTATGGGGAGATGAGGCCCATTTTTATCTGAATGGGTCTGTTAATACTCATAACTGTAGAATTTGGGCCACTGAACAACCTCATACAGTTCTAGAAACTCCGTTACATTCACCAAAGCTCATTGTTTGGTGTGGCTTTACAGCTGAATTCATCCTTGGACCATTCTTTTTTTAGAACATTACTGCGACAGGACCAGTGACGTAAATCGTTAACGCAGAAAGATAACATAATATGCTGACTAGTTTTGTCGTTCCACAACTTCAACAGAGACAATGTCTGGATCAGATAATTTTTATGCAGGATAGTGCACCACCACATATTGGTGTAAAAGTACAGCAGCTGTTGCGCCATCGCTTTACTAACCAAAGAGTTATCAGTTGTTATTTTCAATATGTCTGGCCGCCCCGGTCTCCGTATTTAACCCCATGCGATTTTTGGCTCTGGGGCTATTTGAAATCGAAAGTCTATCTTGGGGAAGTAACAAATCTGAGTATCTTAAAAGACAACATAATACATGCAGTAAAGGCTATTCCATGTGACATGTTAAGCTCGGCCGTCGAAAATGTTGTACAAAGAATGCAAGGTGTGGTGCAAGAGAACGGTGGTCACATTGAATGTGGTCGAATCCCTCGTCGGGAAAGTGTATACGATGAATAAAACATGGTATTTTATCCAAATTATTAATTTTATCTGTTTCTGATGTTTTCTTTCAAAGTACAGCGCCAAATTTCCCCCTATCGGCGGTGATAGGAACTAATTTTTTGTTGTTGTTGTTGGAAACTTGTTTCCCATGGTTTTCTTAGTCCATTTGTAAAAGTTTGTGTCAATCCAGTTATTAGAAAGAGCTACCGGCGGCTCTGAATGGCGTCAGTTTAAAAAAAAACACCCTGTAGATACTAAAAATATAAGAATGTATTAATGGATTATACAAAGCGATTTATAAGGGTCAGGAACATTAAATTCTTAAGGAAAAAATAATAATGTGGAAAAAATTGTGTTTTCAATTCGAAATTATATAAGCTGTATATTTCTCTTTCTGTTAGTTTAGAAGAAAAGCAGATATATTATTCAGTAGAATCCCTAAAAATGTACATCTCCCTCTCTGAATCTTTAATTCAATTTATCTCAAAATGGAATTTTTAATGAATTCTTCCAAAAAAATATATTCTTCTATAAAATGCTTAGAAATATATAGATTTTTGAACTCAGTATTATACATTAAAATTTATAAATCCTTATCAAGATTTTTTGTTTCAGTTAAAACTTTTTGAAATATTTTATTTGCCATTAATTCGCCAGAAATGCCATTTGTTAAATTCTGACATTATTTTCCTTTTTAAAGAAAAGGGAAAGGGGGATTTAAATATAATTTATTTAATTCATAAGACAGAGATAAACTCAAATAAATAAATAAATATATATATATATATTAGTGAAAACAAGTATAATTAACTATTTAGCCGGCGTGCTTATCTTTTTAGCAGAAGCAGGCACGTAACCTTTTATTTTTCAGAAGTTACTCTATTGTAGATGTAGGATATTTCATGACAGGAATAAGGGACATATTAGAAAAAATATTACACGTGTCAGTAATGAAAATAGAATTTTAATTTTAATGCCGTTTGCGAAAACAAAATTTCCGAAAAATCACGTTTGTCGTAAAATTTGCGGCAGCGCGTTTCGCTGGTAGGTTAATTTATTTAAAAACCGAAACTGCCAAAACTTTGACTGGCGAAAACACGTTTTCCACACTTTTAGGCTGTATTGTAAAAAACTTCCGTTCAACGCTGAACCATTTGATGGTGCAAAAGAGTATAAGTGCACCAAAATATGGTTTATTTAATTTTTCAACATCCCTGATTATGGGAAAACTTCAACAAAGATTCAACTTTTCACCATCCTATGGCAATAGTAACAGTCAATCAGAACGAATAGTTCTATGCACTATCAAAATGCTGCTTTAGAGCACATGATATGTCCGTCTGTTTGTCTAGTGGTTAGAATGTGGGCTACAAGACAAAAGGTGTCAGGTTCAAATCCTGGTTCAGAGTTGGATGACCGTAGTACGTCGGATTCTACTTCAAACAAACGTTTCAGCCTGATTAGTCTTTGGTAATAACGGATAGCTCTTGTCACATTGTGGTTCAACATTTTATTAGTTCTCAGTTCACCAATTTACCAGGACATGATTGAACATTTTGTTTTCGTCTGATTAGTTCCTGTTATCAAAGGATAATTGTTGCCTCATTTTGTTCAACATTTTACTAGTTCTCGATTTACCATATTACCTTGACATGATTAAAAATTTTACTAGAACATAATTAGTCTATACAACTTTATTTTTCAATCAGAACACCAAATGTTGGAACAAGATTTCACCATCTTATGGTGACATCTTTTTTGGTACCATGTTATTGTGAAATGTCGAACCAAATTCTTAACAGTGTACAAACTGAAAATGGTAATTATAAAGCAGGGCTTTATTTTGAAAAGACAATGAACATCTTTGACGCAGGGATCCTTAAAGAATATCTCAATGGAAATCTTGTACGACAAATCGTTGTCTTTGAATAACAAGCTTCTAACTGCTTCGACCACTCTTTTGTAAAATTAAACAGTATGAAAGTTTCATTTTCGCATAACTCCCTTATTAGCGCTTCGAGTTTATTCAAAATACTCACTAAAATGATTTGTATATCACATCAAATTTTAGATATGACTGAAGAGGCTCAGTAGATAACGTCATTTCATTGTAGCTGATTTTGTCAATTCCTGTCACTCCATAGCATAATATTCGCACGCATATATATGTATACATAGACTGATAAACACGTAACTGTTGGTATTATGCAGTTGACTATAAAGTTATATAATCTTAATTTATTTAATAAATTTTCTTAAATTTTATTTTTTTATAAATAGTTTAATATATTTTTATTGGTAGCATGTATTCCAATGTGACATTTTTCATTCTAAATATTCAATATATACGTAATTTTGTCTCAAAAGTTATTTCACAGAATTAAAAATTATTTCATATTATTGTATTATATGATATTCTGTTTCAAGTAATAAAAGAAAATATTTTTAATATCAACATGAATTAACTTTAAATCTATCCGATCACCCGATAGCGTTTACACATGATGGCTCATCTTTCAGTAATGCATGAATTGAGAATTATTAAAAAATAAAATTTCCGAAAGCTGAAAATATTTTTATTCCTAAATTATACGTGTGAAATTATACGTGTGCATTTTTACAAACAAAAATGTTATTTTAAAATATTAGAATTATATTTTTCCCCGTGTCAGTAATTACTTTCCAGGATGTATAATTAAAGAGAGAATTTTTAATACCACAAAAAAATTCATCTTATAACAGTGCATTTAATAGCGTTTACGTACGATGACTCATCTTTCAGTGATTCTTGAATAAAATTTTAATCGTGTAAAAATTCAGAAAGATCAAATTTCTACAAACAGAAGAATCACCATATGCAAATGCATATGTTAAATGTATGTGTGTCAAAATATTTCTATGCGTATCATACGTAAATATTGTACGAAACTCCTAATAAATATTCAAACTACGCAACCATTTTTTTTTATTTTATTGGTGTGTCAACATCGCAGGAAGTTCTATGGCGCCATTATTTAGCAGCGTGAATTTTTGTAACAGGAATGATTATGAAATCATTAAAAAAAAAAATTTCCTTAAGAAAGAAAGTTCAGATTTATTTCTAGTAGAAGAAAATGCGAGATGAAAGACTTACATCGCAAATTTTTATGTAGTTATTCATTATGGGATACATGAACGTTTTTATGCGATCATGTAGTAAATGTAGTATGTCCCAACAAAAAATAATAGCTGTAATCAGCTATACTTTTTTAAACATTAAGCGAAATTACGTTATAAGAAGTACGATCCGTAATTCTTGATTAAATTTGCTGATTTGTGAGAAACGCGGGTTTTAAATTAATTATTAACTTTAGAATTTTGAATAAGTTTACATCCAACATCTTAAACATTGATATCTCCAACTTTGCTCATCCATAACATCATGCATAATTTGAATTTTTTTTTTTCGGATACTTAAATGGATGTTACCAAAATTTTTTATGTTTCTGGGCTTTTTTTTTTTTTGTGTGGATAATCAATCGAGACTTTTACAGTATATAGGATGGTGCTTTAATATTAGTGGCAACTATGTATGTACAAAAGATACAGAAAAACATACAGGGGTGAAATTTTTATAGCCCTTCAAAGTAGTAACCAGCGTTGTCTAGCACCCGTTGCCAGCGTTCTGGAAGCTGCAGAATGCCGTTGCCAGCGCCTGTTGATTTTTCGAATGGAGCGATCTACAGCCGGGAGAATATCTGGAGCGGTATAGCGGTTCCTTCATCTTCGGGATGAAATCAAAGGATTTGGGGGGATCTTTGGGATGAATCATGAGGCCTTTAATATTGTCTCAGACAAACATTTTTCTTAGCGGTCACTTTCTTACGGTAATTCGCTCTCTTCCATGTGGTAAGGTGGTCTGCTTCGCATTTTATGACTTCTCTTGCTTGTCTAAAGGTCAGAGATCAGCATGGGACATCGCTGACAGCTTTATCACGCATCTTTCTTTTCTTGATGACCTGCTTAAGTCTGAAGTGCTTAAGCAAATGTTGTTTGAATGCAGTCTTATGTCAAATATGGACAATGGTAAAGCACTTCCTAGCCTCAGCGAGCAAGAACATCAGCCACAGTTGCACGAGCATTATCACTCAAGTTGATGGATAGGTTCTGCAGAAAGTGTCGCCGTTTCTTCCTCAACGCTGGTCGTAAGTTGTGTTCCAGGAACGAACAATAATATTGAGCACTGACGGTTAGGCTAGACCTAGACTAAGCCTCCGAAAACTCTTGCCTCTTTATTAGGTGCAAATGGACATTGTCCGCACAAGCTACCGGATCCGCTCCAATGGGACAGCCCACGGAACCATTTTTTTCCAGGTTGGGTACGGTAGAAAGGCGCAGTCCCGTCAGCCCCCGCAGCGTTTTCTTCTGCCTTGCAACTCGGCCCAAAAATTTTCTCCGATGGTACGACTTAGCTATTGGCTAATAATATTTTTATTTCAGTGGTTTCAATTATGTAATTAATTGCTTTAATTAGTTTCCCTCAAAATTCTCCCCCTTTTTTCAAGCTAAGTTCAGTACCAACGTTTCCGCACTAAATTGTCCAGCCCCATTCCAACTGTCATGACGAGCACGTGGTGTGCGGCGTCAGATCTCAGAACATTTAAATTTAGGAGTGAACAACACAGAAAAATACGGACTCAATTGGTTAGCCGACCTGGGTACTTGTCATTGTGGACCGCCTCAATAGGGCGATCAGGCGAATTTCGCCCCAATGACCAGGCACTCAAACCCGTGAAACTGGGTCGAATCCCGGTAGGTAGGGGCCTGGTCAGTGGTCTCCAAGCCTCCTAAAACTCAGGCTGACTCACGCCGCCATTTAATTGCTCAAGCGAACGCCTGGCTTGGCGTCTTATCGTTTAAGATGACGAATGAATTTAGTTAATCACATGCAAAATTATTAGAATAAATAGCTAAGATACTTAATAGGCCATACATTAAAAAGTAAAAAAAAAAAAAAAGAAAAAAAACCCCATGTAATTATGCTTTTGTATAATACTATATTAAAATTAAAATTCATTATCATCAATTAATATTTATTGATATGTTTCACGTGAATAATTAAGAATGACAATATAAATTTAACTAATACTAAATTTGATTTAATGTGAAAATGTATATTCACATTCATATTGGACTCTTATATTTTTATTACTTTCAGTATGAAGTTAAGTTGTGATATTATTTGTTATCGATAAAACAATCTTAAAATGCTAATATTCTATGGCATAAATTTCGTAAGTTAAATATTCAGTTTTTACAATTTAATCGCATGTAAAATAATCCTTATTAAAATTTAAAAAAGAAGAGAAAACAGTTTAATGATGAAGAATGAGAATCTTCCGCGTTTGGAATGATTTCCGTTTTCTTTCTTTTTATATCAATACCCTCAAACAGCAATGTGTCGTACAATTTGGTAGTATTTTCAAATATTTTCTCTGTTTCTAAACAATATAACAATTGGATGCAATAATAACTATTAAAATTATAATCTAATTGATTAGTTATCGATCACCTGATTTTATACATTGATACATGTTACATGGCTATAAATTATTAATATGAAAGACAATAAAAAGTATAATTTCTTAAATCATTAGAGTGCAGTTAATTATATATTTTGATATGCTATTTAGTAAATTATTTTTCTTAAGGCTTTATACCTAGAAAACAGAATGCTGGAATTTAAAAATGGTGGGGTGCTGCTACACATTAAATATACTTAGAATAATGACTTTAATTAAAAAATATGATGACGATTATCAAAGCTAGATATTTGATTTTTGTGCATTTAAATACCAGAAAGGCATCAATATTTTTTTCATCAAAATTAAACAATTTCCTTTCTTTCTTTGAAACAGCTAAAATTTTTTTTAATTTTTTTTTATTTAAAATTCAATTCTAACATGGCCTGCTCTTTGCTCATCCATAGTATTTGAATTTGAGAAAAATGGCAGATTTCCTTAAAATTTAAATATTATCTTTCTGAAATTAACCAATGTATTTTCCTTCTTGAAAATGGCCAACATAACTTCTTTCTTTCCGATTTTTATACAGACCCAAATAATGATAATAATAAAATATTGAAGAAATTATCATCTTTAAACAGCTGTTGCTATAAAACATACAGTCTGAACTATAAAAATTGAAAAATGAAATCATTTGTACATTTTTCTTATATGATTTTGTCTACCTTGTGAAGACTTTTTTAATATCCATTTCACTAAATTATGACTGTAAGCAATGTTGTTTCCAACAAAATACTCATTATTATAGGGAAATTTTAGCACTAACAGATTTTTATCTAATCTATACGATAGTTTTAGCTCTATCAAGAAATTTTAACGTAAAGTATTTGTGAAAACCCTGGATATAAATAAAAAGTAGGTATTATATATTCCCAATACCAAGGTGTTTTTGTTGATTGCAATAAATTATATAAATTGATATCTAAAATATAATTTCTCAAAACAATGAAAAAAAATATGAAATTATTTATATGATTTATTTTTATATGATTCCTATTTAAATATCTTGTAGTGTGGTTTTTTTAAATATCCACTTTTACTAAATAATGACTGTACCTACCATACAGTGTGTAGTCGTGGGGGGACACGTGGGTGGGCATCCTGTCACTTTTATTTTATCTCAAGCGTCCGCCTACTGTTTATTTTCACGGAGGACGCTGAAGATGTGAAGGGACGGCGACCTTCCAAACTAATTAAATGTTTAAAAGAACAAACATAGTAATAAATTAGCAGTTATATATATATATATATATATATATATATATATATATATATAACATTGAATTTTAAAATCCTTTTAGTCTTCCTAAAATTATTGGGGGAAAACAAGCGATGTTTGATAGAAGCCTACTGTTTAATCACCATCTTTGCTTAAAAGTTTCTAGAGATTCCAGATGCTGCAGTTTTTCCCATTCTACAACAACGATAATCAACTGCAGGTGCCCACTGACTATTAAATTGGGTACGTTATTTAATCATATTCAGCGAAGCGAAAGCTAAAATCAATCTAGACCGACAACTCCTATGGTGTTTCATATCAAACTATCTTCTTAAAATCATCTCCTCTTTCCTTAACATATTCGTTTATCACTCACATTGACGCTGACTTCCTGATTAGTTCCAAAGAGTTAAAAAAAAAAAAAAAAAAAAAAAGAACGTTTAAGCATTGGAATAGCTTTAATTCGAACATTACTTTTGCCAAAAATTTGTTTTAAATTTTTATGGACTAAGAGATATATTCAGCTAATCGAAATTAAAATATATAAAAATATATAAATAGTTAAAAGGATTAAGTGGGTAAGTGTGATCGAAGATCGCTCAAAGGGTTTCGTTTAATATTCCTTTCAAAACAATTTATCCTTTCTTTAATAAATCCAAATAAATTTCATTTAGCAACCAAAAAAGAAAGAAAAAAAACTCACGTTTTTTGTTTTTTATAAAGTAAAAATTTACCGATCTATTTTTTCGACTTTTCGAGTATCCAATGCGATATAAAAAAAAGTAATTTCAAAATTAAACATGCTGTACACCTTCAAAATGTTAAAATATGCGAATATTTCCATAATCGGGTTTTTATCATGATTCAATATGTTTCTCAAACTCATATATTTACTATTTTCTATTACTCATATTGATACCCGCTTTGTATTATTCTCAAACATCTGAAAAATTCGTTGAACTTCCAATTTGACGTCAGATTTTCTTTTTAATTCTCTAATGACGTGATATTAATCTGCTTTGTGTACATACACATACTCATACTCCTTGTATTATTGAGAAGTCTTTGAAATTTTCCGTTTTATTACCACTATGACGTCAATCATTTTTTTTCATATTAATCTCTTTTTCAATTGGTGAAACTTTTTGTTTCATTTTCATTTTTCACGTGGAAATCGTCTGATAGAAAATTAATTATTATAGAAAGAATTTCATCGTGGATTTTTAATTTTTGGCATCTGCTATAACGAAAATTGTTTAAATTTAATAGGAAAAGGCTGCTAGAATTTTGGGTTTTTATCTCTATTTATTAAAATAATACGAATTTTTTAAATTTTAATATTTTGAGCTCTTTATAGCTGGTATTGAGCTATACACAAAGTTTCAACTCTGTAAGTTACATAGTTTCTGAGAATAGCCCTGTGACAGACAGACAACGGAGCGGAGTAATAGGGTTTCGTGAGATGAACGAAACCCTAAAAAATATTGTAAGAAAACAAAATGAAAAGAAAAGTTCTTTTTTTCTATAAACCCCTTCCAAATGCATGATACCGATAAAGATCAAATGTTTAATTCAGCAGAATTGCAATATTTTCTCCCTAATAGGAATTGAATATTCTCCAAACATCAATATTTTTCTAATAAAAATTATGCCTGTGTATTCTTTTTCAAAACGCTTTTAATTCTTTTATTTTTCTAAAAAAAGTGTTTTGTTTAAAAACAGCGGTAACAAACTGTATCACTAGTTTTAAGTAATAATCTTCTCCGTATTAAAACTTAGAAAAAATGCGATTAAATAAGATGAAGATTACTATTCCAAAAAGTGGTATTTTGTCGTCCACAATTTGGCATCTTTGTTTTAGAGAAAATCATTTGTACACTTTTGTACAAATGATTTTAAAAAAATACTTAGATCATATTTATATGGAAAAATTTGTGGCGCTTATATTTATTTTAGAGATGTTCTCAAAAATTTTCTTTTCCTCTCTCATAAATGAGAACTTTTCTGACATATTCACGAAGTCATTTTTATCCCTAAATACATGAATTAAATACATTACTAATGAAGTACCTAAGAATTGAACAGCATTTTCCATTTTCCTGTAAATGCAGTGCATCTTGAATTATAGTTGATTGCGTCCTGTTTGCAACTTTTCCCTGAATTTCAAATACTAAAATTCAGTTTGAATTCTAACTTTGGTGCTAACTGTTGTCTGGAAGATTTTTTTGTTTTTCTAAAAAATTGAGAAATACTTTTCGTTTAATTTAACCATGCATTTAAATTTCACTAATAATAAAAATAACTTCATGAATGCACGTATTTGGATTTAGTGAGTTTGAATTTGAGAACAACTTCAAATTATCACGGGTTAATGCAGACTTGTCTGGAAGCTGTTGTCTGGAGCTGTTGTTGCTCCACCTCGATCTCATGAAGGGAATATCTAATTAATTTTTCTCCCAAACCATAAACGTAAGTTTCTTTTTCAAGGCCAAATAAGTCTTTTTTACCCGGTTATATTTTCATCAGCGGACCCGAGCGATGATTTCTCACTACAGTCTAATATTTTTTAGCAATATCTAATATATAGCTTTCTGTTTGATGTCTTTTTCCCGAATTACTGGAAACACAACGCATGTCTTTCTGTCATAGTTGTATAATGATATTTTAAAAGAATAAGAATTGTAACTTTTGCAAATATCTGTGAGTGGTTGTTTATACATAACGAATTTGCTATTTTAAAGAGATTTTCAGGGGTACGATAATCAGGAAACGTAATCATGAGGGAATATATTTAGGATTAATACTTATTTATATGCGAGAAAAGATTTTTAAATTAGAAAATTAATCTTGAAGCAATTTTAAAATGTTATTAATAATTTTTTAATGCACACTTTCTACCGGACTTGGGCGGTTTCGTGCTGTAGTAAAAGACATTTTTTCGGGCTCGGACAGGCTCGGATAAGGAGAAGGGGGAGGGGGCGACTCGTATGAGCTCGGACTCCGAAAAAAGTGACCGAACTTATTTGT
Organism: Maratus michaelseni; assembly: GCA_963931845.1. NCBI lineage: Eukaryota > Metazoa > Arthropoda > Arachnida > Araneae > Salticidae > Maratus > Maratus michaelseni. Next base: position 281,395,351 of record OZ007587.1, read on the forward strand.
AGCTGTAACTGTACACATCTTTTGATTGTTAAGAGAAAACTATTGTATTAAGAAATTTAAAATGTAATCCTTATTATTTAACAATATTTGTATTATTTTCCAAAGCGTGTAGTGTATTTTGTTGGTTACAATGAAATTTAATTATAGAAATATTTATTCTATTTTTGTCTCTTTCTTATTCTGTTTATAATTTCAGAATTTTTAAAGTGAGGATGCAAACACCCTGAAATAAACTTTACCTCAGTAAAAATTCTTTGACCGAATCGGTTTTTTACCATTCGGTAGACTACCATTGAGGTTCTACCTTTGAGGATATTCTTGCTCCACATGAATCTCATCAAAGGAACATATAATTAATTTTGCCCCTAAACTATAAACGTGCGTTTCTTTTTCAAGGCCAAATAAGTCTTTTTTACCCGATTATATTTGTACCAACGGACCGGTGCGATGATTTCCCACTAGTCTAATATTGTTTAGCAATATCTGATATTTTTTAGATGCAGGCTTAAATTTCTAAAGAAAAATTAAGCATAAAAATACCTGAAAACAGCACTAGTCAAGTCAGAATAGCAGATGACACAATTCCATCAAAGTTAGAATAAAAACTGATCGAAAACAGCAAAAGGTACGCGCGAGAAAAAAAAAAGAATAATAATAACAATCGTAATTTAACTGCATTAGAGGATGATGTCATCCGCTTCCGGAAAAATGTGGGACAAAGAAAAATAAATTTAATATATATAAAATAAAATTTAATATAATATAACAAAGCATACCTTTTAGGCTACAGCTGAAATACCTCTGCTTCGATCGATCGATGATGTCTTTTTCCTCTAAACATCTCACTTTCCATTACAATTTTTTCTTTTAGTATAATCAATAAAAAATGTCTGTTTCAGGATTCTACACTTAACACCAAACTTACGCATCAGTTTATTAATATTCTAGCAATAAACTCTAGCAATATTCATGTACATGAACTCTGTAGAAAGTAAAAGGCAGACTCCTGTTCTCTGGTTATAGACACAGTAGTGGATGTTTTAGGAGTTAACAATTATTTTCTTTTAGTCTGGAGTCTAAATTTTTAGCAGATGCCGTGTGGAAAAAAAAAAACAATCATTAATGTGGCATTTAGGTCCACTTCATACCAATGAGATACAAAATCTGAATACTTATTTTTACCTTTGTTCAACAACATTAAATCAAATACACCCATTGTCTATTCTGATCCCAAATTTTACTCCAAAACAGGTGATATATTTTATTTTTAAGGGATGTATAACACTACACACATTTTAAATTTATGAGATAACAAAACTTTTTGTTAAGTTTTTTTTTTCTATTTAATTTAAATTAAGAGGTTTAATTGTAATAAGCAGAATGTAATATTGCTTACATTTCATAAATGTCAAATTTGTGGGGGGAAACAAGTGGCACGTGATACACCTTTTTATAGGCATTTTCAAATTCAGCTACAAAAATTACATTTAGAAGAGTAAAAAAAGATTAAAAATGTTTTCTCATTGTAGATCTTTGCAGCATATTATTTTCTTAAAGGGATGTTTCATAAATGTAGAGCTTGGTTTTTGCTCTCGGTCTACAACAATGTGATTCCCTGTTCACGACAGCGCGAAATGTTGTTCGGTAATTCATAAGTTTCCATATATTTGGTTTTTAACGATTTATTTTTATCTCACAGGCTATCAAAACCTGAGAGCTAATGTGCCCGCAGGTTCTGTATATACGTACGCTATAACTCTTGATAGAAATATCCGATTTGCTTCGAATTTTGTATATAGGTTCATTCTGATAAAGTGCATCCCTGATTAGTTTTGGGGGTACATTGTTAAGTATAAATGAGTCCCTTAATTTAGATAAATGCGTTTTTCATGCAGAATTATATAATTTGCTTCAAATTCTGTATATAGGTTCCTTGTGATAAGGTGCTTCCCTGATTAGTTTTGGGGGTTCATTGGTTAAGTATAAAAAGGGGATCGGGGGGAGGGGATAATCCCCCTTAATTTAGATAAATGGGTATTTCATGCAGAATTATCCGATTTACTTCAAATTTTGTATAAAGGTTCATTGTGATATGGTGCTTCCCTGATTAGTTTTAGGTGTTCATTGGTTAAGTATAACGGGGGAAACGGGGGGCTAATCCCCCCTTAATTTAGATAAATGGGTTTTTCATGCAGAATTATCCGATTTACTTCAAATTTTGTATATAGGTTCATTGTGATAAGGCGCTTCCCTGATTAGTTTTGAGGGTTCATTGTTTAAGTATAAAGGGGGAAACGGGGGTTAATCCCCCTTAATGTATAGTCGATTTCTTTATTTTTCGGGAAGCATTATTCTTTGAAATATGAGTATACTATATACAATTAGTGTGAATAGCCTGTGAGCTCATTGCCATCAGTTTAACTGGGCACTTTTCTTTTTACTTATATTTCAGATACTCAAACATTTCCTTTAAATGAAGATCAAAGAATTGAAATCATATTGAGGGCCTATTTCATATTGCTATTCATAATACTCATGAATATAGCCTATATATAGAAATGATTAAATATTAATTGTTCATGTACATGAACACTTATGCCCCAACCTCCATATTCGAATGACTTCTAACTTGGTGTTTAAAATTAAAATTTTCCCAAGAATCGAAATATAACGTCAAATTTGGGTATTAACTTTGAAAGCTTTAAGTTTGTTTTTATTTCTTACATGAATGTTGGCCCTTAGCTTATTTAACCCGTCAGCATTATAAAGTTTGTTTTTATTTCTACATGAATGTTGGCCCTTAGCTTATTTAACCCGTCAGTATTATAAAGTTTGTTTTTATTTCTACATGAATGTTGGCCCTTAGCTTATTTAACCCGTCAGCACACGCGGCCCTTTCCGTTACGTTACACGCGTGGGATAAATTTTACCCCAATGGGTTTTCTTGTGTCAATTTCCCCCCAGTTTGATTATAAACAAAAAATTATATTTTGAAATAAACTGTAAATCAATAAAGAACATAATTTAACTTAAAATAAGAGGTTCTTTTATATTTAAAGCAAAAAAAAAAAAAAAAAAAAAAACATAAAATCTCGCACTAAGATTTTTTTCTGCATATCATTACATACAAAGCTTTTACAATCCAAATTCAGCCATAAAAATACAAAAAAATATAAAACTGACATATAGAAACTGTATGTGCAAGAGTTGTTAACGTTTAAAATAAAAATTATGTTATTATTTGCACACTATATTTTTTGCATTCACATTTTCCTATCATTATGGGTTACGTTATAATACGCGTGGGGTAAATTTCCTACCACGGGACATTTTTATAACAAAAGAATCGAAAATCTCACAACCGGAGGTAAATTCTCTTTAGCCACATCTTGATATCTTTCAGCTTGAAAGGTAAAAGCTGAGAATGATCACGAACGATTTTCGCACATTTTTAAGTAATAGTTGTGAGCTGGGGTAGATTTTATCCCAGCGCGTGTGCTGACGGGTTAAATAAGCTTAACACGTTACACATAAATAAGCGTTACACATAAATACTCATAAAATATTCAATTCTCATGCGAATGATAGTTCCTGCGTCTCTGTGTAATAATTTGTAATTAAAAAGTATGAGATGATCTCTTTTTATCCCCCAACAGTACAAATATTTCTATATAACAGATTTCGTTAAACTGTTTTAGGAAGATGGTGAAACACTCATTTTGATCGATAATTGGACAAATTAAACAAAAGTTTCAGCGGAAATTTTATAGTGTAACAACAGATTTCATATTATTTATGTTACATAACATACAATATAATCATTGACACAATAACAGTTCAACACAATCTTTTTAACACTTTCCAACATTGTTGAAAAGTGTTTATGAAATCGGTTTGTCTGTCCGTCTGTCTGTCTGTCTGTGCTTTAACTCTAGTAAATATGATCCGATTGCCATGTAATTGATATACGTTATTGAAGTTTACCATGACATGTTCGGTATTGAAAATAAAGTGTATAGCATTTATAGTTCATTTACAAGAACAATCAAAAGTATTCCGTTACATTATGGTTTATGGGGAAAAATCATTTGTGGTGTGTTTTAATGGTGTTACACGATTTTAAACATAATGAAATATATAAACATTATTGGGGTGCACTAGAACATGGTTACTATAGAATATGTTCAGTGTAGCACTTACGGATAAGTTGATACGTGTACAGGGGAACTCAAAATTATTCCGTTATATTATAGCCTATGAAGTAAAATAGCGTGCACGTATTTTTATGATGTTACACCGTTACGAACATAATGAAATTGATATGAATTTCTCAGGTGCAGTAAAACATACTTTCAGTAGAATATGGGGTGCAAAACATTTATCATTCATTTACAGGGCCACAGAAAAGAGTTCGGTTAAATAAGGGTCTACGGGGAAAAGATGTTCGCAGCGTATTTTAATTATGTTACACTATTTCAAACATGATGAAATTCATATACATTGCTGCGGTTTACTACAAGATGCTTAGAGTAGAATATTATGTGCATCGCATTTATCGTTCATTTTATAGGGACACATAAAAGATTTCGGATACAGTACTCTATACGAAGTATTGTGTATTAGGAATGACTGCTGAAAATGCGATTTCAGTTATGGTATGCGTTTTTAAGTTTAGCGAATTTTTTGCATAGTGTGTATAAAATCTATAGGACATATACAGGGTTATACACAAGAATTCGTAAGCATTACTGAGCATGAGTGTTAATTTCTTAAAGTTGTTTTTTAATTTACGTTATGTATTTCAAGCTCAACTATAATTAATATACCAACAGATGTATTTAGAATATAAATAAAACCATGTACAAGGGCTAAGCAAAAAACTGGATTCATAGCCGCGTATGGGTGATATTTTCTGGAAGTGTGATTTCAGTAGTTTTAGTCGTGATTTTGTCTGAATTAAATTTCAGCTTAATATGTGACGTGTATAAAAGTCTGTAAGTAATATACAGGGTTGTACATAAAAATTCAAGTACGTTTCCTTGTATTGGCAGAAATTACTGAAAGTGAATTTCCAACTGTTCTATGCGTTTTCTTACTATATTAAATTTTAGCATACTATGTACAATATATACAAATCTATATATTATATACAGAGTTGCAAAAAATATTTCTAATACCTTTCCGGCAACGGCGGTAATTGTTGAAATCTGTTTTTTCAAATATGTTATGTGTTTTCTAAAAGGTTTACTTAGGTAATTTCTTTATCTTGTGATGAGTTGACGTGAATCAACTAATCCCTTACTTGTAGAAAAGGGATAATCTCTCTGGAATGAAAATAATCTGATAGATTGATCTCTTTTGAGAAAAATTCTATTGAATGATGAATTTCATTGTCACCTTGAGATAAGCCAGGCTGGAATGCATGCGTTGTATTGAAAGCAATACTCTTTGAATGAGTGGATAAGAAATGTAAAAGCAATTCTTTTGGATACAAAAGAACTAAGCCCCTATGAAGTGGAAATTCTAACTTGGTAAGTATAGGATTAAAGGGGACTGTCAATCATAGGAGGCTAGAGGGCTTTTCTTTCCCTATAGAGAAAAGACCAGTTTTTCCTGATAGGGGTTGACGAAGAGATATGGAGGCAAGAGATATGCTTGGGGATAGGATACGATAGACGGGAGTTGGATGTTGAACAAGTTGGAGAAATGTTCTCTCTGAGCGGACGTCAGAATCTTAGTTTTTCTGAAATTGTAATTTTACAGCATGGATATGACCATCATATTTTTTCATTTTTATTTTTATTTTTTAATATTAATTTACAATAAAGTTTTTTTTCGTTTCAAACGATAATGGATCGTATTAATTATATATACCTTGTCTCACGTTACCACAGCTATAGTATATATAATTAATTGGTGGCAGCAACTGGGATATGTGATCTAGAATAAATTAGATTACTGATCTATGTGTTAACCTGATTAAACATATGAAGAGCCAGTGAAAAACGGATAAGCAGAGTTGTGGAGTCTTGAAGTGAAGTCTAATTGGAGTCGGGGTTTTTCTCGGAGTTCTAGCAAGTAGAGAACTGGTAAAAGAACTTTATTGACTAAAGCTGTGTGGTGTATGAACAGTCAACTATAGACTTGGTGCTATTTGTGTGTGCTTCAAAATATATCAGTGGAATGAAGATATGCGGTGTACCATCTGAGTTGTCTACATACGGATCTAAGGTGAAATTAGTGCCTCATCAGTGAAATTAGTATCTTCAAATCTTCAAACATCTGTGTGTATATCATTTTTAAAAGTGCTTGGAAGCCTGGTATCAGTGTGGAGGAAATATCTGCATCTGGAGGTAAGCTCCTTTATGAAATCTTCTATAGAGGTCTGTTTTAAACTAAATTTTGTGTATAAATTTTAATTTGGGGGAACAAAACTCTATGAGAAATTTAAGAATTCTAGGGAAGCTATTAATTTGGTACTTAAATTTTTAGTTAGAATTTTTATGTTTGTTGACTTTCTGGTATCTGTTAGGCATAATATTGGGTTAAGAAAATTATATACTTGTGTATATGTTAAAATTTACTTGGGGTATAGTAAATTGTTATTGATTAATTGAGATTATTAATCAGGGTATTTTAATCATAATTTTGTATAAAACTTTTAGAAATAAGAGTTTTGTTTATATACATTTTATTTATTATAGTAATAAAGTTATAGCTTAATTTTATGGGTATACTGTAGAGGATTATGATTAATGTTTCAAAATAAATTGATGTTATACTGTACTGTTGGATATAAAATTTATTTTGAGGGATATACTCAGTTTGAAAGACGTCACTGTTGCATGATAATTTGCTATAGTAAAAGTGTGTCGTTTTCAAATACATTATTATACGTTTAATGAAAAAAAATCTACTTCTGTATTTATTGTATTAATGTAAATTGAATATATCTGATATTTTGAAATTTATTATATTTTGGGGGAAATTATGGCAGACTATTTAGTAAAATATAATAAAAGCGTCTTGCTATTATTAGCAGAGGAATTTGAGACCAGTGTGTCAAAAACGTGTAAAAATCAAGCTATAATTCAGGCTGTTGTTAGTGCTGAGGATTATAAAGAAAGTTACGCGAAACTTCGATTGCAATATATTCTTGAACAGGAGGCAGAGCGGAAAGAGCAAGAAAGACAAATTGAAAAAGATCGTAAAGAAAGAGAGAGGCAAATGGAATTAGATAGGATTGCGCAAGAGGAAAAAGATAAACTTAGGAAATTTGAGTTAGATAAACTTGAAAAACAACTTGAGGCAGATAAACTTGAAAAACAACAACTTGAATTACAAAAACTTGAGAAACAACAGCAATTTGAATTAGAAAAATTGCGTATTCAAAATTCTGCGGATATTGTTAGCGTCTCATCTAATGAATCAAATGCAGATTTTCATAGAACTCCTAAGGTAAATTTAAAGGATTTAGTTCCGCGCTTTGATTCTAAGTTAATTGATATAACTCTTTTCTTTATGATTTTTGAAAGGCAAGCCGAGAAAGCTAAAATTTCTCAGGAAGATTTGGTTAGTCAATTAATTCCTTTATTACCTTCTGATATTGCCGAAATTATAGTAAAACAACCAACCGACAAATGTGATGATTTTGAACACATAAAGAAAGTTTTGTTAGATAGGTTTAGGCTAAGTACAGGCGCCTTAAAACAAAAATTTGAAACTCATCAAAGAAAATCTGGTGAATTATGGGTGGATCTAATTTATGAGTTAAGGGGTTATCTTGATAATTGGTTAGAGTCGTTAGAAGTGAGGGATTTTGAATCCTTAAAAGAACTAATGCTCACGGAACAATTGAAAAAACGTGCCCCTTTTGAGATAAAAGAAAAATTTATGGATGATTGGGAGGAAATAAAGATTGCTTTTAAACTCGCGGAAAAATCGGATAAGTTTGAGAGTATAAGAAGGGAATTTAAGAGGTCGGATAGAAAACCTTGGGAAAATAAATCTTTTCAGGATAAGCAAAAAGACAATTTTAATTCTAAAAGTAGAAATGAAACTAAACCTAAATCGGAAATTGAGAGTTCAAAAGAGAGTGGGAAAACTGACCAATTTAGGAAGGACAATGCTTTCGAAAAGCAGAGACAAGTCCAATGTTACAATTGTTCGGCAGTTGGTCACATCCGTCCAAATTATCCTGAATTGTTGAAAAGTAAATCCAATTATGAGGATAAAAGCATAGCTTGGATTATTACTAGTGATGGGAAAGGTATAAATAATAAGGAAGGTGTGGAAACCGAATTACCTATGGTTGATTTATGCGTGAATGGTAAGAAAGTAAAAGCAATTAAGGACACAGGGGCGCAAATTGCGGTTTTTGATGCTAATGACATTCAGTGGAGTGCGAAGAAAGTGGGAAATGTCTTTCTTATACCGGCCCTCGGAAGTAGACAAAAGGCGGATTTGGTGTCCGTGCCGGTTGCTTTAACAGAAGATGAAAAAGAGTATGTTGAAAGGAATGTGGTTGCAGATGTGAGAAAACTAAATTCTCCTCCACTAATAACACCCGCTGTTTATGAATTCTTAAAATTTGGACTTATGGATAAGCAAAATTCAGTGTGTAAACAAGTGGAAAATTGGAGAGAATTGAATGGGCAGGGAACCTTCAGATTATCTAGCGATCATAAGCAAAAATTTGTTAGAAAAATGGTTGTAAATGAAATCTGTGAAAGGGATAATAAGTCTGTTAATGAGTTGGAGGTAAATTCACTGGGAGACGTGGCTGATAGGAATTTGGAAAAAGGGTCTAAATTGACCGAAATAAAAGAAGATGCGTCTAAAACGGATGGTGATAAAAGGTCAGGTAAAGAAGGTCAATTTCGGGAAAAGAATTCTGAGCATGCTGTAAATATACCCAGGTATTTTGTTGGTAGTATGGGAGTTGAGCATGTTAGAAATAGAATTAGAAAGAAATTGAGTTCACCTATGACTGCGGCCAGAAAAAATAACTCTTGGATGAAGGTAAATAATAGAGTAAATTGGGGGCTAAATGCCAAGAAAATGGATATGGAAAATCAAAGTTAAAAATAATGGAGCATTCTGCTTTTAAAACGGATCACAAAGAAAGATTTATTAAAATCAAACAAGATTTTGAAAGGAAAAATTATGATTATGAAGTTGTAAAGCGAAATTTATTGTCGAAAAGATTTTCTGATAGAAGTAATTTAGATATTGGATTTTGGGAGAATTCTCTAAATTAAGTTTTATTCTAAATTTGGGAGTACTCATTATTGTAATATCTATATTGGGTTTATTTATCATTTAATACTTAATATTTTCGTAATAGTAAAACTTCATTAATTTAATAATTGCATAGTTTAGTATGCGTTCTTTTTGTTTGTAGAAGCGTCTAAAATTAGGCTTTTAAGCAAAAGGTTTTTGGGAGAATTGTATTAGGCATTGTGTTATATATGGATTTATTCTTTCTTTTTGTTATTATTTTTTGTTAGAATCATGTAAAGTGTAATCAGTATTTGGTATTATATGTATGTGAAATATTTCAAAAGTGTTTCTTAGGGCATCAATTGTATAAATTATTCCTGGAATTATACTTAGATATTGTAGGTAAGGGATTATAGTAAATCCTATTGACAGTGTGGTATATCAAATACTGAGTATGGGAATGTGTATTCTATAGGGATTTCATCTGTTATTCTAAATTCCTTTATACTTTGATGACCTCTTTAGAAGTTGATTGAAGGAGCTTATTCTATTCATGTATATGCCAAATTTCTTCCAGAATTTTTTCCTTAGGGGGGAGGTGTTGTGATGAGTTGACGTGAATCAACTAATCCCTTACTTGTAGAAAAGGGATAATCTCTCTGGAATGAAAATAATCTGATAGATTGATCTCTTTTGAGAAAAATTCTATTGAATGGAGTTCATTGTCAACTTGAGAAAAGCCAGGCTGGAATGCATGCGTTGTATTGAAAGCAATACTCTCTGAATGAGTGGATAAGAAATGTAAAAGCAATTCTTTTGGATACAAAAGAACTAAGCCCCTATGAAGTGGAAATTCTAACTTGGTAAGTATAGGATTAAAGGGGACTGTCAATCATAGGAGGCTAGAGGGTGTTTCTTTCCTTATAGAGAAAAGACCAGTTTTTCCTGAGAGGGGTTGACGAAGAGATATGGAGGCAGGAGGTATGCTTGGGGATAGGATACGATAGACGGGAGTTGGATGTTGAACAAGTTGGAGAAATGTTCTCTCTGAGCGGACGTCAGAATCTTAGTTTTCTGAAATTGTAATTTTACAGCATGGATATGACCATCATATTTTTTCATTTTTATTTTTATTTTTTAATGTTAATTTACAATAAAGTTTTTTTTTCGTTTCAAACGATAATGGATCGTATTAATTATATATACCTTGTCTCACGTTACCACAACCTTATTAAACGGCGAAGTAGTAGTTAAAGTATTTTGGAAGTGTTGGAATTGGAAAGTGTTTCATAATCTATGCTTGATGCATGATTTTCCTTTCTCATTTTTATTGAGATGTTTTATGAAGGTAGATTTTGGATCTCAACTCTCCACCTATAAGAATGCGACGTGGCACCGAATTTTTCAAGTAAAAAAAATATGCTACTGAGTCACCAAACATAAATGCAAAGTAAAAGAAAGTGCAAATTTTCCAATTAACTAATAATCAAATTTCTGTGAAATTATTTTTCAGTAATTCATTAATATATATTTGAGGCGATTCGTAAGATCTTTTTACGTAAGCAGTATCTTCTCAGACATATTTTCGTATGCAAGAACATTACCTTACTCACTAAATATTTATATTTGAGAAATCTTATATCAACATTTCCTGTGTTCTCAAATCACAAATTGAAGACATATTAAAATTTCAAATGACGAATATCGGACACCATTGTTTGTTTCTTTGAATAATCTAGATATTTCTTCGTGTAAGCTTTTCTTTTTTCCTTTTTCTCTTTTTTTTTCTTTTATTATTATTATTAGAAGCTGTAGCTTAGTTTTCGAATACAAAATAAAGTTTCATTTTATCGAAAACGAATGCATTATTTAGTTTTCGGTGATCAAAATACCAATCTAAACTAGTGATTTTTTAGAAAAAAAAAGTTGATTTCAAAAGACTGCTTTTGATTTTATAGCACACTGCAAAACAAAAGTGTTAATTTTACGTTATAATACTAGCAGCTGGAATGCTAGTATTATACCGTAAAAAAAAAAAATGCAGTGTATGGGCAAAGTTTCCAGCCACACTTCCAAATCAACTACCGCATATTTAATAAAATGTTCGAAATAATATGTGGTTATAGCACAGAACTATGTGGGTCTTGTACAATATTTGTGTTCATTTATGTAAGAATAACATGTACATTCATGGAGATACACTGCAAAAAAAAAAAAAAGTGTTGATTTTAAGGTATAATACTAGCACCCCAGTTTCCAGTATTATAGCGCAGAATTAATAGTAATAAACAGTAAAATAAGCAGTAATACGCTACTACGCATGCGCGGTAGCGTATTACTGCTTATTTTACTGTTTATTATTGTTAGTTTTACGGTATAATACTGGCAGCTGGGGTGCCAGTATTATACCAATATAAAATAAGTATATAAAATAAGCAGTAATACGCTACCGCGCATGCGTAGTAGCGTATTACTGCTTATTTTACTGTTTATTACTATTAATTCTGCGCTATAATACTGGAAACTGGGGTGCTAGTATTATACCTTAAAATCAACACTTTTTTTTTTTTTTGCAGTGTATCTCCATGAATGTACATGTTATTCTTACATAAATGAACACAAATATTGTACAAGACCCACATAGTTCTGTGCTATAACCACATATTATTTCGAACATTTTATTAAATATGCGGTAGTTGATTTGGAAGTGTGGCTGGAAACTTTGCCCATACACTGCATTTTTTTTTTTACGGTATAATACTAGCATTCCAGCTGCTAGTATTATAACGTAAAATTAACATTAATAAACCAGTAACACACTGCCGCGCTTGCACGGCAGCGTATTACTGCTTATTTTACTGTTTATTACTGTTAATTTTACGGTATAATACTGGCATCTGGGGTGCTATTATTGTACTGTAAAATCAACACTTTTCTTTTTCAGTGCACTGATACACCTTATATCGAAATCGAAAGTGTTCCGAAAATTTGCGCGTTATAACGTGCTATCGTTAAAATGTTATAGAGCAGGTGTTCCCAAACTTTTACACCAACGTACCACTAAATCGAAGTTTATACTTCCGCGTACCACCAGGCAACAAACGAAAAGCTAATATAGAAAAACCTGCAAATAGGAACCTGTCTAAAACGAAATATATAATCCGGTGTTTTATGTTTCTGTCTTAGCAGGTTTTATTACATTTAAAAATCAATGATTACATTACGAAATTGAAAACTGATACTTAGACTGATTGCTTTACAATAACATTCAATTAAAATGTACTATCATTACATTTTAATAATACATAAATTATAAAAATACACGGTTTTGGTATAAGAAAAAAGCTACAATACTTAATGACATATTGGCTCACATTGATTCATATACTATTGTTATAATAGGCTGATTTCACTAATTTGTTTCTATCGCCAATGAAAAGGGTGGGTTTGCTTTACCAAGCACAGCTTCCTCATGTCTGGCTCAATATTAGGCAGTTTTAATCATAAGACAGATTCGATGTTTAGTTTATTCCTGTATTTGTTTTTCATATAAAGAAAGCCATTTTAAATAAACTTACTCTGTTAAAAACAGCTTTCAATGAGATAGAAAGAAATTATACACATTTTGTACAAGAGAAGAAAAATATTTCTATAAACAGAATGAATTAATTTATGAATTATGTTAGAAATAAAACTTTTTTTTCAACACCGCCTAGAAGCTTTTCTACAATGGGTTATAAATTACACTTGGAATTTCACTTTGTTTTAACTCCTGTTACTCACACAAGCTCCTCCTACTTCCAAGCATCCAGACTTTACTTTCAGATAATTCAATTTATAAAGCATGTTTAAAAACAGTTCTTCCGCTAATTAAAAATACTTCATTCATTAATTTTAAAATTAGATATTAATTAAAAATAATAATTTTTATTCATACAAATATATTAATTATGTTTTTAATTCTGGAAAACTGATTGTATCATTAACGGTGTGTGCGAATTTCAGCAAGTCAACAAATAACAAACATTTCTCCTAACGAAAAAAATGGAAAATGCATTTAGAAATCCTAAATCGCATTCAATTTTTTTTTTTTAAATTTCTAAGTTAATAAAGACAAGCCGTTTCTGATTCCATAATAATATGCTGCATCCTGTACTTTATTCCACGTACCAGTACTGGTACGTGTACCATAGTTCGAGAACCCCTGTTATAGAGGATTTTTTCGATATACGTTAAAAGCTCAAATTTATCCGGACTCTTCTGAACGTCAGCTAGTTCTGTAGAAATTAGGATAATGAGGATTATTAAATATATAACATTTGCATTATTTACTTAAAGTAAAAAGTGCGTAATGTTAAATTTGTTTTAATTGTGATTAGTGTTCAGAATTTATATCAATTATAAGGGAATTGCTTCATTTCCCTTTAAAGCACTTATTAATATGAGATGTAATCTTCTCAACTATGGGCAAAAAAGTGCGGGCCAAGATTCGACCCCGGGATCCCTTGGCTGAAGCTGCCAATGCTCTACCAACTGAGCAATTCCGGGCGAATATGGCTGAACTAATTCACCCAGTTAACCTTAATGATCATAAGATATGGTCTGATATTTGAATCAGCACTAAAGAATAAATCACAGGTAACGGGACCTCCAGTAAACGCTGGAAATGTGATTACACTAAATTAATTTTGGATTAATAACTAGATTAATTTAATAATTTTGACAAAATTAATATAATTTCTTTACCAATTTGAATAATTGTGCCAAAATTAATATAGTGCAGTTATTAATGATAATTATATTAAGATCTTGGAAGAATAAGTTTTACATAATTTAATCTGACTGAACCTTGGGCACTTGTATTTAATAATTGTGTCAAATGCAACAGGTAAAGCAAATTTGTTAAACTTAAAATGTTATCATAAATGAGTATTTATAAATTTTTAACAGAATATATTTAAATGGTGTGATTATTAAATTGAATCTCTGGAAATTAATTTTATAAGATAATCTTGTATCGTAATAGAATGTAATGTGTATGCAAATATCTTAAAATGCAACAGTTATATACATAGTGCCTAATAAAGAGTAATATTAAATTAAATAATTGACAAAACTTCTATCAAGTCGTATTTACATTTTACATATATTTAAGAAATGGAAATAACAAGAAAAGAAACATAATACATTTTATTTATACATTTATTTTATGTATATATGAAGTAAGACGCAACATAACATTGCTTGATATCATCTTTCACCTTATTAAAACGTGAAGTTTTGTTACAGTATCTAAATGTGTTGGAAAGTGTTTCAAAATCTACGTTTTACGCATGATTTTTCTTTATTGTTTTATAATCTTTAACTGTATACACATTCATTTTTTTTTAAAAACGCAGCCATAAGGGGCAACGCTTGGAAGTGGACCCAATTACAGAAGATTAATCGAATGTACAAAGAAAAAAGAAATAGAAACCGAATAAAAAGGTTCTTCCTCCCTCCCTGCTTAATTTAATCTCACAAAAAATGGGCCATCAACTTCTAATTGTGGTAATTCTACCACTTTCAACTTCGTAACTTAACATTATTGTAACAAACAAAGGTTCATTGTTATAGATTTTTAAAAAGTTCATGCTTGAAAAATTACTTTAAAATGTCATAAAAAATCATACAACTAACGCTAGAGTTTTCAAATAAATGTCATTTGAAAGTGCTCACTTTTCTTACACTGCAAGGGAAAAAAAAAATGTTGATTTTACGGTATAATGCTGGCACCAAAGCTGCTAGTATTATACCGTAAAATTAACAGTAATAAACAGTAAAATAAGCAACAGTATACTGCGCATGCGCGGCAGCGTATTACTGTTATTTTTACAGTGTAATGTTGGCAGCTGGAATGCCAGTATTATACCGTAAAATCAACATTTTTTTTTTTTTTTTTTTTGCAGTGTATTAAATATTTTTACGAGTGATAAAAGTGAAAGCGGTGGCTCATGTGGCTCATGCCATCGTTATGGCATCGGAGCATCGTACTACATTTTAGGATACGTTTCTAATATTAAATAGACAACACATTTCTGATGACGAAGGAAAGGTCCGTAATGAAAGAAATCATCAGATTTTATCAATAAGAAAAAAATATAACCCTCGAAAATAGATAAAAATAATCAAAGATCAGCACCTTAGGAAAGTCCCATTAATCCTCAAAAGGAATTCATTAGTTTGTAGGGATTAAGGTTTTCCAATGAGTTCATTAATTTAGGGATTAAACATATAAAATTGGCTAAAAATAGGAAAATGTTCTTTCTCTTCTCAGCCGCACAAAGAATTTTAATTAAATGAATAAAATTATTTCCTTATGCAGGCCGAAACAGAAAAAAAGTTCTCGCCTCAGATGAAAAGAAGGTTTCAGACAGAACTGAGACGAAACACATACGTTAAAACTTTTATGTAATTAAATTAGCACAATAGTTTTGACTTACTTCTAATTATTCTATCTTAAGTAATTTTTAATTACTTTCTTTCAAACAAGTACTTTCACAAAAGAGTATAGAGATTCTGTAGGAAAAACGTTTTGTTGAATTACCATTTTTTTTAAGAATATTTGAGGATTCAGTATCAAAACCAAATTAATCTTTTAAAATATCATTATATATTTGTACATACTTCTTTAAAAATAATAATAATTGTTTAGATAACTATAACAATTTATCTATTTGTAATATTACTTGTAATTAACTTGTGTAAATTTATATTATGAGATTATTTCCACAAAAAATTGTTTTAGAAGAATATGATTTAGCAAGTAATTTCATTGAGACTTTTTATTATTATTATTTAGAACTTTTCAAAATAATATATCGAAAAAAAATTGAAAATGTACACGTATGAAAATAAACAAAGGTCAACATTTCAGAAAACTGTAGTATTCCTCAAACGAATTCATTAGTGTGAAATTAAAGTTTCCCAATGAATATACATTATGCAGGGATTACACATAGAAATTTGGTTTAAAAAAAAACTGCGCAAAGATTTTTAATTAAATGAACGAATTTATTTATGCAGACGAGATAATGCATAAGATTAAATTTTAAAAAAATTAATTGATTAACATAGACGGTAAAAATATGTGTTAAACAGAAAATGAACAATTATGTCCAGGTTATAAACAGAAGATTCCAAAATTAATTGAACTGAAATACATGCGGTAAAACTATATCTCTACTATAAAGTATGAGTTTTTTTTTTCGAGTTTATTACGAGTTTTTTTCCTTTAAATAGAAAAAAAACATTCAGATTTATTTTCCAGTTTGATTAAATTGAAAGATGTTTTATTGTACTCTGATATTAGTTCGTGCTTAAATATTTTGCTCCAAGTATACACTAATCTGGCTATCTAAGAAAAGCTTCCGCCTATGAAAATGACGTCCGCACTAAACTTTCGGGACGTATGTACTTTAATTGTGCTTTTTGTTTTTTTAATCTATATATTTTTTAAAAATTTCCAAACAATTTGAAATTTATTCTTGGTAATTTATCACAGTTGTTATTACTTTCAATAGGTTACTTTCTGTGAAAATTAGAAAAAAAGTCGTCAAAATATTTCTGAGTTATGCTTGACGAAAGGTTTTAATATATACTATAGCTATAAATGTCCCCAAAGTAATATTGCACTGTGCATGAGTCTTCGCTTCACTCAGAGAATTAACAGAGCAGTTTTAACTTACTCCTTTTATTTTCATTTTAACAACTAGTCATTAAGTACTCTCAATCCAGCGAGGAATTTTATAGAACTAGAGAGGTCTGCCCCCTGCGAAATTCGCTCACTAACCCCCGCTGATACGCCCCAGCCTCTGAAAACCTGCTAATTTGCTCTGTTTTAAAATGATTACCCGGTTACGGAAGATTCAATTATATTATCATGAAAAGCGATGATCTTCTGTAATCGAGATCCATACTTTTCCTGACTGGAGCATTTTTCGGTACCCATGGCCTCATCCACTGCTGTCGCGACTGCTGATGGCTGTTTTTGGGATTGATAAGTAAGGTCAATTACACATTTGAAAATCAGCTTGTAAAAAACGGTTAAGTAAGCGATCGGACTCATATGACGACGCTATGGACAATATTCTTCCTTTGGGTTCAAGGCTACAAAAATTCGTTTGCTTGGGAATAACAATCAGAACAGAGGCATTGAAAAGCACCGTGCATCGAAAATTTACGCTTATGTTTTATGTTTATATCGAGTTTTAGATAGTTTCAGGAACAGGTATAGCTTATGCACGAATTCTTTTCTCTATTTTAACAGACTTTCATGCACATTTTTCATGTTATTTTAAAATGTAAATTGTTCATTTTAATTAATAAGTATATACAAATTTTCTAATATGTATTTCAATATAGGATGTAATTTTTACCATTAAATACATTTCGCGTGTGATAATTTAATTATTTAAGGTTTTCTTTCCTTTTTAATATTCACATCTAAATACATTTTTATGACGTAATTTTTCCCATTTCCTGCTGTTAACACTTGATCGTTTAGTTATTATTTTATAGTTTTCTTTCTTTAGATTGAAAAGAAATATTATTCTTTGTACTGTATTACAAATTGGCAACAATCTAAAATATGACCATTTCTAAATATGAAATAAATCTACATTTGGAAACAGTGAAAATTTAAATAAATAAAAAAAAAACTCAAAAAATAATCAAATTGAAAAAATAATTGCACACTGCACACCGCAAGCTTTCAAGCACATCCCTGCAAAATATGGTTAAATTGCTATGCATAGTTTTTGTTCCTATAAAACTTTTTTAATCGTACTATTTTGACCGATTTCAACCTTAAATAGCCCTTAAAATCGGTAGATTTAAAAACTGTCTACTTCAGCTTGTTTATTGAACATATCTTTATAATAGTATTAATTTTCATATTTTTATCTGCAGTAGATTTCTTAATATTAGCGAGAATGTCTTCCGGTCTTGAAAAATTCATTAACAGTGGTTTCAGCTTTACTAACTTTTTTTTTTTTTTTTTTTTTTTTTTTTTAGAACTGAGATAAATTTGATTACACAGATTGCTTGGCAGATGCCATATTGTTGAAGAATATTTAAAGATTCAGTAAAGAATTTTATCGTGCCAATATAGATGCAGATGTAATGGTAAAAACAGAGTTGTCATCTACTTCTGAGTGCATCTTTAAAAATATCATTATACACTTTTAAAAGATACACTTCAACAAATTCGTCTAAAAGAGTTTTCTTTTCATAAAATAATAATTCACTAGCTGTTTAACCAACGCCCCCTAGATAAGAAAGCTGTGACACGCGTTACGAAATCGTCATACCAAGCAGGCAAAACAAAGAAAAAATTCGAACAACTTGCATGTTTCGATTTCGATGGCACGTAGAATTATTAACTTTTAGTCGTAAACAATAATTATTAATTCTATGAGCCAATGAAATCGAAACATGCAAGTTGTTCGAATTTTTCTCTTTGTTTTGCCTGCTTGGTATGACGATTTCGTAACGCGTGTCACAGCTTTCTTATCTAGGGGGCGTTGATTTAACCCGATCTACGCACGGCAGTTCGTGAATTTAATTCTAAAACCAAAATTAAATTAAAAATCAGTACAAACAAACAAACAACTTTAAAATATCTAAATAGAAAATAAGAATTCCCCTGTTAAAGTATTAAGTTGTTCAATAACTATTCGATTTAGAAAAATATTTTTTTACTACTGGGCATAATGAAATTTAATTTAACACGTTGCTATGGCAGCAGACGGTAAAATGATATTGGTCGTTCTGAGTGGACTGTAGAGAGTTGAGATTGTCTTTTTAACTTTTTATTAACATATAACATGACAGTAGACGTTCACACACACAAATTATTAAATCGAACTGCATTTTTTATAAGTAATATCGCCGCGTGAACTGGGCGGTGTTTAGAGTTGGTGCGAGTGCTTTTGTGACTCACAGCTTAACTGAATTGTTTTACAAAATGCTCCTAGGTGGAGCTGTGATACAACGCTCACTAGGTGGAGCCAAAACCGTACTTCCGTGACAGAACATGCCGCCCGGGGATGAAATATGAAATATTTCAGCAATTAATTTAAACTTAGAATACAATTAATATACATTATAGATAATATCACAATACAAAATGAACAATATACAGTGAATTGGTTATATAATTGATTAAGAATAATATTCAAATACAATACAACATAAATGCTATTTACATTAAATTTTCACTAATTGGCAATAGACAAATTTTTGAAATGCCCCGTAAAAAATCACTCGTGGCAGTTTTTACTTTAACTGCACGCACCTTATTGTCTTTGCCGGGGACTATTTCTACAATCCGGGCCAGTGCCCATTTACATGGTGGCAGATTTTCTTCCTTTAATAACACCAGGGATCCTACTTTAACGTTATTTTTTGTGAACTGCCATTTACCGCGCTGCTGCAAATGATTTAGGTAATCAATAGACCAACGTTTCCAAATGCATTGAACATATTTAGTAATTCGTTGCCAATGATTTAATCTATTATCGGAGATATTCATAACAGTAGGCTCGGGAATACTGGTGATGGGTCGGCCAATTAAAAAATGGCCTGGGGTAAGCACTTCAAACTCATTTATGTCATCTGAAAGTGGAAATAAAGGCCGGGAATTTAGAATTCCTTCGATTTGTATGATAAGAGTTTCGAAGTCCTCAAGAGTAATTTTATTATTATCTACGGCCCTGAGCAAGTGATGTTTGAAGGACTTAACGCCTGCTTCCCAGAGTCCGCCAAAGTTAGGGGAACGCGGGGGAATAAATTTCCATGTTATGAATTCCTGGGCTAAAAAATTAGATAATTCCTCGCTGGGAGTTTTTAGCGATTTTTTAAACTTATCTAATTCTGTTGACGCACCTTTAAAGTTAGTGGCATTATCTGAGGTTAGTGTATTTATCTTGCCTCTCCTAGCGCAGAATCTTTTAAGCGCCGCGATAACTGCAGCAGCAGATAAATCGCTTACTATTTCTAAGTGTATTGCCTTAGTAGACATGCATATAAATATAGCCACATAAATTTTTGAATAAACTCCTTTTCTTTGATTCTTATATTTGATGTGGAATGGACCACAAAAATCGACGCCTGAATTTAAAAAACTTGAATTTGGTGTTACACGTTGTTGTGGGAGGTCTCCCATTAATTGATCTAGTGTCTTGGGATTGTGCTTGAAGCATGTGACACAGGAATGAACAATTTTTCTTGCTATGCTTTTAGCCTTTATGGGCCAATATTGCATGCGTACTTGATGGACTAATCCCTGTGCACCTATATGCAAGTACTTTCTATGGAAGAATTCAAAGATTAATTTAGTGAGTACGTGATCATTTGGTAAAATCAATTGATGTTTGGCTTCAAAGGGCAAATTGGAGTTGATTAATCTGCCACCTACACGAAGCAAGCCACTTTCGTCCAAAAAGGGATTTAATGATTTTAAGCTACTGGACGAAGGAACGGTGTGTCCTTTCCTCAACGCAGCTATTTCCGCTGCAAACTTACTCTCCTGGGCCTTTTTCACCAAAAAATGAGTACTTTTTTGAAGCTCGTTCGCCGTCAGGTGATTGCAATTCCTTTCTACTTTACGAGCATTGTCAAGAAACCTGAAAATGAAACTACATATTCTAATTAGTTTTAAAAAATCATTAGAGCATTTATACAGACGATCATAAAAAGTGTCATTTTCTTTAGAAATTGTGATCAAAGTGATATCTGGTTTCAGTTCTTTTACACAGTCAATGTCTATGGGATTGGGACACTGTCTAGGAACTGTGATTTCTCTTTCAAGAAATTCTGGTCCAAACCACCATAAGTCATTATTTATTAGATCCTTGGCATATGCACCTCTGGATATCACGTCAGCCGGATTAGACTTGGAGGATACGTGATTCCACAAACAATTCTCAGAAAGAGTCTGAATCATACTCACTCTGTTGGCTACGAAAGTTTTTAATTTGTGTGGTGGAGTATTGAGCCAAAAAAGTACAATGGAAGAATCAGTCCAAAGCCACACCCTTTCAAAGTCCAACTGTAAGGTCGGAACTAATTTTTTAACTAGTTTCGTCAATAGTAGAGCTGCTGAGAGCTCTAATCTTGGTATAGTCATTGGCTTTAGGGGAGCCACTCGAGACTTGCTGCATAGAAGATTCGAACTGAACTGTCCTGTCGTGGAGATGCATCGTACATAAACAGCAGCTCCATAGGCTTTCCCTGATGCGTCACAGAAACCATGAAGTTCTAATTTTGCGATATTGTCCGACAGAACATATCGAGAAATGACAAGATTATTTATGTCTTGTAATTTAATTAAAAAATTGTTCTATTCTCGAAGAGAGTTGGGAGACAGTGGTTGATTCCAATCAAGCTTTTGTTCCCATAGCTGTTGCATAAAAATCTTTGCTTTAGTGACAATCGGGCCAACCAGGCCTAATGGGTCATAAATTTTGGCGATTTCGGCCAATACTTCTCTCTTGGAGTAATTATCTTTAGGGATGACAGTAATTTTAAAGGAAAAATGATCCGATTGGGGCTTCCATAACATTCCTAATGTTTTTACAGAAATCTGCTGCGAGGGATCTTCAAATGCGTATTCTGAAATAGCGGTATCTTGTAACAACTCAGGGTGATTAGATACTCATTTGTGTAGTTCCATACCACCTTTTTCTAAAATCAGAATCAATTGAGATTGTAACTCTTGTGCATCTTGCAAGGAACCCGCCCCTGACAAGCAATCGTCAACATACATATCATTATATATCACCTTTGCAGCTTTGGGAAAATACTTTCTTTCTTCGTCAGCAAGAGCTTTTAATGTACGTGTAGCTAAGAACGGGGCACTAACTGTGCCATATGTTACCGTATTTAATTGAAATATTTTAATTGGTGCATCCTTATTAGACTTCCAAACAATTTTTTGTAAATTTCTCTGCAATGGATCGATCAGTATTTGTCTGTACATTTTCTTAATGTCTGCACAAAATGCATATTTGTGTGTGCGGAATCTAGTTATAATGGAAAACAAATCTTGCTGGACTGTTCCACCATTTAATAAAATAGAATTAAGTGCATATCCGCTAGATGTATTTGAGCTAGCATTAAAAACCACGCGTAGGGGAGTGGAGGTTTTTTCTGGTTTATAGACAGCATGGTGTGGAATGAAGTACGATACCCGATTGGTGTTTTCACCTTTAATTTCAGTCATATGCCCCAAAAATTCATACTCTTCCATGAAATCTCTATATAAATTATCCATTGTTTTATTTTTATCTAATTTAGCCCATAAATTATTTAATCTTCTAACTGCAATTTCTTTAGATGACCCTAAAACTGATTCAGCCTTTTCTTTCATTGGTAGCTGCACTATGAATCTACCGGTATGATCGCGTTTATATGTGCTTCTAAAATGCTCCTCACAAAATGTTTCTTCTTCACCCTTCACAAATTCGTCATTGTCTCCAGGTAAGGATTCAATTTCAAAGAATTTCTTAAGTGTATTGTCCAAACTATCTTCAGTTAAGAGACAACAAAAGGATTGATTACTAATGGGTGGAAGTGTGCCTGTCACTAAATATCCGAATTCTGTATTTTGTAAAATACACTTTCCCTCTGAGAGCCGAATTTTATCCCCTTTTAAAATATCAAAAAATAATTCGCTACCAATTAGAACATCAACTTGATCTGGAACATTAAAATTGCTGTCAGCTAATTCTATGTACTTAGGGATGCATAAATTTGAAATGTCTAATTCCGTGATCGGAATATGATTTGTTATTTTTTGCAACACAACCAGGTCTATATTTCTTGAAAATGTTTCATTTTGATTGAATATATCCGTATTTACGATTCGTTTCACTTGTTGATATGAACCGTTAATACCGGAAACACTACCTTTAAAAGGTTTTGGTTTTAAATTCAATTTCTTGCAAGCACTATCCGATAAGATATTTACTGTTGATCCACTATCGATTACACTTCGTAATTTAATTTTATTTCCACGCGAATCCTTTATTAAAATAATTGCAGTATTTAATAACGTACAATTCTTTGAGTCATTAGCTAAAAGATTATTGCCTATTAAAGAAGAGACCTTATCCTTACTTTCGGAATCTGACATAATTAATTGTTTTTCTTCTATCGATTCTGAGGGTTTATTCATTTGAGCTTCTGAAAACTTATTCACATTTTCGCAAAGTAGGCTATTATGTCGAGAGGAACATTTTTTACATGAGAATTTAGAATTGCATTCGCTATTATGTAATCTCAAGCAGTTTATACATAATTTATTTTTGCTTACAAAGTTTTTTCTATTAGGAACACTCATATTTTGAAATGCGATGCATTTAAATAACGAATGGTCGTGTTTACATAAAATGCAAGGCTTTACTTTATTTTTATTGTTACTGATGAAAAATGACCTTGATTTATTTACTACGTAATTATTTTTGATCTGTTTCGAATTCACTTGGTTGGCGCCATGAGACCGAGAAACATTCTCTAACATAATACAGTAGAACTCCAATTATCCGAACTCCAACTATCCGAAACGCTGATTATCCGAATCGCTTTCAGAATTTCAGAAAAAACAAATGAAGACGGAAACGTACTGCGATTACCAAAATAATGATTCTGTCTACGCGCGCTATTGTCTTTCCCGCCTCAAAGACCCTGGGTTTCAAATTCTAAATGATGATGAACTTATTGAAAGTGTGAGAGAAGAAAGTGTCGATGAAGAAAATGACCTTAATGTTGAAGTTGGAGCATACACAGGACCATCAGCTAGTGAAGCATTTGCCGGCCTTGAAACTGCGTTGAAGTGGATGGAGCGTCAGCCAGAGTGTGACCACACGCAACTTCTGACTGTCAAGCGGATGCGCGACTTGGCTCCCCGAAAACGGATGAAGACTGTCAAACATCTTACTTTGACCGAGATGTTCAGCAAGTAATGACTTTCATTTACAGTACGGTACGTACATGCTGTACTAATGTACAGAACTTGTAAGTACGCTTATCATGTAATAGTGTTGCCTTTTCATTTAATTAATTAAAAGCTCTTTTTCTTTAAAAATAATTTTTTCTCCCATTTTCAACACATACAGTAATTAATTCAAATATAGTAATTAATTAAAATATACCTCTTTTTTTGAAAAAAATCCAATTATCCGAATTTTTGATTATCCGAATAGGGTCCGGTACCAATTGATTCGGATAATTGGAGTTCTACTGTACATCTTTTTTCCAGAAATGACATTAAATAATCAAAATTTGGAACCTGCGTATTTTCGAGAGAAAGTTCAAATTGTTTTTGACTTTCTTTATCTATTTTTTGTAAAATTATATTCATGAATACACTTTCTGATAAGCTATTTTGCTGATATTCCATTACTTTCAAGGCTCTGATGTTCTTATTAATACAATCTAAGAAATTTCGTAATTCTTTAGGAGATTCATACTGGATTTTTTCATAATTTAAAATTGAAGAAATATGAGAGTCGACTAAAAGTCGTTTATTTTCATATCTATGAATGAGGGCTTGAAATAACGAATTGAAATCATCATCGGGAGATTCTAATTGTTTAGCATCATTTTTTAAAGAAGCTTTTAAATAAAATAGCCTTTGATTATCATCTAAATGATCATTATTAATGATCAAATTCGTAAATTGATTTTTGAAATTTGCGAAATCACAGTATGCACCTCCGAATGAAGGCAATGGAATTTCTGGTAATCGTACTTTTGTTTTGTTTTCATTAATATGAATATTATTAGATTTATCATCAAAGGAGGTTAATAAAAGTTTTACACTCACCTCCAAATTTTCTAATCGGTCACTTGCATCATCTAAATCCTGCTCGATTTCCTTTAATTGAGGTTGAGTTATTTCAGGTATCTCATAGTATTGTTCCCTGATATCTTCTAATTTATTTTGCAGGCTTTCCATTTTCTTTAATTTCACTTGGAGTTGGCTCACATTAGTGGCCTTAGGATCTAAATTATCTTGGATAAATTGTTCTAGTTTAGTTATTGCGGCCTTGACGGCGCCTTTCGAACGATTGAGTTTATCCATAGCAGCACTCCGGCGTTCTTCGGACCACAAAATGGTCGTTCTGAGTGGACTGTAGAGAGTTGAGACTGTCTTTTTAACTTTTTATTAACATATAACATGACAGTAGACGTTCACACACACAAATTATTAAATCGAACTGCATTTTTTATAAGTAATATCGCCGCGTGAACTGGGCGGTGTTTAGAGTTGGTGCGAGTGCTTTTGTGACTCACAGCTTAACTGAATTGTTTTACAAAATGCTCCTAGGTGGAGCTGTGATACAACGCTCACTAGGTGGAGCCAAAACCGTACTTCCGTGACAGAACAGATATCGTTGGAAAAAAGGAATAAATAGAAAAAAAGTTTTGTTGATGTTTGTGATAAAATGTTTTCTTTATTTTATTTTTTAAAAGTGGTAACAATTAAGCGCAATTAAATAATCTGTAATTATTTGCATGAGAGGTAAAATAATTATCGTAATACCCGCCACAGCTTCTTAGTATTGCAGCGTGGCGTATGTAATATGTATGTCTCACATTGCGGTAAACATTTAGAACTGTCTAGAACTCGCACGATTACGGGTTAAACATAAAAAAGGCAAAAAATCGTCAAAAACATAAAATAAAAAAAATCTATTTAAAATTGTCGAATTTTTTGCCCTAATCGTTCATGGGCCCCCTACCAGGAACCCGTGTGCCAAATTTCGTAGCCCTGCGCCCTGTGGTTTCCGAGTTTTTGAAGTAAAATAAAAACGCTAGAGATGAGGTTACATAGTATGTATATACGCACACGAATTTTAATAGGGTAGATTACATCGCTAACAATCTGTATTTATAATATTACAAAAAAGTTGAATTCTGAAATCATTGGACTGAAAACGTATTTTAGAAGAATATGATTTTGCAAAAGATTCTACTTAAGCTAATTATTCTTATCAACTTTTTCTTTTGAAAATAATAAATTGAAAAAGAAAAAAACTCGAAAATGTACTCGGGTAAAAATAATGAAAGATTAAAGTGGTTAGAAAACTACAGCACTCTTTAAATGAGTTCATTAGTTGAGATTAAGGCCTCCCAACGAATTGATTTAGCAATCGAATGCATAAAATTGGAAAAAAATAGTTTTTGTTCCTAAACTATACTGAAACTTTTAATTAAATGAAAATATTTCTCATGCAGAAGAAAAAAATGAGTGTATGATTGATAAAAGAGGCGGGTGTATGATAAAAGATATGTTATTGTCGCCAACATTATGATATCGGAGTATCGTATTACTTTTAGGAAATATTTCTAATATTATATTAAAAAGACAAAACATTCCTGGGTGACTAAGGAAAGATCCGTAATGAACAAAATTGGACTTTGTCAATAAGGAAAAATAAAATTCTCGGAAATAGATAAAAATAATCAAAGATCAACACCTTAGGAAAGATGCATTACGTCTCAACCGAATTCATTATTTTAGGGATTAAAGTTTCCCAACGAATTCATTAATTTAAGGATTAAACATACAAAATAACCTAAAAATAGAAAAAGTTCTTTCTCTTCTAAGCCGCGCAAAGAATTTTAATTAAATGAACAAAATGCTTTTCTTATGCAAACGAGAAAATGTGCAAATTGAATGAAAAATAAGTAAATAAAAGTAGCCGGTAATAAGACCGAAACAGAAAACGATAATCACGCCTCAGTTAAGAAGAAGATTCAGACAAAGCTGAAATGAAACACATACGTTAAAAGTATTATGTAATTAAAGCAGCCATTTTGATTTACCGCTAATTCTTCTACCTCAAGTAATTTTTAATTACTTTCCTTGCAGCTAGTAATTTCACAAAAGACTTAAGTACAGAAATTTTATTGGACAAACGCTATATTCTTAAAGAATATTTAAAGATTCAATATCGAAATCAAATTAATCTTTCAAAATAACTTGTACATACTTTGGATAGCTACAACATTATCTTTGTATAATATTTACTAGGGGGCCTACACCCTGCGAGCTACGCTCGCCAACCCCCGCTCAGACTTCGAGGCCTCTAAAAACATAACAGCGTGCTTTGTTTTAAAAATATTGGTAAAACTGTAATTGGGTTGCTATGCTTTTAACGTTTTAATGGGGCATTGTTTGATTATCATGGCCTCATACACAGATGTTGCGACAACTGACGACTGTTTTCGGGATTGATAAGTAAAATCACTTACAACTTGAAAACCAGCTTGTATAAAATTGTTAGGTTTAAATTGTGGCTACCTTTCGGACTTTTATAACAACGATCTGTATTTTATTCTTCCTTTGCGTTTAAGGATGAGAAAAATTCCATCTGCTTGTGAATAACATTAAGAACCACGGTATTGAAAAGTACTATGTTATAGACATTTTCAGTAACAGGTTTTAATTTTCTCTCTATTTTAGTGCACCATCATGCATATTTTCATGTTATTTTAAATATGTAAATTATTTATTTTAATTAATATGTATATACGAATTTTCTAATAATTATTTATCATACAAAATTAATTAAATATTTTGTCATGCATGCCTGCATTTATTCGGCATCAATTGATGGCATATTTAAACAAATTTGCTATCCGCGATAATTTTACACCATGTTTTGTCACTTAAATATTGTCCATAAGAAAATCGGGTACTTTTCCAGTATAGGATCCTTTGCTTTTAGGTTTGGCGTAATTCGAGCTTCAAAAAGGGATAGATTCGTTAGTATACATAGATTTGTTGCCAAAAGTTATGAAAACAAACCCAATGAACTTTTGGTGCTTTTCTATTGAATTGACGCTGCGACGAATTGACGCTGCGACGAACTGTCGCCGCGATGAATTGACGCTGCGACGAATTGACGCTGCGACGAATTGTGCGCGATGAATTGTTCCGCGATGAATTGTGCGCGACGAATTGACGCAGAACCCTTTTCTATTATAGGAGTCTTGACGCTTTTTTAAAAAGCTTGGCGCAATTCGGGCATCAGAAAGTGAGATTTGGTGCCAAATGACATAAACAGCCATGGAAACAAATTCGACGATTTTTTTGTTTATATGCGTATCTTAATTATACGTATATTATTATTGTTTTTTCTATGCAAATTACCTCTGATTATAGTATATAAAATAGGATAAATGACATTTTACGCTAAACAAATTGTATAAATATTGAAAAAATGCTTCTGTATACGAAATGACAAAGTGAATAGGTTGACAGAAAGTATGTTGCCAAATTTCCTTTTCCGCCAAGGCTATTTTCTCTGTTTCGTCAAGGCCCCATATACTGAAAAAGCACCGAACTTCTATGCTTGTTTATACATGTATTTATATGGATATATACAATTTATTTATAATTGTCTTTCAATTTACCTCTTTTTGTACATAAAAATAAATAAATTCGTTTACTTAAATTTTACAAAAAAATAACAAAATGATATCAATAAATAATAATTACTATTAATTACTTCCCCCTTTCTTTTGCGTTTACATAATTGATGTCATTTGGACGAATTTAATCAAAATATTTTCAGTTTATAAATTAAATTAAATGCTCACAGACGACTGAATCCTGACGATAGAAATGTGATTTTTTTTTTCAAATTTTCCTGAAAAACATAATTTAATCATAATCTTGTCTTCATTATCGATTGAAAAGAAAGATAAATTCAATTTCAATTTGAAAATGACGAATAAAAAGAAATCAATAATCCCTATCGGGATCCTTTTCAATTTTTTCCCCTTTTTTGTCACAAAAAAACTGAGTAATTAGTTGCCATCATTACAGAAATGTCATTAAAATTAGAAAAAAATTAATATCTCGAAAACTAATTCCAATTTCAAAATTCTATTACCAGTTTTGACATCCGCGGATTTTTATGGACAATTGGTATTAATTTCACCATCAAGCGTTTAATATTTTATTAAAAATAGCCCTGAAACATAATCAGTCGTTTAATCAGTCGTTTCATAAAATCGTTTCATAAATTCGTTTCATAAAATCATTTCACAAATTCGTTTGATTAGGATTTTATATATATAGGGTAGATAAGTAATGTTACAATTTTTATTATGATTTCTTTAGAATGCAGAATAAAAAAATGCACAGAATGAATTCAAAATAAACAAATAAAGCCTAAATAGAAAGTGAAAATCAAATTCAAACAAAAAAAAAAAAGAATCATGAAAATCGAAGCATCCGTTCTAAAGCTACGCATCGATTTTCGTTAAATACTGATTCCTTTGTTTAAAGTCAATTAATAAAAAACGACAATTTGTGAAAAATCCCTTATGATCCAATTACTTTTAGAAATAAATCAATTGAAATTCGGCTCACTATAATGTGGATAGCTTTCTGAATTTTTTCGATAGTCGACTTTTTTATGAATTCTCCTATATACAATTGACTACAAAAAAAAAAAAAATATATATATATATATATATATCTTTCGCACATGCACAGGTAAAAATATGTCATACAAATGTTCATATTTCGTCAAATACTTATATCTATATTCTAATTATAGTATATTGTTTCTACTGTACTTTGTCAAGTTTTCTAAAAGTGACGTTAAATTTCGTTTAAAACCTTGCATGTGATAAACCAAAAACATGCAGTAATTTCTTGATTTTTTTAAAAAGAAACCTTTATACACTACAAAAAAAAAAGTGTTGATTTTACAGTATAATACTAGCATCCCAGCTGCCAGTATTATACCGTAAAATTAACAGTAATAAACAGTAAAATAAGCAGTAATACACTGCCGCGGATGCGTATAATTTCGTTACTCTTGTCTGTGTAAATTCACGCAACTAAAAATGTTTAAATAATAATCGATAGCATCCGAAAAACTAATATTCCGGTTTGAGAAAACCAATTAGCACGCTATAAAAACTTCTTATAAACGTTCCCAGAAACCAGCAAAAGAAACTTTGTTTTTATAAATGATTCGGCAAATCTCGAAAATATATTGGTTTCTAAAACTAAAGAGCGCATTTCGGAGTCGTAGGTAACTCGGAAGAGATTATTGTCTATTTTCATTTGTGGTTATAATATTTGCCTAAATTATGAAACATCTGTCTTTTTGACAGTGTAGTGTATGTGTAATAGTAAAAAGTTTGCAGTGACAGAATATGTTAAAAACAACAAAACAACACTGTAACTTGAAAAAAATCTATTTGAAATTCATCACTTGGTAACTTGTAAATTCCATACGCAGTACTTCCACAGCTTATTTAAAATGATAAAAATGGATAGTACCTTTAAATATGAATCGACTGAAGAGTTTGAAAAATAGATCACACGTTTGAATCGGAAAAAAATTATAAATTTTTTTTTCTTAATCTGTTATTTGAATATTGCTAAAATTGCTTCGTCTGAATCTGTGAATCCTGATCCTGTTTCCTTAGTGCCGATGGACCATGCTATAAACTGGCCCTGCTCTAGCGTGCAAATAAAGTCTGTAAATAAAGCTGTTTTTTTTAATACCAAATATTACTATTATTTTTTAAAAAAATACTTGG
This sequence comes from Maratus michaelseni, assembly GCA_963931845.1. Lineage (NCBI taxonomy): Eukaryota > Metazoa > Arthropoda > Arachnida > Araneae > Salticidae > Maratus > Maratus michaelseni. The sequence goes on from OZ007587.1 coordinate 281,426,191, forward strand.
CTTTATTTTAATATTACAGAGGATTCGATTACTATGATTACTGATACAAATGCGTAATTTAGAGGAATATGACTCATCAAGGAAATTATATTTAAACAAATTATTATTATAAACTCTCTTCTTTTCAAAATAATACATTGAAAAAAAATCATTGGCAAAGTCATAAGCAAATCTTTTTTATTACATAATATCTATTCTTAAGCCCATAATCATAAATCAGAAAGCCATTTATAGCTTTGTGATATTAATATCTTTGTTCCGTGTTCTTGATAGTTTTACTTTTACAACTTACACACCAATAAAACTTTTATTGTCTTACAGATCTGTACAAAATTATTGATTTTTAATAAAAGATTTTGATGTTAAAATATCTTTGATGTTTGAAAAAAGGACCAGATCATATAAAATCACAAAGAATTTTATCATATGAATATAATTTTGTTTTTATTCTAAATTTAATGTTGGTGATTTCATTATATACGACAGCACGAATTATTATTATTGTATCCATAATAATTTTGGTTTGAAACATGTACAGTTGTAGGTGCGGGTAGGGGGTGTGGGGAAGGACACTCCCCACACACACACACACTAACTCTGCCGAAAATCAACCTATAAAATTACGTGGTATCAACCAGTTAATACCGTACTCCAGATATACATTAACTGAGTTGTACGTTTCCCTGAGTTATACCTTTCAATTCAGCGGTCTTGACCCTGACCGCTTGCCACTTGCCATTAAAAAATAGCTTAGTTGTACGTTTTGAGTTATATATTTCCCTCAGTTATACGTTACATTTTTGCATGCCCGGACGAAATTTTATCTCATTTATACATTTTGTAACCAGAAACACTGACGACGCGTCGGATGAGTCTGCTTTGAAAGATCCCACTCAAACTTCGGAGCTACTAAGTGGGCTTTTGATGTAGTAAAGCACTCCGTCAGTAGTAAAAGCAGCATCGATAAGACGGCTGCATTATTAACAGAAATGTAAAGTTTGCTGTTCAGTGTCGGCCCTGCCAAAAAAGAAACAACCAAAGATTACTGATTATTTCAACAAGATTCGGTAAACTACTGAAATTTCTTCTGATAAATGATTTATATGCCAAGGTGATTCCAATGATTTCTTTTAAGTACTCTATGTGCTTTAAAAATATTTATAATAAAGTTTTTATGATAAAATAACTTCATGTGTATTTTTCTTATGTACCTATTTTCTACTCTGTCCCATTTCCGAAAATGTATGTTATGGGTGCAGTAATACTTAGAAAACTTCCGTTTTCGATATAAAAGGTACCAAACTCTTCAGCGGAACAAAGTTTTTACGATATTTAAAAAAAATAGTTCCGATAGACCATTAATTGAGTTGTACATTTTACCGAGATATACGTTCTGTTGACCGGTCCCAGGTAAAACGTGAGTACAACTGTACTATTAAATGTCGTGCATTGATGAGTGTCTGGGACCATCTACATATTATAAACAGTAGCAAATTCATTTTTCAAATGGTGACATTCTCTTTTGACGATATATTTTAGCTCCTTAGATCAAATCATCTCGAAAAAGTATATAGTTTTATAGCATATAGGAAAAGTATGACGTATAGTAGCATTTTTACTTAAATCTTAGAGGATGATAAAATTAAATTCCCGTGATAAACGTTAATTTATATCTTTCCAACACGCCAGCCGATTGAAATGTGTCTTAATGAGATACAGTGAATAGACCCAAGTATAATCTAGTCATTTTAGGTAGATTTCGTAAGAAATACTACGTATTACATTCTCACCTAAGTTGGAAATTTTGAAAAATTTTTGCAGATCTACGCCGATCATGACTCCCAGAACCCAAAACCACCCCCAGTTCAAAAGTTTATCTATCTATCTATCTATCTATCTATCTATCTATCTATCTATCTATCTATGTCACTTTTTTCTGACCACGATAACTGGAAAAATTCTGCATAAATCTTTTCCAAACTGATACATAAAATCAAGGGTCATAAAATCTCGGTCAAGTTCGTTAATGGGCAAAATCGAACCAAGGGGGGGGAAATGGGGGGGCTTTTTGTGAAAACAGAAAAATCCACATAATTTCTTTATTATTATACGTATCGAATCCGTTTAAAGTTATTATTACTTCTAGGAAAAGGGCCGAAAATGTATGTATGACAGATTTTTCATATAATTAAAAATGGCCCCAAGGGGGGGAAAAAGGGGGGTTTTAGAAGAAAAAAAATCATAGCCTCGTCAATTCACAAGATATCAAATTCGCGTAAATTTATTATTAATCCTCTTAGTATTATCTAAAACTTTTATATTGACATGTTTTTTATAGGACCAACCGTTATAGCAAAAAAAAAAATTAAAAACAAAACAAATCCCTGCCGGCTCCGCCTGCAAACAAGTTATTTTTCGAAGTAGGCGGTTCCAACTCCCGCATCTTTTCGAAACTGATACATAAAATCAAGGGTCATAAAATCTCGGTCAAGTTCGTTAATGGGCAAAATCGAACCAAGGGGGGGGGGAAATGGGGGCTTTTTGTGAAAACAGAAAAATCCTCATAATTTCTTTATTATTATACGTATCGAATCCGTTTGAAGTTATTATTACTTCTAGGAACAGTGCCAAAAACTTATGTATGACAGATTTTTGATATAATTAAAAATTGCCTTAAGGGGGGGGGGGAGGGAAGGGGGGTTTTAGAAGAAAAAAATTCATAACTTCGTCAATTCCCAATATTTCAAATCCGCTTGAATATATTATAAATCCTCTTAATATTATCTAAAACTTTTATATTGACATGTTTTTTATAGGACCAACTCTTATAGCAAAAAAAAAAAAAAAAAAAAAAAAAAAAAAAAAAAAATCCTTGCTGGCTGCGCTTGCAAACAAGTTTCGTTTCGAAGTAGGCGGTTCCAACTGCAGCATCATCGCAAAAAGGTCATTTCTTCCGCAATTCCCGACAAACAGGCACCCCACGTTCTGCGTCTTCGAAATTTACCTGTGCCTGTAGGCCGAGCCGTCAGGGATTTTTTTAATATAAAAACATATTTTAAATTATGAAAATTATTCTTAATGATTTCATATTATTTTATGTTTATGAATTACGACTTATAGCCCATTCAAAATTAAAAGATAAATAAATTAAATAAATATAAGGGTTGCTAATTTACGCCAGGGGGTTCCAGTTTTGCAATTTTATCGCTTATTTGAATATTTTATAAAAATAAATTAATAAATATTTGTTTTTGGAGGAAACAAAGGAATTTTTTTTTTAATTACAAATATTTAATGATTGAAATTTAGCTACACAACATAACATCTACATTTAATTGATACATTAATTACACAAAGTACATGTTTATTTCGATAAACTGTATTCTTTTCATGCAAAAGCAACGATCGTTACTTTCAATACAATTTATTTGTTTGTTTTCACTCCTAATTTTGAATAGACTATAAATTAATTGTTACATATAAGAAGAAGCCGCTTTCTCAAAAACATGTGCTTTTACAGCTCATTTCTATCATTATTTTTCGAAGTATAGAGAAACGTCGTAAGTCATCTCATATTATCATTTGCATCCACAGTGAAGAAAAAGCTCAGACAGTAAACTAAAAAATTACATAAAATTAGTTTATTTTATATTTGTTTAAAATATCTTTTTTTGGTTATTAATTGAATGTTTCTGATACTTTTCCTTCTACGATACCGATTCTATTTTTTTAATTTATACATAAACCTCTAACAAATTTTTGGAACCGGTTATGAAAGTGGCTCGTTATGTTCATTGCAACGTTGCAGGAGTGTCTCGATATGTTCATTGCAACGTTGCAGGAGTGTCTCGATATGTTCATTGCAACGTTGCAGGAGTGTCTCGATATGTTCATTGCAACGTTGCAGGAGTGTTTTCAAAACCAAAACCAGGAGTTTGTGTCATTTGTACCTACAAAATAACTTACCGTAATTCCCTATCTATATTTCTTAAATAATATATATATATATATATATATATATATATATATATACATACCGGGTGGTTATAAAATAAGTATCTCTATTTGGAGCTGTCTGTAGCTTGGAGGAATAACCGGAATGAAACCAAAATCGGTGCACTTACTATTCAAGTAGGGGCTAGAAGAATGGAACAATAAAAATAATTAATTGCAATAATCGCCGACAGATGGCGCTTTTGAGTGTGAAGTGTAATGTGTAATATTATGTACTGTGGAGGTGTCGCAAATCTCAATTACTTTACTGCATATCAAAACACGTGCGAAACATCACTCCTGATGCGTCACATTCCGCAGTTGAGCAAGTCGTGCACCACTTGGATTGTGTCCTCGAACACAATGGCTGTGTGGAACCTGAACATGATCGGCAACGCCTTGCGAAAGCGTAACCACATTCACTGTGACATTTTCGAATAAATTAGGTGTGTCATCTGGTTTGACGCCTTAATTCTTTGTTCTTCTATTACACATTACATTTCACACTCAGTAGCGCCATCTGTTGGTGATTATTGCAATTATTATTTTTTATTATTCCATTCTTCTTCCCCCTTCACGAATAGTAAGTGTACCGATTTTGGCTTCATTCGGGTTATTCCTTCGAGCTACAGACAGCTCCAAATAGGGATACTTATATTATAACCACCCTGTATATATGTTTCGAACCAGAAATTAAGGACCACGGAAGACTATCTAACATTTTATTAAATAAAATTTCTGGTTCGAATACGTTTATTTGATATGAATATTATGAACTAGAAATTGTGATTTAAAAACTGTTTAGCCATAGAACATCTGTGCAGAAGTAATATCAGGTACAAATTCTCGGGTACAAATTGTACACAGCCCTGCAATTTCATAATGAGTTAGAATAATTTTAATCTTTATTTTATTTAAAATAGCGTTTTTCGTTATTTTCCCCTTGTTTGGATGTCTTGATGTTATTTTAAAATTATTCTAAATTGTATATGTTTTAATATTTTTTAGAGACTTTAGGCAAATAGAGATTCTTATGTTTTCTGGTCTTTTCAATGGTTGCACTGATTCTATTTGTTTCGGGTAGCTAAGGTCGTTTTACATGAATTTCACGTCAGTGACATTCGACTTACCAATGGTATTTAATGCTTAAAGTAAAGTAGAAAATTCATTTTAGTTGATAATTTGCCCACCGTATATTTCAGCTTAGAGTACAACATGCTCAATTTCTCATGGACAGGGTTGCTACTATTTTTTCAAACATTGAATACCATTACTTCCAAACTACAATCTTTCGATTTTTAGATGTGGTTAGATTTTTAGTGGAAATCCGTGTATTCTTTGACGTATCACGAGTGGGCTAAAACGAAAATAGATTTGCCAGACATAGCAAACGACGATTCCAGTTTTGCGAAAATCTCAAATTCTCATGAAATGGATATAGTACATCTGTGCTTTTAGGTGTCGACATGTATCTTCCTTTTTTTTTTTTATGTAATCAGTTCTGAAAAAAAGCAATATTTTTAGTAATCTATTTATACTATTTCATCTACATTCCTTTTGCCTACATTATTTTGCTAATAATGTACATTCTGTATATAGAATATAGGATAGTTATTTATACTACCATTGACTAATTAATAATTAGTTCTAGTTTCTACAGTCCCTAATAACATTATGTTAATCGATTTTGTTACATATAGTTTATTCTTTGCATAAGTGAGTTAAAAGAAGAAAAAAGCAACGTTAGTAACTACCAAGGAAACCAATCGATTTTACACTTCTCATCGATGTAATAACAATATTTAGAGTTCAACTCGTAAAAATACTTCCTGTATTATTTGAATATATTGATATAAATGCACTTAGCAACTTATCGGTGATTAAACCATTTACGTTCTGCTTTAAATCGTATGAAGAGGGGGGGAAAGTTAAGACAAAAGAAAATTCTCGAGGTTATTCAGATTATTTAAATTTAAAAAAATAAAAAATTCAAACATCATGTGTTTTATAAAATAAAAGACATAAAATTATATGGTATAATAGAAGGGAAAAAACACCTGATTTACTTAATGATTTTACAAAATCATGATTATTTCATTACTGCTGTATTTTAAATAAGATGTTCAAAAAGTTCTGGAAAAAAAAAAAAAAACGAATGTCATTTTTTTTTCTTCAAAATTGTCATTATCAAGCGAATAATTTCATTTTTAAAACATTTTCTTGTAAGAAATGAAAAATAAATATTCACATATTATAAATATTAAAGCATGATTAGGGCAAAAGAAACTAATTGCTACTTTAGAACTAGTCATTTTTGAATGATTAACTTTGTCGTATCTCACAAAAGTAATTAGAACCAAAATCTTTTCTTATTTTTATTATAATTAAGTGCGAAAGTAATTTTGCTACTTGAAAAATTCAAATGAAATAAAATGTCTAAATCATTAATTAATCAAAAACGTTTTAATAATATTTTTTATTTCTTTAAATTTTCTTTCATTAATCGACTTCCAGTGAAGGAGGAAAAACATTTCGTTTGTGCATATATATATATATATATATATATATATATATATATATATATATATTGTGAGAAGTAGTCTTGCAGGATCACATATATAAATGTTTAATATATCACCGGCTACTGCGTGTCAAAATAAGCGATATTGGCACCAATCGAATTTAAAATGAACGTGAATCAGATTCTTGCATCGGATCGGGCACAGCCCGAGTTGTGCGGGATTCTGATGTCGATAACAAAAAAGGTTTGTCTCAGAAATATATAATTACAAATTAATGTCTTATAGACGGTTTTATAAGGTAGCTTTCAATACAAAAACGTATAAAGCTACCTATTGCAGCCGTTCGGAGGAAAGCAGTTCCGGAAATTTTCGATATATTTTCACCGATCATGACCCCCAGACCCCAAAACCACCCTCCGTTCAAATGTTGATTTATATATATATATATATATATCTCCATATATATATATATATATATCTGACCTATGTCATACGATAACGCTCGTATTTATAAATCAATTTTTATGAAACTAATTGTGTGTATTAAGCTCACCAATGTCTCGACCGAGTTCGTTGACCAGCTTGGTCCGCCATTTTGTTTCAAGATGGCGGCCAATTAAAAATTTAAAACTAAAATAAATATACAAAAAAGTTAAAAATTCAAATTTATTTTTTAATTCAGTGTTAGGCCTTGAAACGAGGATTCCAGAGCATTTTTTGTTTTACCTCTATCTTACAAAACGGCTGAGATAGAGCAGTTTGAAATTCTAGGGTGGCTGACATTTTGAAACAAGACAGCACATTACAAAAATTTTCATTGTTGTAATATTTTCCCAATCAAACGCATAAAACTATATATTCATATCCGTTAGCGCCAAATTCTCGCCAAACTTGGCGAAATTTGGCGAAATATCGCCAAATTTGGCGACCAAAATAAGTCTTCATAAATGAAGCCAATTTGGCTATTGCTCAATAATTTGGTGAATTTCTTATTCAAATTCAGTATTAACGAATCTTTTGTAAACGTTTTATTTGCATTTTAAGTTGCTGTTTAAATGTAACATTAGCTAAAATTTTAAAACGAAGATATAGGAAAGCTACCTTTTCCTCCCGGTACAGGCCGGAAGGACTTTTTATTTTAAATTGCTCATTTAATACAATTTCAAAAGTTATCTTTCACATCTTTATAGCTTATATGAACATGAATGAAAATAAAACAATATAAATAATACTAAAAGAAACCAGAAACTATTCTCACAAGACACCGATTATTTTTTTACAAAAAATAAAATAATTTTACCCTATTATTTGCAAAAAAATAATTTTGAATTATTTAAGATTTTGTTTTTTTTTTTTTTTTTTTTAGGTGTCTAGGTAACAAGTAAAAAGGGTATTGTAGACAAGGTAAAATAAATCAGACTTATGTTATCGAATCAGACATGACTATTTAAAAAACTTTTGACGGAATTATTTATTTTTCTGATAGTATATTAAAAAAAAAAAGTAGTAGGAACTGACTTTTAAATCGCTCATTCGTATCACCCTTTTGGGGCTATCCATTAATTGCGTGACGCAAATTTCATGGGTTTTTTTTAACCCTCCCTTTTTTTTTATGTCACAAGTTGTAATACTCGGTATGATAGCCTCTCCTCTGTTGTAATGTCATTTTTTTTTTTTTTTAGAACTGTTTATTTAAAGTCAGTTTTGATTAAAACAACACTGGTTTATTATTGGTTTACTTTTTAAACCTTTTACGAATACGTAAACAATTAAAATCAATCTGAAAGAAAATTATCTTAAGTTTAATCATATAGAGTCCACAAACTTTCATATTAGTTTTTGATACTACTTATCATTGGCATGTTACACACTTCATCTTCTTTTTCCATAGTTTTAGGAAGATGCTTGCTCTGAACACTTGTATTCAAGAACAGACTCATTATCGTCATCATCTATCAGATACAGTACTTACCTGCAGGTCCAACTGAGACACTTTATGGACGAAACTTTGTACCAATTAGAATCTCATTATTACTTTATTGCATTTAAAAACTTTTGGTTAATAGCTTTGTACGAGATAAAATATAGTTCTCAGAAGCTACACGAACTTTTAAATAAATGTGTTTGGTCGCTTAGGCAGTAAACATGAAACTTGTTTTAAACGAGATGTCACTCGAAGACATTTCTTTATGAGGTTTATTAAGCTGTTTGAAAATGATGCCTACCTATTTCTTTTTTCACATTTTAGATGTGATGTCATATTTATGTCACATGTGATGTCACATTTAGATGTGGTGTGTAGTCCACCGAAGCTTCACCAACGTTTGAATAAATGAGTTTGGACGCTTGGGCAGTAAACATGAAATTTGTTTTAAATGATGTCACTCATCAAAGACATTTCTTATGAGCTTTATTATACTGTTTGAAAATAATGCCTACCTATTTTTTTTTTCTTATTTTAGATTTCATGTCACAATGTGTTAACTCAACTCCCTTCCCCTATCACAATCTGCCCCATTTTATGGACCCTTCCATCTCTTTTCAAGTGTGACTGCAATTAATGGATGATTCCTTTTCCGTATTTCCCGAAAATTTTATTATTTACATGTTAGTGAAAATGGACAAGACAACTGGAAGAAAGGGTCCTCTCCAAACTAAATTTATCACAATACTGTTATGTTTACCGCAGTCGATCTGTATTTGTATGTCTTGGTTTGAATGCAACGTATTCAATGCTGTGTTCGTTCGCTTCAACATAAAAAAAAAATTTTGATCAATTTTTTTTTTTCAAAATTTTATTTTTTTTTCTTCTGCTTTTTTTTTAACTTATGGGAGAAGAACGTGCAACACTTCAACTCCGTTGATGTAAAAAGACAGGAGCTAGTATGAAAATCGATGATGCCAGAAGTAGAATAGTATTTAGTTACTTTTAAGAAGAGACTTTCAGATGGCTGGGTGTTGTTTGATAAGAGAATGTATAAGTATTTCTCTATAATGTTACTTTTGTAAATTTGGCATAGGGCCATTTTGAACTGTGTTCGCTTATCGTCTATCAACTGCTTATTTTCTTATGTACTTTCTGTTTATGAAATGCTTGTGATGTCTTTAAACGCAGCGTATAGTCAATTGAAGCATTTCGTAGTGAATTATTTTATTATTTAATAATCTCACACTTATCATAATTTTTATGAAAATATTTTATACTATACAAAATATGCAGTTTATTTATTCTATTTTATATCACATGAAATTTTAAATAATATGACTTTTTTACAATAGGAATGAAAAATGTTAAAATAAGAACAAAGATTAAAATAATCATAACGTCTGTAAAAATTGTTCTGAAAAAAAGAAAGGAAAAAATAAAGAAAGGAAATGAAAAAGTTCATTCTGTATAAAAGCTTCTTGAAAATTTCAGAGCTTTTTTTTCAAAGATATGAATTTTTTATATGTTTCACTGAACTCTAATGGAAATCATGTTGCGTTGGTAAGGAAGATATCTCCAGAAGGCAATAGAAATCAATTCCACCTGTTTTAACTTAAATCCACCCGCTTTTGTCGAAGATATATTAAATAGGCTTTCTTGCTTTAAACTCTTATCCATATGCTGTGATTGCCAAAAGCGTAAACATTTTGAAAATGTCACTTGAAGCGCAATACTTCAAGAGGATGCTTTCAACAACTGTCTTTCTTTAGGCAAACATGTCAGCTGACATTGACCAGATATTAAAAGCATATTTTGAATTCAAAAATTGATTAAATAGACTGTAAAAAAAGTCCTTCCGGCCTGTACCGGGAGGAAAAGGTAGCTTTCTTATATCTTCGTTTTAAAATTTTAGCTAATGTTACTCGAAAAAAGCAAGCTAAAATGCAAAGAAACCCTTTACAAAAAGATTTGTTAATACTGAATTTGAATAAGAAATTCGCCAAATTATTGAGCTACAGCCACGTTGGCTTCATTTATGAAGACTACTTTGGTCGCCAAATTTGGCGATATTTCGGCAAGTGTCGCCAAGTTTGGCGAGAAATTGGCGCTCACGGATATGAATATATAATTTTGTGCGTATGATTGGGAAAATGATTACAACAATGAAAGAAAGTAATTTGCGAGAAATCGCGTTCACTAAAACATCGTTAATTAATCGTTGGTTTTTTTGTAATTTGCTGTCTCGTTTCAAAATGTCAGCCACCCAAGAATTTCAAACTGCTCTATCTCCGCCATTTTTTAAGATAGAGGTAAAACAAAAAATGCTCTGGAATCCTTGTATCAAGGTCTAACACTTAATCAAAAAATAAATTTGAATTTTTAACTTTTTTGTATATTTATTTTAGTTTTAAAATTTAAAGTGGCCGCCATCTTGAAACAAGATGGCGGACCAAGCTGGCCAACGAACTCGGTCGAGCCATTGGTGAGCTTAATACACACAATTAGTTTCATCAAAATTAATTTATAAATACGAGCGTTATCGTATGACATAGATCAGATATATATATATATATATATATGGATATATCTATATATATGAATTAACATTTGAACGGAGGGTGGTTTTGGGGTCTGGGGGTCATGATCGGTGAAAATATATCAAAATTTTCTGGAATTGCTTTCCTCCGAACGGCTGCAATAGGTAGCTTTATACTTTTTTGTATTGAAAGCTACCTAATAAAAAAGCCCAATATGTTTATGTAGCTACTTGTTAAAAATTTTTCGAATGAATTTCATTTATTCATTCTACTACAATAAAAAGAGAAAGTCGAAACCCATTTTTTAATTAGACATAACGTAGAATTCGGAGGAACTCGATTGCAAAGCACGAATTGTAATAAGACTCGTATTTGGCCCTATCTTGTATTTCTCTCTTATTCATGATGCATTAATAGCTACCAGAGTCTTGAATACTTGCAACTGAACCCGAAATGTTTATTTGAAGTCCCAAACCCCGCCCCTAAAGGGATAAAAAAAAATAAAAAAATAAAAAAAATAATGACCCGAAACACAAGCCGAACCGCACACACACTTCAATCCCTAAATGAAAGAAAATGAATCATTTAAAAAATAATATAATTATGGAAAAATAATCTGCAGTTTTACTTCTAATATCAGTTTTTTTTTTTAAGTATATGTATATGTTCTCATCCATATTCAAATATATGTTCCTTGATACGGAAAAAAATATTTTGAACCTTCTTTTAGTTTAACCCGAACCCAACACATAAGAATCAAAACACAACCCGAAACAAGTTGAATCAATCTTATAAGAAAAAAAAAATAGAGATAATTAAACCCGACCAGAACCACAGGTCGGATAAAATCGGTTGAAATCAGTTTAATCTACCCGATGCAAAATCTCTATTAGCTACCTCCCAGACATTAAGAAAATAGTCTCATTTTAATATTCACTTCTAGCTTTACAGTTCATGGACTGGATTAGAGTTCGTGGATAAAAAATTCTGGTCTACGTTGCCGGACTATGATAACGTTCTATAAGTAAGAAATCATAACACCGAGCGAACGTGAGTATAGTATCTTACTATACAAGCTTCGACTTTGCACTAACGCACAAATGGAACCTTAGGCATTTTATTTAAATTGAAAAATTCTCTTTATTTATTCAAAAGAGTAAACAAGGAAGAAAAAAATGTTCGTCATGCATAAATTATGTACTTTCCAGTTACTTTAAGCTTAAAAGTTGCACCTTTTAAGTTCACGAAAAATAATCGAAAAAACATTTTTCCAAAAAACGTGGTCTTTCTACATAAGGTGCAATGACGACGAAATATCAGTTTGAAAACAGAGGCAAGATTCATGTTATGTTTCACTCCTGCTTTTAATAGTGTCCTGCTTGCAATAATAGTGTGTCTTCTGTGAGCCTAATGTAGAAAAATCACGTTCTTCCGAAACGTGCTGCTTATTTCTTATTTTCATGTTATTTTTAATGTCTTTTTATCTTTATTTTGTGCATTATAGCAATTTTTATAACAGTTTAATGTAAAATATTTTTTGGCAGATTTGGACCTGTTGCATAGCACCACTAGAATGTATCTGTAGTGTGCCTAATAGTATAGCCAGCCATGCATTGACGATACCGTAACCTGAATTCAATTCAATTCAGTTTAACCCATATGTGCGTGTTTTTGATGACACATAAAGATGAAACAGTGTAAGAAGTTTATATTTAAGTGTTAGTGCAGGGAAGTATTTCTGTAACTCTCATATAAGTAGAGATTTTATCTATTTATACAACATACATGAAAATATTTTTATTAATATATTACGTAATACTCGTTACTTAGTCAGTTTAGATTATAATATTAAAAGTAATCGTATTTTATTATATAAAAAGAAATGTTTGTTTAATACACACTCATTTTCTTGAAGCCATGCGGTTTTATGTTGCAAATTATTCCCCAAAAATACAAAGGTCACTATTATCCACAACAAGTAATGATTTTTTTAATTATTATTACAGAGCCGAATTCAAGCACATCTATTTTTATTGTTATTATTTATTTACTAGCTACTATTTTTTTTTTCGTAACTAAAATCTTGTGAAATTGTCGCTAGATGATTTTCTGTTAGTTGTTGTTACAGTAAGGGGCTGAACACCCAGATATCTAACTCGAAAAGGTTATAAGAAATTCGCCAAATTATTATTCCAACAATCATTGTCCTAAATGATATTTCCTTTTAATTGTTGATGCGTCCCTGTAAAAATTATACAGTACTTAAAAAAATGGACGAATGTTTCTTAAACTAAGCAAATATAATATAACCACGAGCGAAAATATACAATAACTTCTTCCGAGTTACCCATGATTCCCAAAAGTGTTCTTTATGATTAGAAACCTCAGTAATGAATATATTTCCCAGATTTAAAGAATAATTTATAAAAACAAAGTTTCTTTTGCTGCTGCTGATTTTCGGAAACGTTTCCCAGTAATTTTTATAATGTATTAATCAGTTTTCTCAACCCGGAATATACGATTTTCGGAAGCTATCCCTTCTCAAGTAAACATTTTCATATTCAACAAACATGTTTTACAGACAAACATGGTAAATTAACAGCATTAACATTAATATTATTTTGTTACTCTTTCATGTACAAATTCAGTTACGCAGCTGGAAATGTTTAATCGAGAATTGATAGTATTCTAAAAACGGATATTCCGGGATAAGAAAACTGTTTAATAACTATAAAACCAACTCAGAAAAGTTTCCGAAAATCAGTGGCATCAAAAGAAACTTTGTTTTCATAAATTCTCCTTTATATCTCAAAAACATATTGGTTTGAAGTTTCTAAAGATAAAGAACGATCTTCGGAGTCGTGGGTAACTCGGAAGAGGTTATTGTATATTTTTGCTCGTGGTTACATTATATTTTCGTAGTTCAAGAAACATTTGTTTGTTTTTACAGTATAGATTTTCAAATTATCCGATACTCACGGAACTAGGGTTTTGTCGGTAAATCAAAATCATCGAATAATTGGAAGAATATTAACAGATTATTTTCTAGCTATACAATCAGTCAACTAAATTAAAATTACTATAAATAAAATAAATGGCTACAATCGTCATAATTTAAGATATTATACGTAAAATATATGTTAAAAATATCAATTGTTCAATTTTATTTTATTTTACTTTTCAATATCATTTGCTTTCAGAAAGACTCTAAATTCTAGTATATTGTATAAAAGCACTAGATTACATCTGCTTCTTCTCGTTTTTCAAATCGTTTCGTACATCTAAATAGCATATGTTCTCCATCTGCATGACTTGCAATAAAGCTCTAGCTCTTCACAATTAGATTTTTAGGTGGATTTCGTAAGAAATAGTACCTATTACATTCTCCCCTATATTGAAATTTCTGAAAAATTTTGCAGATCTACGCCGATCATGACTCCCAGAACCCAAAACTACCCCCAGTTCAAAACTTTATATATATATCACTTTTTTATGGACACGATAACGTCAATAATTCTGCACAAATCTCTTCCAAACTGATACATACAATCAAGGGGCATAAAATTTCGGTCAAGTTCGTTAATGGGCAAAATCGAACAAGGGGGGGGGGGGGTGAAAACAGAAAAAAACCCATAACTTCTTAATTATGATACGTATCGAATCTGTTTAAAGTTATTATTACTTCTAGGAAAAGGGTCGAAAATTTATGTATGACAATTTTTGATATTATAAAAAATAGCCTCAAGGGGAGAGGGGGGGGGGATAGGGGTTTTAAGAAGAAAAAAAATCATAACTTCGTCAATTCAGAAGATATAAAATCCGCTTACATTTATTATAAATCCTCTTAATATTATCTACAACTTTTATACTGACCAGTTTTTTATAGGACCAACCCTTACAGAAAAAAAAGGAGAACCAAAAAAAATCTGCCGGCTCCACCTACAGACACAGGTAGATTTCGAAGTGGGCGGTTCCAACTTCCTCATCATGGCAAATAGGTAATTTCTTCTGCAGTTCTTAATATCAGGCGCGTCACGGTCTGCGCCTTCGAAATCTACCTGTTCCTGTAGGCCGAGCCGTCAGGGATTTTTTAGATTCGACTGTTTCTGGATTTAAAATTTTGTTTGAACTTAGCATATTTAAATCTTTGTACAATTGATTGAAAGTTAAAAAAATAATAATACATTTTTTTCCGAAATTTAAAATATAGCCACGAACACCTTTAGTTTCGCGGAAGTCGTACAATGATATAGGTTCGGGATGTCGTAATTGAATGTGTCGGTTAATTGAAAATTGGATAATGAAAAATTTACCGCATATGATCTAAGATGATATTTTCCAAAAGAGAAGTTAATATCTCTATATCAGTCATATATTCAAATTTTGTTTATACTTGAATCTTGGGTCATTTTCTGAAGATGGAATTAATAATAAATTCAGATTTTTGACATGTCCCAGTAAAGAAAAAAAATACTATATATGATAACTATTTTCAAACTCTCTATGCTAGAGGTCTTCAACCCGTGACCCGCCGATGGTATTTTAGTGGCCCGCCATGTCATTTAGAATATTAAAAATGAAAAATTCCGCAACATCGAAAAAGTGTTTTATAAGGACAAAACCTTTCTTTAAATAAAATGTTCTACAGAAAGCAGAGGAAAAACCACCCATTACGCATAATTTTACTCCACATCAACAATAAAAGCCGCCGAAGAAATTTTGCCAATTTTGTGCCGAAAAAAGCTTGATCGAAAGGGACAGTACCCTTTTCTGCTTATATCTCCGGATGGTTATACTTACCACTATACTCTTCACTATAGTAAGTAGTACTGTTATAAAATGTTGCTGTTGGTTTTAGCTCTCTTGAATTTCATTATTTTTATGCACAACTAACTATTACTAAATGAAGCAAATGTATACAATTTCTAATAGCAAATTTAAATATCATGTGTAAATCTAAATAAGTAACTTTTTTTCTTTTGAGGAATCAGGTAGAAAATGAGAATTCTATAATTCCGCAACACCGATATCACTAATCAAGGGCAAGTAATTCTACTATTGTAATATTGAAGACTCACCAGAATTTAAGAACAATTTTAGTTGCATAAAAATAGTGCGATTTCAACACTTTTTTTCACGTAAATGATAAAAGCAAAATTTTATCCAAAAATTCGGGAACAAATTTTGATTAAAATTAAGTACTTTAAATAATAACCACTACTCTTCAAAGGGATATAATGTCCGCCACGGATCTTGAAACTTAGGTGTTTTGTTTATATATTATTTCTTGACTACACTATTTAACTGACTAATGAGTCACAAGCCAAACTTAAAAAAATTGCTGATGTGACACTCGATCGTCAAAGGCTGAAGATCCGTACTCTATACCTTATCAAGATACCCAAATTTCATGGTAACTGGCCCTTTTTCCGCAGAATGTAAAAAGAGAAAAAGACAAGGAAATAAACAGGCAGACAAACATACCATATTTGGAAAGAATATAAACGAATTATCATTTAGTTTGTTTGAAATCATATAAAAGTTGAAATTTCAAAGAACAATCTTTCATTTTAGTTTGAAATTCATTATTCTAAGTGAAAAATCTGTGGAAGGTAAATGTAATTAGATAGTTATATTTTTTCTATAAAAGGATCTTATTGTATTTACATACACATAAAATTCTCCCCCTTAAAAATTATGTTTGAAAACTAAAATACTGCATCATATTTAAGAACATCTCTCATTTTGCTTACGTATCAAAATCCTCTTATAAACTAATAAAGCCTACTCTCAGAACTTTTTCAGTAGATATCTAAAAGAAGCCCAGTATCTCGAACATATTTCAAAGCAACAAAATCTTCTTTCAAACATTAGAACTGAAACTAGACGGGAAAAAAATTGTATATAAAACTTCTTTCAAGTTACCGCCCACATATAAAAGTTTCTTTAGTCTGAAAAAGGGTTTCTTTGTTCTATTTTTTTATCAAGTAGTTTTTCATTTCTTATGGTCCTTTCAGTATATAAAAAGTAACAAATTTTAAGTATATTAAAAAATCTGTAACGTAAAGTCCGATAATAAATATACTGATTTGCAAATAAATATAATTATTGTAAAAAAAAAATGAAGTCCAATAAACTTTATTTTTAAACTACAAAATATAATATTTTAAATACATTAGTTTTTATTATTTTTATATAAATCGCAGAAAAGCTCTTGCAAACAGCTTTCTAGTTTCTAGTTTTACTGTCAGTAAAGTAGTAATACAGAAATTACGTTTCCTCAAATGTAATAAATAGTAGCAGAATAGTAGCAAAATATTGTGTAAAAATTCTTAAAATTTGTCTTTTCCCACCGTTCGTTTTTCCATCCCAAACACACCCATTCAGCTGTTTTTGATTTACTCGAGGAACACTGAATAAATTTTACAAACTAATTCAGTGATGATTCAACAGAGAAATATTATATTCATTTATTTGCAATAAAAAATAATTTATATAAAAAAATGTAATAAATATTAAATGTAAATAAATGTTTATTTGATGTTTATTTTTCAGTTTATGACATGTTTTCTTATTTATTTATATGAAATTATGAAAAATCATAAAATGAAGTATGAAACAAAAAAAATATTTGTAAATTTAATAAATATTTCCAAATAATTTATATCATTTATTTTATTTTTATTTATTTTTATTTTTATTTATTTATTTATTTATTTATTTATTATTATTATTATTATTATTATTATTATTATTATTATTATTATTATTATTATTATTATTATTTTGCGCTACGAATGTAATGTGGATCAATGCATAGCATGTTTAGAAGTAGCTACTGTTGAATGTGCATAGGTTTTCATGTCCCCCTTTTCCATGTTAAAAATAATAATAATAATAAAATTAAAAAAAAATTTTTTTTAATACCTACGTATTTTATTATTGATTGCATCACATATTCAGTAAGTTTAATTGCAGCATAAGGTATCACTATCACAATTAGTCAGAATGTGTGCTATACCAAACGTTCGTGTTCAAGTAACGAGTGAGATGCCAGTTGAAGAAATGGAAATTGAAATAAGTTTTATTTATAAAAGAATTCTTTAAAAAACATAAATGGGCATAGGAGATGTTCGGCTTCAAAAAATCGGTAATTTTATTTTATTTATTTATTATTTATCTTTTTATGTACTTTTTATTTATTTATTTATTTATTGCATTTTCTGAAAGTATGACGTTTTATAAAGGTTCTCTCAAAGCCGTTTTTAAAATTGTAAACACATATATAGGTATATAGTGATTCTTGTCGCATAGTGCAAGAACGAGAAGCACTTGTTCAATACTTTAAACGCACTTTTCTCGAAACAATGTTTTTCATTTTTAGTCAGTTTATATATATTTTTTAAAAACTATTTTTTTTTTAAACTACTACAGTTTATACATTTTTTTTTTTTATAATAGATTATATATTTTCTAAACTATGCTTTTTTATAAAAAAAATGATAATTCATTCGTTTTTTATAAGCAAAAAATAAATTAAAATAAAAAAATAAGATATATATATTTGTTGTTGAAAGCTGATACATAAAATCTAACAGTTCACCATATGCAAAATTTCAAAAAGTCGTCGGTCAAGGACTAGAAAATTATACATACAGTGCGAGTCAAAATGTTTGCCCTGAAAATAAACGATAATCACTTCGTTGTAAAAAAAAATATGATCGGAAGAAACGCTTTAAACAAATTACAGAAAGAAACTCAATGTTTTGTTTGCGTACTTCATAACTGTTCTGTGTGACTGCTTTTAGTCACACACAAAACATCCATGAAATCAACCAATTAATAAATCAGTTCATTTCGCGCAAGATATTATGAAACATGTTCGTATATACAGACAATGCTGTGAGTTCACCTTCTGTTAGTTCACTTTTATAACCAAAGATAGCATATCCTCATAAAAAGTAGTCACAGGGAGTTATGCACAATACATTCAGAATATCTATACCGTCAAATTGTCTATCAGATGGGTGTTTGCTGTGTGACTAAAATGTGCCGTATAGAACAGTCATATAGTGCGTAAACAAAACTTTGAGCTTCCTTCTGTAATGTGTTTAACCCCTTCGCTTCTAGATGAAGGAAATCTAGAGAGAATGTATCCACTAATGGATACACTGGGAACAAAGGGATTAAACAATTTTTTTCAATCATTGTTTACAATGAAATTATTAGCATTTGTAATCAAGACTATCATTTTTCCTCATCCAGTAAAGTAAGGCGCTTTTTAACACTTTCCAACACAGCTGAAAAGTGTTTATGAATTACGTTTGCCTGTTTGCAGTCTGTCTGTCTGTTCGTACTATAACTCGCATAAATATAGTCGGATTGCTCTGCAATTGATATATGTTATTTGCTAATTCTGTAATGTGGATTGCTATAGTTTTGAAAAAAAATATATAATCCGGCTATGCGCCCTGTGCATATGTCACTATTGTAATACATAAAAGGAAACGTGAAGGTAACGTGAGAGTAAGTTGCTTATTCGATCCCGAGCTTTAGTGATTCGTATTTGCTTATTATTCGATAGATATGTTGGTGTTATCTTATGGCTCCTCGTTAATCAAATCTCAAATTCCTTTTTGTAATGTTAAACTTGTGGACATGAAATGTATAATTACTTTCTAATACTTTTCAGCATAGTTAAAAAGTGTTCATAAATTCTGTTTGTATGTCCGTCTGTTTGTCTGTCTGTCTGTGCTCTAATTCGCATAAATATAGTCAAATTGCTCTGCAATTGATATATGTTATTGAGGTTTACTATGGCAAGTTCACTTTTTGGAAATGGAGTGTGTAGCATTTATAGTTCATTTATACCGACACTCAAAATAATTTCGTTACATTATGGTCTATCGAGAAAAATCGCTTGCGGTGCATTTTAGTGATGCTACATTATTTTAAGCGTAATGAAATTAATATACATTACTCAGGTTCGCTACAAGGTGCTTGCTGTTGAATATGATGTGCATAGCATTTATCATTCATTTACAGGGACACACAAACGATTTCGGTTACTGTACAATCTATTAACAATAAATGAAATAAGTGCGTTTTCAATTGTGGTATGCGTTTTAAAATTTAACTAATTTTCTGCATATTATTTGGCGTGCATATTTCATACAGGGCTTCAGAAAAGAATTCGAGTATATTTTCACTTATTGGCGGAAATTGCTGAAAGGAATTTTCAACTGTGTTAACGTTTCCTATCCGAACTAAATTTTAGCATATACGTAGTATATATCTATTGACCATACACAGGGCAGTACAAAGATAATCTGATACTTTTCCGATTACAGATGGTAATAGCTGAAATTGGGTTTCAAATGTGCTATGTGATTTCCAAACTGTTTACTTTGATATCATCTTTTACCTTATTAAACGGTGAAGTTTTGTTACATTTACTAAATGTGTTGTAAGTGGAAGGTGTTTCATAATCTATGCTTCACGCATGATTTATCTTTATATTTCTTGTTGGTTCATTGCTTTCAGAGAAAACCACTCAGACAAGTCTTTGGTAACACGGAACGATACACTTGTATAAAAGTTCAAAATAAGTGATTTTTATTATTCAAAACAATTGCATGTTCTTACCTCATTCCTCAACATAAATAAATAAATAATAATAACTTCATAAAATATGCTTATTTTTAAAGGCGAAAAACAACTTTGCGACTTAACAAAGTACCATTAATTTACGTAATACATTTATTAATTCCCTAGCCACTGGATTCCACTTCTAATTGGAAAAAATTAGCTAAGTCTGCATCTAGATTAGTAAGACAAGAATGAAAAATAAAATAAATAGGGAGAACATTCGCTCCCCAATTACCCCATCTTTCGCTATACAAGCACCAATGCAGAATATTTTCATTAAATATTTCAAGTAAGTGTAATCTAATGTAATTTCAAGATTATAATTGTGAAAACCATTAGTGCTTCATTCGTTTTCAGCACAAAGGGAATTTTAAATAGTTAGCATTGCGAATTCGGCATGCTAATTAAGCTGACTGAACGCTTTGTTCAGAAGTAACGCATTTATAAAACAGCTTTTTTAAAAGTTCTGAACTTCTATTAATCACTCATAATGGCTTGCATTTAGTGGGAGTAAACAATAAGCTTCATAGTGTTTGTGAATTCCGTTTGAAATACCTTTTAAGATTATAAAGGGTTCTTGTGATCAAAAACGTCGAAAAGTAGGCCCAATTTAAATCTGTTGAAGTTATAAATTGAAGCTTTAATATATTTAATGCAAAACATTTAATGGTGATCAAGTTGTAAACATCACCACCTGTACAGAAGATATTCATTAACCTTTCAAGGGGCGCTCTTAAATTTTGTTTACCAACAGATACGCGACTCATTTTTTGTTCACAGTAATTACGCTATTACAAATACGAGATATTTAATAATAATAATAAGAGACTTATTAGAATACCGATTATACAAATAAGTAGTAAAAATTGAATTTAAATTTCGGTGCTATTTGTGAAAAAAAACCCGGAAATTTCCCGTTTGTCGTAAAATTTGCGATGTTAATCTTATTAGACATAATGATCTGCGTTAAAAAGAAATATTAAAACCGTAGAGGACTTCTGCACTCAAACTCTAACTCCAACAAGCAAAATCAGTAAACTTTTTTTTTTACTTGTATTTGTATCATACAACATCTTTATCTCTCTTGTCAGTGTAATTGTAAACTTTAATTGTGTAAGATGCGTTTACCCAATATACTAAATTCGTCAATAAAAAATTATTCCGTATTTCTAATAACTAAGTTTGTATTCTACGATAACTATATATAAATCAAAGTTCAACGTTTAAGACCGATTTAGGCTGATATGAGCAAGCGCAATCAGAATTTTAAGGGGTCTTTTCTGTCGTAAAACGGAGTGGGAAACCAATTTTGTTCTTTTGTTTCAGAGGAATGTTGATTGAGGTCGAGATGGCCGTGTGGTCTAAGGGGCCAGAAAGAGGAATTCTAGTTCTAAAAAGAGAGCGTGGGTTCGAATCCCGCTCCTGGCGTAGGATGTTTCTGTAATATTGTTAGAGTTATGATAACTCAGTTCAAGAATATAAATTATATTTTATTTCAGGAGGAAAAGTTACATTTTTTTTTTCATTATTATTGTGAAAAAATTATCATCCTCACTATTTTTTTACATTAATTTAATTAATGATTTTGTACTTAAAATTTTAAATTAAAAGCTTTGGCATGTAATTATCGATTAAATAAATTAAAATCATCTACAATTTTTCGTATATATTTTTTTATTTTTTATTACAAGTCATACATACTAAGAAAAGTAGGTCATTAGTTTCCTGTTAGTATTTTAATTCATATAAATGTATATTTGAGAAAACTAATAACATTTTAATTTAAAAAAAATATTTGTAAATTTTTTAAGAAAATTAAAATTGGAGTTGCTTTTTCTTCTGGATCTAAAAACTGAATTCTCTGGAAAATGTTCTGTTGCCTGTATCCGAGAGTTAATATGCAACCGGTCCCCAGCCCGCTTATAAAAAGGGAGGGGGGTATTTATTTTAACTGTTGCTCCAAAAATTAATGGGCAGTGACTGGACGCTTTCGCTTTTTACACAGTTTGTCTAATATCTACTGAAATTCTTGACGAATTGTTCTTGAAAATCGAATTTGTAAAGCACATGTTTGACATCAAGAACAGTGGAAACAGTATACTGCAATTAAAAAATTAATATATTAAATATTTGATGAGATTTGGGCATTTGTATGAAATAATTTATAACTGCTGTACCAAAGTTTTTTTTTCATGATTTGGTAGCCAATTCTATAGAGTAACACATATAAAATGGCCAGTCAAATATCGTGAAAACTCAGAAAGATACGAGCAATACAGTGAGCTAATTGACAAATTCGGAGGGAAATCACATTGGATTACATGGGATTTCTCCCCGAATTTGTCAATTAGCCCACTGTATTGCTGGCATCTTTCTGAGTTTTCGCGATATTTGACTGGTCTTTTTATATGAGTTACTCTATAGAACTGACTACCAAATCATGAAATAAACCTTTGGTTCGCGCATGCGCAGTTATAAATTATTTCATACAACTGCCCATATCTCATCAAATGTTCAATATATTAATTTTTTAATTGAAGTATACTGTATCTACTGTTCTTGAAGTCAAACATGTGCTTTGCATCCTCGAAGTGCAAGGACAATTCGTAATGAATTTCAGTAGATATTCGACAAACTGTGTAAAAAGCGAAAGCGTCCGGTCACTGTCCCTTAATTTTTGGACACCAGTGTATTTATTACATTAAATTTATTTCAAGGATAAGCGCAGCATGAAGGGGATTATTTAATATAATTTTAAGTGTTATTTTACTATGTCTTAAGTAATGAATATACTACCGTACAGGGTGGTGCAAAATTTTAATTAGATTAACTGTTGAAAACTAACGATTAAAAGTTTAATCATGACTAAAGATTGACCGTTGAACTTTATCGCCAATCTTTAGTCATGATTAAACTTTAAATCGTTAGTTTTCAATAATCGTTAGTTAATCGTTAGTTAAATCGTTAGTTAATCTAATTAAAATTTTGCACCACCCTGCTACCATCCTTGTCGAACACTTATATAACTTGGTCGGGAGATGTCAAACAAGGTAAGTGAGATTTTAATCCTTACCTAAATGTTAAAGAATTAGATGGATGGTTTTATAAATTTAATAGCAAATTAATAAATTATTATAAAATTAACCAGCAAATTGAGGAATTATAAAGGAATTAATTAATCATGTTTAATTCAGTAGTTCGACTGATATATTATTACATTGCCAATTGAATAACAATGTATTAGAATGGAATTAAATTATATATATATATATATATATATATATATATATATATAGTAATCATATTAAATCTATGGAGTACTATTATATATTAAACTGATGTATTACAAAATTGATTATTATTTTATAATTTTAATGTACAGTTATAAATAAATTTATTTATAACTATACATTAAAATTAAAAAACAATTTTAAATTACTGCACACAAAAAATTTAAAAGACCAAGACAAGAAATATTTTTTTTATAAAAACAAAAAGAAAATCTACAGAATCATTAGTCTATAGAACTTAATTCTATAAGGTTTATAGTGCTCTATAGAAAAACTGTTCCATAGAAAAAAAATTCTACAGAACTTCTAAGAATTCTATACAATCATTTTCTTTAGACAAAGTATTCTATAGAACTCGTCAAAACTCTATAGAAATAATAGTCTATAGAATGGCTATTCTATAAATCTTGCAAAGAATTCTATAGAGTTCTATACAGCTCTATGAACTATTTTAGTAAGGGTATATTAAAAAATTACTTAAATAATAAATCTCGAATAAATATTTTAAGTCTCTAAAGCAAAGTAAATTGTACGTTTTCAAATGTGAAAACCATTAGCATTCCACTCGTCTTTAGTATAAAGGGAATTTCGGCTAAACTAGCATTCTGAATTCCATATGCCAATAGTTGTCTGGCCAAAACTTTTGTTGAGAAACAACCCATTTACAAATCAGCTTATCAAAAGTTCTGAATTTTAATCGCTGATAACATATTTAGTGGAAATAAATAATAAACTTCATTTGAAATGCCTTTTCAAATCATATGGGGTTTTTATGTGAAGAAAAGATTGAAAAGTTGGGGCAATTTAAATTATTGAAGTTAAAAAGTGAACATCATGAGTAGGAACACGAAACACCGGCTAGACAGAGGGATTTGTTTCTAAAATGTTCTTCCCAGTATTATAAAAGACTTATTTAAACTCTATAAAAAATCCTTGATTTTACTTCATAGTTCAGACACGTGGTGTTATTTAGAATTCAAACTTTTGAAAAAAAAAACAGTTTATAATTAAGAGGAAATTTTATAAAATAAAGAAGCCATCCCAATTTAGCTATAAAAAAAAGGGGGCGTTCAACCCCAGGAGGAGCAATGAGCCGGTGCAGGAAGCAACTCAGAGTAGCTCGCCCCTCTCGTGAGAGTAAGAGGAAGGAGGGAAAGAGTTATGTTCTCTAAGACGATAAAGAACTGAAATGATATTAATATATATATATATATATATATATATGTGTGTGTGTGTGTATATATATATTTTTTTTTGGGGGGGGGGATTGAATTTGTTATCGAACTATAGTATGAAGCATTTGAAAATGTTAGAATTTTTTTTTCTAGTACAGAAATTTTTTTAAAAATATTTCTTAAACATGAAAGATTGGAAATTTTTTAAAAGTTTTTTTGGTGGTGACATCTGAATGTTATATTTAAAATTTTTATGAAATGAAAGTGGTAAAGAAATGTAATTCAGATTTTAACCCAAAAAATAAATGTAACTAACTAAAGGAATAAATAATATTGTTTAAATTGAAAACATCAGCACTACGGTAAAAGATCTTAATCTTGAATAAATATTTTAAACCACTGTGAACTAAAGTAATTGTAGGATTACAACTCTGAAAACTATTAGAATTTTGCCAGTTATCATCACAAAGAGAATTTCAGCTAGCTAGCATCCCATGTTAGGCAAGTTGGGTGTAACAATTAGGCTGACCGAAAGATTTGTATAACAAATTTGTAAAATGTAGTTAATCAAAAATCTGCAACTTTCATTTATCACTTGAACGCTGTAACAAAAGAAAGAAGCAAATGCTTCTTAATCTACTAAAATATAATGTAACCACGAACAAAAATATAATATAACATCTTCTGAGATACGCATGATTCCAAAAAGCGTATCTTTATCTTTAGAAACCTCAGAAACCAATAGATTTTTTTATGTTAAATAAGCCTTTATAAGAACAAAGCTTCTTTTGCTGCCTGTAATTTTCGGAAATGTTTCAGAGTAAGTTCTTTAACCAATTTTCGCAAACCGAATTGTCGGTTTTTCGGATGCTATCAACGCTCAAGTAAACATTTTCAGTTGCGTAACATCAGTTTTAATATTAATGATAATGCTGTTAATTTAGCATGTTTGCCTACTAAACAAGCTTGTTGAACATGAAAATGTTTACTTGTGAATTGATAACGTCAGAAAAACCTACATCCCGGGTTGAGAAACTTGATTAATACACTGTAAAAAGTACTCGGAAACATTTCCGAAAAGCAAAAAGAAACTTTGGTTTTATAAATGCTTCTTTAACTGTCGAAAATTTATTGGTTTCTGAGATTTCTAAAGATAAAGGAATGCTTTTCGGTATCGTAGATAACTCGGAAGAAGTTATATTATATATATTTTTTCGTGGATATATGTTATGTGTTCGTAGATTAAAAAACATTAGTATTTTTTTTTTCACAGTGTAAAAATATGCGTTTAACCTATTAAGCACCACGACGTACTTGCGTACGTCATGAACTTTTCTATTTGAAATACCAGGAAGTATGTGCGTACGTCTTCATTTTAACTCCAGACTGCAATGTTCTAAGCATCTGTTTTTAGGGTTTCGTTCATCTCACGAAACCCTATTACTCCCGCTCCGTTGTCTGTCTGTCACAGAGCAATTCTCAAAAACTATATAACTTATACAGAGTTGAAACTTTGTGTATATAGCTGAATAAAAGCTATAAAGAGCTCAAAATATTAAAATTTGAAAAATTCGTATTATTTTAATAAATAGAGATATAAAACCAAAATTCTAACCGCCTTTTCCAATTAAATTTAAACATTTTTCGTTATAGAAGATGCCAAAAACTAAAAATCCACGATGAAATTCTTTCCACAATAATTAATTTTCTATCAGACGATTTCCACGTGAAAAATTAAAATGAAATAAAAAGTTCCGATTGTGGAAATATTCGTATATTTTAACATTTTGAAGGTGTACAATTTGTTTAATTTTGAAATTACTTTTTTTAAATATCGCATTTAGTCCGCATGACGGATATTATTCTTCGCCCGATATCGGGCAGGTTTAGGTATTCGAAAAAACGAAAAAAAAAGACCGGTAAATTTTTACTTTATAAAAAACATGACTTTTTTTTTTTTTTGCTAAAGGAAATTTATTTGAATTTATTAAAGAAAGGATAAAGTGTTTTGAAAGGAATATTAAACGAAACCCTTTGAGCGATCTTCGATCACACTTACCCACTTGTTTTATGTTGCTAATTGCTATTGTGATTGGTTTTGTATGGGCTTTATAGCAATGATTGTTTTCGCACCCAATAGATCGCGTTACGTATCATTAATTTCCGGCTGCTTTGTTTCTTTCTTCGTAGTTCATTCTTTCATTTCTTTCTTTGGTCATTCTGTTCAGTTGTGTTTCGCATTTTGTTTTGTGTTTTTTGTATCTCTGATAGATAAAAATCATATAAACAAAATAATATAAACTATTTTTAACAAAATTTAATATATCTGGTATTCAGCATACTAAATTGAATATGGTGCTTAAAGGGTTAATGCTCTATTAAATCCCTATCATACTAAATGCCCTAGAGTTCACATAATTTCGTTTGAATTGCTTTTTGAAATCATATGGGGGGGAAAGGTTGATATATAGGGACAAATAAATTACTAATATTAAAAAGAGAATTTAAGTGAAAGGACTGGAAATATTATAGATTAATTTACAAATTACTGCTATTAAACAGTTCTTTAAAATGCCAAATTCTAAATGAACCAATAATTAAGTTATTGCAAAGTAATAAATTAAAAAAAATAATAATATGTAGCCGAATTCTATACAGCTTCTTCCGAACCGTGCCACAGTGGAGCGTTTTGAGGATCTAGGTGGACAAAATTATTGCGTTGAAGTTTAATAAGGTTTTGCTGGGTTTTCGAATGTATCAGTAATAAAATAATCAAACAGTGATAAATATTTGGCTTATTTAATTATTTATATTATTATTTATATTATTATTATTATTATTATTTATATTATTATTATTATTATTATTATTATTATTTATATTATTATTATTATTATTATTATTATTATTATTATTATTATTATTATTATTATTATTATTATTATTATTATTATTATTATTATTTATATTATTATTATTATTATTATTATTATTATTATTATTATTTATATTATTATTATTATTATTATTATTATTATTATTATTATTATTATTATTTATATTATAATTATTATTATTATTTATATTATTATTATTATTATTATTATTTATATTATTATTATTATTTATATTATTATTATTATTAATTATATTATTATTATTATTTATATTATTATTATTATTATTATTATTTATATTATTATTATTATTTATATTATTATTATTATTATTATTATTATTTATATTATTATTATTATTTATATTATTATTATTATTAATTATATTATTATTATTATTTATATTATTATTATTATTAATTATATTATTATTATTTATATTATTATTATTATTATTATTATTTATATTATTATTTTTCATTTATATTATAATATTGTATTGTCATTGAAACTACACATGTATTCAAAGTTTCAGCTCAATCGGATAGTTAAAAGTGGTTTAAAATTGCCTTGCAAGATTTGAATTAAACACTCATACACACACTTCAAGTTAATATAACTTAATGATTCGCAAACTTTTGCTTTAGCTTTCTTAAGTTACCAATACTTTAGGAATGACACTTTGATTGAAAAACATTTTTATTTCTTAATAATGCTTAATACTGTATTAAAAGTCGAGATGAAGTTTGAAAAGAAGATGACGCTTATTTTCAAACAATAGGTTAAATCTTTTGACAAACATGTGTCATATGTCCAGTAAACTTCCGCTTTCAAATAAAATAGAAAAGTCATGACTTGCTTTCGAACTTACGGAAAAATAGCGCAACTGTTGAAACTCCCTCAAACCAACTGCCTTCTTTATTGTCGTAGTTAATCGACACATCTGGTTTTTTCGACAAAACTCGTACGGATTTCGACAAAAGAGACACTCAGCTACTACGCGGTCTTGTTAAATTCCGAGATAATCAGAAAAATGAGTTTTGTTCACCTAGATCATTAAAATGCCCCACTGTGCGTGTCTTGCCTGTTAAAAGTTAACTAAATCTTTAACTATTCTTTAATGCTAATAAAAAGAAGATGGAAAAAAATTACTCGATTTAATCCTTCCCTTTTAACTAACGAAGTAATTAATATTCTTCGATTATCAAGTAACTTCACGAGTGCGAGAGATCTTCATTAAATTCAAATAAATAACTGCTAAGTAAAATAATTTCAAGGTTGCAACTGAGAAAACCATTAACATTTCACTCGCCCTTAGCACAAACAGAACTTCAGCAAACTAAAATTCCTAATTCGGCATACTAATCAAGCTGAACGAAAACTTTGTTTAGTAACATTGCTTTTGTAAAAATGTCTATCAAAAGTCTGGAACTTCTATTAACCACTTATGAAAACGAATATTAAACTTCATACTGTTTATACAACTCCGTTTGAAATTACAGTAAGTTGTGGAGTAAATGTTTGGATTGTATCAATTATAACTGTATTATTATGTCATTAAAATTTATTTAATTAACCTCCAAAGAGATTACATTTTTTGTTTGATAGATATATCGTATACTTATTAGTAAAATGACACAACTCAAAAAACTAAGTATTTGAAAAAATACAAAAATTATTTTCAAGCGGGAATTTTTTTTAAATGGATTACTTCAGAATGAGCCACTTTATATCAGATTATCTGAAAACGTTTGGTTGTACAACGTCATAAAAGAAAAAAGAAAAAGCAACTCTAATTTGTTTTGTTTGAAAGATATTTAATTGTAACTGAAGAGATAAATATTTAAAACACACATAAATACTCATCAGCGTACAAATGTATAAAATCAAACTTTAAATTTAAAAACATATTTAAAACGTACCCAACGTTACAACCAAGTTAATTTTACAATTTATTGTAAAATTATATTCAGTTTTATTTTCCAGACCTAAATATTGATGTTATGTTATGCTAGCAAATGGCGCCACCCCCTCTGATGTAAACGTGTCTAAAATGTTTGTATTTTTCCGTGGAAATGTTCATTCATTCAAACATCTGACTCCTTAGTGCATCCACATTGAGCTCCGAAAAGAAGGTTAAAAAAAGAAAGAAAAGAACCCCAAAGATGGTTTTATAGACAAAGACCAAAACTTTGGGTACATTTTAAATGTGTTTTTAAATTTAAATTTTCATTTTATACATTTGTACGCTGATGAGTATTTATGTGTGTTTTAAATATCAAAATTTGACAGCGTAAGTCCAAGTTTTTATTGAAGAGATAGATGCAGTTGAAGATTTGATGAAGTTGTACAGACAGTACGTTGAACAATCAACTTTAGACAGGAAACAAAACAATTTCAGTTTTCAAAAAAATTTTCGCATTGAAGAGATTTCTAAAATATAGTATTTTCTTCATCAAAAAATCCCAGTAGGCCTAATCGACATCAGTGATTAATGTATTATAGTCGATTAACAGAGAATAATTGACACAGTTAATCGACAGTCTCAGAGACCGCACGTCTCCAGTTACGGGTTAAAAATACTTTTAATGACATATCAGGAAGTAAGTTTGTGATTTACTGAGATTAATATCTCAAATATTACTAGTCGTGTCAATTTAAGAACAAGTGCGCATAACTTTTTAATGTACAGTCGATGTCAAAATAAACGATACACCCCATTCATTTTAAATGCCAAATTTTCGTAGTGCAACCGGAAATAGCCATTTGATTAAAAATTACGTCTTCGTTCAATTTATATTTAAAAAAATTAGCTTAGGAGGCAATCTCTATACAGAAATTGTAACAAATTTTCAATTTTTTTTATTACGAATACCCAATTTGGACATCATATTCGAATTTATCAGTAAATTTTACCTTTTGATACTAATTGGGGAATCATTCGGTGAAGTAATTTCGGAATTAGGCAGATGTAAAATTTGGAACGCTTAATGTTATATTATTTTTTAATAATTGTAAAAAAAATTGCAATGCGGGTAGTTTTTTAAACATGACTAAAAAACTACTAGTCGAAATGAGCTAAAACATATTCAAATATTTTAGGCTTTCTAAAAATCGATTTTTGTTAAAATTTTTATAGGTTACAATACATATTTTTTTCGAGTATTAATTTCATAATTTATATATTCTGAAATTAATATTTGAAAACAATGGATTCTCATTAAAGACAATTTAATATAAAATTAACTTAATAATAGAAGCATCATGCATTTAGATTTCAAAAAATTCTGTAATATACTGATAGAAACTTTAATTTACTTGAGTATTTTGTGCACTTTTTTTTTTTCCATTTCTTCAATGCCGAAAGTAAATCGTGCGAAAATTAAGCTATTTTCACCCTATATAAATCAATTGTATTAAAGGAAAATTTAGATTTAAAAGAGAACTTGCTTTCTTTTAGAATATACAGTAAAACTTCCATAACGGACACCCCCGAATATCGGATACCTCTATTTTGCGGACACCTTTTGGATTCCAAACATCTATATACATTAAAACATCTGAATAACGAAACTTCGGGAGCGCGGAATTTGACCGCTATTCAGGGGTAAAAATGAACGAATATATAGATGCTGGAAATTTTCCCGAGCTTGTACCCACCAATAATTTGGCGAATGCGAGTTTATCTATTAGCGATGATTTATGCATTGACACTTTTACTGACAATAAATGGATTTTGTCGATGAATTTTACGTTAATGAATCAACTATTACTGATTACTTCCCTGCTTCTTTATTATGGAGAACAATATCTCGTCTGTTTTTGGCGTTAACGAACATTTAATAACGGGAAGAGGGCTAACACGTACTTAACAACTAATGCTGATTGTTCTGCCAGCACAAGTTTTCAAATTGAGCATCACGAAGGTTGTAATACAATTTCTCCAACAACGCGTGATGCGTATGTCCAAACAAATTTGCCATTGGATAGAATGATGTGATGAAGATTGTGTGATGAAGAAGTGTGATGAAGACTTGATGAAGAAATGTGATGAAGATTTTAAATTTTTGAAAAACAATGAATAAAAGTTTTAAAAAACTAGCGGGAAAAATCAGGTCAGATTCGATTCAAAAACACTCTGGAATGCAAATAGAATCACATTCACAAATATCTTTTATTGAAGCTAATCCACCTCAAGATTTTAAAAGCTGTTTGTTAAAAACAATTTTACTAACAAATCAAAATCCAGCCAAAAAGCGAAAAGTAATAGGACCAAACTTTGCAGAATGCTTAACAACTGAAACATATATGAAGAAAATGAAAGAGGCCAATGAAGTGAAAGAGCAAAAATTGAGACAAAAATTGGAAAAGAAAGAACAATTACAGCTTAAAATGCCAGAAACATTACGGAAACAGAATTCAGCAAAAACTCGAACTCGGGTCGCTAAAACAATCTGGAAGTGAAGGTACAGCAGAACCGCAGATGTGAGGAATCCTAAACCTCAAAATTACCTAGATCCATATCTTCCAGAAACTATAAAGAAAATATTGAGGCCTACACGGAAGATGAAAAGCAAAAATGAGTTAAATATCTGTCTCGCTACGCGTCTGTGTGTTCGTTTGTTTTCGCAGTACCCGTCTCTGTATCCGTCTGTCTGTCGCAGTACCCGTCTCTGTATCCGTCTGTCTCGCTACCGTCTCTTTAACCGTCTGCCAGTCTGTCTACCCACCTCTCTACCCATATGTCTGTCTGTCTCCCTCCCTCTATGTCTACTATCAAAATTATATTACAAACATCGAATTTAAGCATTTCATAAATTAGTATCATATATTTGATTCATATATTCACTTCATATATTCGAAATCATATATTAATCATATATTTTGTTTCACAAAATCGTTACACAAATTCGTTTCATAAAATCGTTCGATTAAGGATTGTATATATACAGTATAGATATAATTGTACATCCAAAATAAATTACACATTAAGATGCTTATATATCTCAAACCCTCATTTAAAACAGAATTGTAGTAAACAACCTGTATACTTGTTTAAATAGATGCTCATTTGGAAACAATTCTGCGTTGTTAGGTAAATGTCAACCATATTCCTTAAACATTTTGCACGTTGCTTAATTCATTAAATTACAAAGTTAAATACCCGTGAAGAGCTTCACTTTAACTTACACGTTTCATAATTTTGGACAAATTTATTATTCTATCATTACAATGTGATTATTCATAATATAGCAGAACTTTCTAAGTCGGAATCGAAAAGGCCCAGAGACAAATTTCGTTTTAGACAGGTCTCCGTCTTAGCGGTATCAACATCTATTGTAATTGTATTCTTTTCAAAAGAATCACGAATTATTTTCGTTTATAACTAGATTCTGTTGTACAGAGGTTCCTCTTTGGCAAGTTTTACCGTCAGTATCTCTTCAATACTATTTGATAAATTTGTTTATACTGCAATTGTAAGGTGTCCTTTACTACAAATGAGACGGGCTCAGCCGGAGCACATGCTCCCAAGCCCAAACCTGGGCCCGGCGTATGCTCGGGATCGATTTCTATACCAGTCTTCGGGATCGGGCTCAAAGTGAAAATTTGATTTATTCTCAGTCTGAAATCAGGGATAGTTGAGAAGTGAGAATGCAGTCTAAGTTTCTTAAAATCAATTTGGAAGGGGACTGAATTGTTATTGATGGCATATAAAGTGAAATTGTCCGTCTGATTCAGAAACTTTGCCTGATTAGTGTTAATAGCATAAAGAAGACGTGGAATATCCCTTGTCTGTCCTTGCTTTCTGTTTGAAGTATTTTTACAGAATTTCTGAAAAACTGAACTCACGTCTTTCTGCCATAGTTGTACAATGATATTTTAAAAGATAAGAACCGTGACTTTTGTTAATTTCTGTCAGTGGTTACGCATAAACAACAAATTTACTATCTTAAACAGATTCTCAGGGACATGAAAATTACGAAACGTTGCCATGTGGAAGTATTTAGTATTAATAATTATTTCTCTGTAAGAAGATATTAAGCAATTTTAAAATGTGATTAACAATTTTCTACTACTTATTTTCAGTATCGGACTCGGACTCTGATAACACGAAATTTTCGGGTGATCTCGGAATCCGGAATAAGAGTCCGAACTCATATTTATTCTTTACAGAAACTTTTTTGAATATAATTTAAATTTCTGTTATTTTGTAACTAAAATATAATTAATTATCCACATTTATTCCGTAATCATAAGTAAGATGAGTTATAACTCCTCCATTATTTAAAGATAAATTAAAATAAATACAGTAATCCCTTAATACTCGCGAGGATTTACGTTCGAGGGAAACCTATCGAATGTCAAATCCGCGAATGTTGAGTCTATCTCTCTGTCTGCATTATAAAGGGAGTTACGTTCTATAAAATTTTAATTAGAGTGGCACAGCATTTCAAAGAACAAAAGGATATATGTATTAACAATACGTTATGCATAAACATATGTGTAGAAGGTGTACGCACATATTCATAAATATGATATTTTTTATTGATGATAATTCAAAATAACTGACTGGAGAAATAATTACAGCTAAAAAAGCTTAAGTTTCTGTATAAAGTAATTTCCACTCTCTCTATTCGCAAAGAGATGATAATGTATTAGTGGAGCAGTATTACGATAACAATAATCAAATACGATATTTAAATACAGCTAAATGTTTCAGAAATGCTTTTATTTTCTATCTAAGTGCAGTTTCAGCTCCATCTCTACGAAAACCTGCACATTTTAAATTTATAGATTGAAGATGCCGTTACCTTAACAACTTCTAATATCCCCATTGCATTGAATATTCTTCTGTTATTATTTTGCTTTCCTACAATACTCGCTCTTTTTTCAGCTGACAACTGAAAATTGATTTGTAAATAGACACAAAGAAAACACAGGTGAAATAATCTTTAACCATACTATAAATTCTAAAAAAGAAAGATATAATTTTAAAAAATCGCGAATAATCAAATCAGATTCTCACGAATGTAAAGTTTTTTCTCATTTTCATATTCACGAATAATCAAAACTCGCAAAAGTTAAAACCGCAAATTTAGAGGAGTTACTGTATCTATTTAAACAATTTACTTGTTTAAATAGATGAGCAATTGAAAGCTCTTCAATGTAATTATATAAGGTTTCAATCCTGCTGCTAAAACCATTCCTACAGTATAGTAATCCCTTAAATTTGCAAAATTAGATAGTATAGCTTCGCAGATAATTGTATCTTACAGAATTAAATATTTCTCACAAGTTTGTTGTTAGATCAGTCGTTAGTCATAATAATACGTTCTTCATTGATGCAATATATATATATATATATATATATATATATTGCATATATATATATATATATATATATATATATATATATATACATATATTTATTTATAAACCGTAATTAAAGACAAAGATTCCGAAAAACGTTCTTTATCTTCAGAAACCTCAGAAACCAATATATTTTTGAGTTATATGAAACATTTATTACAATAAAGTTTCTTTTGTTGCTACTAATTTTCGGAAACGTTTCCGAGTAGTTTTTATAGTGTATTAATCAGTTTTTTCAACCCGAAACATATGATTTTCGGATGCTATCCATTCTTAAGTAAACATTTTTATGTTCCACAAACATGTTTTACAGACAAACATGATAAATTAACAGCATTATTATTAACATTAAAATTAATATTATTTTGTTACTCTTGCAGGTATAAATTCAATTACGCAGCTGAAAATGTTTAATTGAGAATTGGTTGCAAATAGGTCCTGCTTTTAAATTTATAATAGGAAAGGAATATTTGAAATAAAATTTTTAGCAATGGTGTATAAAGATTTAAGTGATTTTTTTAAATTATTTTAATACTAAATGTTGAAACATAAATCAGGTGATAATAGAAAATATAAAAAGCATTTACTATTATTGGGACACTAGCCGCTTAAAATTTTTATTATTTCCTTGATTTTTTTAAAAAAGTGACTCGCTTATAAGTAGATTTCGTAAGAAATACTACCTATTACATTGTCCCCTAAGTTGGAATTTTTGAAAAATTTTTGCAGATCTACGCCGATCATGACTCCCAGAACCCAAAACCACCCCCAGCTCAAAACTTTATATATATATATATATATATATATATATATGTCACTTTTTATGGACACGATAACTCTCATGATTCTGCACGAATCTCTTCCAAACTGATACATAAAATAAAGGGGCATAAAATCTCGGTCAAGTTCGTTAATGGGCAAAATGGAACCAATGGGGGGGGGGGCTTTTTGTGGAAACAGAAAAAAAAACATAATTTCTTAATTATGATGCGTATCGAATCCGTTTAAAGTTATTATTACTTCTAGGAACTAGTCGTTGGGGGCCACCGTAATACTTACCTATCATGGATATGCGTAATCTAAAATATTGAAATAAAAAATGTGTAAACTATTTATAAAATGCATTGCGATTCGAATAAAATCGTGGCTTGATGACGTCATAAACTTTAAAGCTCGATTACTGAATTGCTTAAAATAAACATCCTTATAATTCCTAAAACAATAATCCTATTAACTAGCGGTTTATTACATCTGATTAAGCGTCTCATTTCCAATTAAAATATATCTTTGAATTGAAATTTGGATGAAATACAGGGTCATGAAAAATCGAAGAGTTTGGAAAATAGGATTACAAATATCTCGGCAACTCATTATCAGATCGACTTCATTCTTTATGAAAATTTATGTTTTTTTATTGTCTTTTATATTCACTCCTTAAAATAAACAATTTAGAAATTTTTTATATACTTTTTATCTCAACGAATATTTCGAGAGTCCGAAAAAAATAGTTCCGGTTAATCGAGGTTACTGAAATTCAATAAGCTTCTTCCCATTATTACATACTAAGTACATACCAAATTTCAAGTCTCTATCTCAAATTTTTCGGGAGATAGAGCGTTTACAGACACACAGACGGACGGCATTTTTTTTTTTCTAAAAATATGTTTTTCGGAATCTTCAGAGTCTGAAACGTGTAAATCCGTCAAAAAAAAAATTTCGATTTTCAAAACGATTACAAGACTTACCCTATACTACGTATGATGGGTAAGTAAAAGGGCCTAAAATTTATGTATGACAGATTTTTGATATCATTAAAAATGGCCCCAAGGGGGAGGGGGGATAGGGGATTCAGAAGAAAAAAATTCATAACTTCGTCAATTCAGAAAATGTCAAATCCGCTTAAATTTATTATAAATTCTCTTAATATTATCTAAAACTTTTATATTGACAAGTTTTTTATAGGACCGACACTTATTGCAAAAACAAATTAAAAACCAAAAAAAAAATCCCTGCCGGTTCCGTCTGCAAACAAGTTAGGTTTCGAAGTGAGCGTTTCCAAATGCTGCATCATGGCATAAAGGACATTTCTTTCGCAATTCCCAACAAACCGGCGTCCCACGGTCTGCGTCTTCGAAATCTACCGTGCTTGTACGCCGAGCCGTCAGGGATTTTTTAATTTTACATACTATCTGTAAAATCTAATACGCAGTTTTTTATTAATGTAGTCAAGGTTTATTTTTCTGTTAATTATTCTAACTTTCATTTCATCTTATCAATAACATTTAAAAAGAATTAAATGTTATCGTCTTAAAACAAGAATCGGCTCCAATTTAAGCGATAAAGGAAGCCTCACCCGAGTCTCTTATCGATCATTTATGGAGAATAACTGTAACACTTATCCGATTTTTTTCCCCAACATAGTAAATATGAATTAAATTAAAAAATCATGTTCTTGTTTTGAAAAAATGATGTTCTTGTTTTGTTCTTGCATGTATTCCCGGTTGAATACAAAGCTCCGTGCTAATATATTTTCCAAGCAATTTAAAAGAAATGGGGAAAAATCTCGTGTAAACAATCAAATTCTACATCAACAGCACACGAAAGGCTTGAAAAAGTCTTTAAAAAGGAAATGAACATTTCCTTAATAAGGTAATTTTAATTTGTAGAAAAACATTGTTTTTCCTTGTGAAATTACATGTATTGTGTTTATAGAAAGGAACTTTTTTATTTACGAGTGTGAGTGAAGTTCATACTAAATTAAATGATCTTGTTCTAAAATACTACAATAATAATAATAATAATAATAATAATAATAATAATAATAATAATAATAATAATGTTAATGTATGGGATGTCATTAAAGAATCATCTTTTACACATTAATACAATATTATTTAAAATCAAATCAATTTCTCCTTTCTCAAAATTGAATTATAAAACTTACTGGCTGTAAGTAAAATAAATATAATACACATAGGCGCATAGATGTACCGATGCACACCATGGGATTGACATGAACAATTGGATCAAAGTAACTAGATTATCTCGTGGATATCGACTCATCATGATGAAATGGCATATTCAAATTATTATATGTACATGTACAATTTACACATATACAGTATCATTGTTTAGAATCTAGATATTTACACAGTAATTGAATGTAATTTTAAAAAATACATTGAACGCTGATATATACAGAGCCCATAATAAAAACACACTAACAACAAAATACAGCATTTTAGATAACAATGTTACATAAAAACTCATAGGTGCACTGTTAAAAATCTGCAGCAAATTGTCCAGTCATTCGACTGTTTTTAAAGATAACGGATACTTGACCATATTATTAAGCGTATCTAACTATATTACTGACCATTTTATAGTCAGAATAAAGTTAAATTACGATTATGTAACCGTTGAATGACTGAACAGTTTGCTGCAAATTTTTAACAATGTGAATAAATGACAACATCGTCCCTAGCTGGCAGTAAAGTTATTTGCATCTAATAAGAATGGGAAAAGGGTGCTAGGATGAGAAATAGGCTGATGTATTTTCATATCAACAATTATAGGCTTCTAATAGGTCGACACATTGTTACAGTTTTTCTTAAAGAGGGTGAATTTCGACGAATTAATAGGGTCCATTTGATAGAATAGTAATGAGGATGGTTTACAGCGTTTATATGTTTGTTATAATGAACAGCCAAAGATATAATGACCTGAGGTCGATTAGTGGGATATTTTGGTCATGGGTCATTATGGGTTAAACTATTTTTATCTTAAAAACGGCTCAGAGGATTTGAACTAAATTTAGTATCCTACAGTTTTAGGGAACAAGAGGACTATTAGTCTAGGTCACATGTTCGAGAAATTTCAATTAGTGGGTCATTTTGGTCATGGGTCATTATGGGTCAAGCTTTTTTTACCTTAAAAACGGCTCAGACGATTTGAACTAAATTTCGTAACCTACGGTTTCGGGCACGATAAAATCATTGGGCTAGGTCACATGTTCGAGAAATTTCGATTAGTGGGTCATTTTGGTCATGGGTCATTATGGGTCAAGCTTTTTTTACCCTAAAAACGGCTCGGACGATTTGAACTAAATTTCGTAACCTACGGTTTCGGGCACGATAAAATCATTGGGCTAGGTCACATGTTCAAGAAAATCAGATTAGTGGGTCATTTTTGGGTCACTGTGGGTCAAGCCAATTTTATCTAAGAAAACGGCTTGGACTATTTTGACTAAATTTTGTATCCTACGGGTTTCCGGCACGAGAAGACAATTGGGCTAGGTCACATGCTCTTGAAAATTTTATTAGTGTGTAATTTTTATTATGGGTCATTATGGGTCAAGCTATTTTTATAAAATAAAAAGCATTATAGTAATAATACAGAGAGAAAATTATATTGAGTTGAACTCAAAGCTAATTTGGACCGAGCATAACTCGGTCTTCCCTACTTGTGAATAATATGCACATGCAAACAGAGTACAAACTTATAGGCATATTAAAATTATAAGATACACAAAAATAAATCTTAAATAACGTTTTTTAGTCCTATTAAAATAATCATTTAACTGTTTAAAGTGCCAACTAAAAAATTCTGATCAATAAACAATAAGTCAGCAAACATATTATTATAATATGGAAATTAACTTTCAATTATGAGAAAATGCATATATCGTTAGAAATCTCAGCAAATTTCATTAAACTTTTAACTAATATTTTAATATTTTATCAAGTTTGTAAAGGTACACTATTATCACAAGGGAGACTTTTAATGAGTTCCTGATCAAAAAAGAATATAGGGAGAACGATTTATCAAACTATTCGAACCACCAAATAAATTAAAACATATTTTAAACTTTCAAAATCTAGCCGTGTAAATTCGCTATAAGCACAGTAAAAGTTCGTATGACAATCCTATAAAGGTTTTTAATTGCTAATTTCCAAATCTTCTTTACGACAACTAAACGCAATTTTTGGAATTCCAGTTAATTATAATTAGGAAAATAAAAATCTCTAATGCCTGTTTCATTCTCGAATTAAAATACGCACATTTGCTTAAATAAATTAGTTCACTATTAAAATATGTACATTATCTGATTAAAAGTTTTGAGAAGTTTTCAGCATGATTTTTTGGAAAGTTAGACCGACACTAAACTTGCTAAGAAAAGATTAAATGAAATCCAATTATTAATCGTGACTAATAATAATAATAATAATAATAATAATAATAATAATAATTTGGACTAAGAAAATGGCAAAATATTTATTAAGCTATTTTGAAATCAAAGGTTAAATTAAACAAATGCATTATGAGAAATAACTATATTTTATTATATTATAACAATACGCAAAGAATGTTTTAACGATGGGAGAATACATATACCGTCTTGACATAGCTGAAAAAAAAATTATTAAATTTTTAACTAAAGCGTTCAACATATCGTTAAATTTGTAAAGTTATACATTTACAAAAGAGACTGTTAAATAGTATTTCCAGCTCTAAAGAATATAGCGGAAGATATATCTCAAGATATTTGAATCAGCAAGAGTCAAACATTTATTTTAAACTTACAAAGTCTGGAAGTCTAGAATCGAAACAAGCGAAACATAAATTCTCATAAGAATAGTATTAAAATTCTTTATTACTATGCTTACCTAATCTTCTCAATGGCAACTAAATCCAACTATAGGAATTTTCAATTAATCAAATCTTCTTTATGGCAACTAAATCCAGTTATAGGCTTTTTGAGTTAATCAAATCTTCTCTATGGCAACTAAATCCAGTTACCGGCTTTTTCAGTTCATTAAATCTTTAGAAAACTAAAAACGCCTAATGCACGTTTTACTGTCGCATTTAAACACGTACATTCCCTTTTATCTAATTAAAATTTTAGAACAACCTTTCGACAAGCTATCAGCAAAGGTGTTTAGAAAATTAAACTAATGTCATATTTAATAAGAGCTTAAAATAAGTCTAACAAATCAGCGTGACTAATAAAATGTAAAAACTATCATGAAAATTACGTCTGTGTTATAAGGAATTAATCGTGTGGGATATTTATACCACGACATCTTAGCATGATTTCTTATATTTTAAACAAAGTTTTTACCATTGTTAAAATTATAAGAAACATTTCTACAAAGATATCCAATTAAAAATTAAATTAATTAATTGAATATATTGAATATATATATATATATATGTAAAGAAGTATGCAGATTCACGCGTTCTCTTTTCGTCATACCAGTTCTTTAAGGTTTCTGATAACACGGGCATATTTTGAATTTCCTTTAGAGGTGTAGTCATGGCAGATAAATAAAGACAGTTTTTTCCGGGGATGTGACTTTATTCCTTATTAATTACATGATCCTTTTGCAAGTCAGACCCGGGATGGTTTGAGAGCTGATTGATGTTAAAGGCTCATATTTTAGAGAATTGAGCCTAGCCCTTTGGAGACGGCATTTTTGGGGACGCGACCGGACGGGGCACGGCCGCAAATATTCGTGACAGGTAAAAGACGGAAAAAGGCCACGAAAAAGACGCGCTCCGGCTTTTTGTTCTCAAATATTTTCGGCAAGAATTCGGCACTGAGAATGGAAGGGTAATTTAATTTAATTGGTCAATTAGCTCTTGATTGATGTCTGGGGTCTTATGACGACAAGAAGGCCTGGCCAAGACCTGGATGCCGGAAACCACAAAGGTCTGCAAGAAGTACAAACGTTAGCACTTTTAATCTTAAAGATGGATCGAAATTGATGTCGGGAAGTAATAATTGGGAGGCTAGGAAACCAAGGTAACAGGGACAAATTAGATTTAGGTACGGATTTATAAAGTTAGAAAAATTGTTTTCGAGGTCTGAAATTTTAAATTTTGAACTTTTAATTTTAATTAATTTTGCATTTTAAAAAAGAGTTTATTTTTATCCTTTCATATATATATATATATATATTACAAGAACTTGATATGTTTTTTTGAAATTCAAAGATATTATACTTATATATATATATATATATATATATATATATAGCCTCAGAAAATAATAACAATTTTTATTAAACTGTTCATACAATCGAAGGTTGAATTAAACTAGTACAAAGATACACAGAATATTACTGAAAGATAAACCATAACTCATTCAAAATGATTAGAATGTACAGAGAATATATTAGTAATAAGATAACATATACAAATATACATACCCTTAACCTCAGTAAAAGTTATTACATTTATAACAAAGCTTTCAACATTGTATTAATTTTGTAAAATTATACGATGACAAAAGATACGCTTAAATAGTATATCCAGTTCCACAAAATGTCAGAAGTTTTATCAAACTGTTTAAAACTAGCGAAAGTTAAAGATTTATTGTAAACTTTCATAGTTTGGCAGTCTGGAATTAAAATAAGCTAACATAGAAATTCGCATAACAATGCAATTAAGACTTTATTGAAGCTTTCCGAATCTTCTCTACGGCAGTTAAACGCAATTTTGAGATCACCCAGTTAGTAAAATATTTTCTTTAGAAAAGCAAATATTCCAAATGCACGTTTCAATCGCATCTTAAAACCTATACATCCTCTTCTATCCGTTATAAATTTTCGAACAACGGTATAACAAACTCCCAACAATATTCTGTATGAAAATGAAATTACATCGAACTTGCTATTCTAAAGTAATATTAAATCTAACGAATCATCGTTGCAAACAAATCATAAAAACATTCACGAAAATTACAATATTTATGATATATTAAAGACGATCACAAAATAACATTCTTAAATAGTACCTTTCGTTCCAAAGAATAGCAGAAGATTTATCGAGGCCACTTAAATTAGCAAATGTTAAATATTTATTTTAAACTTTTCAGCTTGGATTCTTGTTGTGCGAACTAGAAATTCGCACAGCAATGCTATTAATATTAAGACTTTATTACTTCTTTCTAGAATCTTCCCTACTATCTGTTAAAAGCAATTTTCAACTCTTCCAGTTCGTAAAACTTTTCGAAACGTAAAAATTCAAATGCAAGTTTCATACTTACATTAAAACAAAGATATCATCTATTTAAAAAATTAAAAAATATATAGGAACAACGTAAAATAGCGCAAATAAAAAAATATAAAATGGCAAACAGTGGTTTCGGAGCCCCTAAAGATCCATCATCAGTGCCAAATTTAAAAGATTAAAAACTGGTTAAAAAGCTCAAGCCATGTAAATATGCTTGCGTGCGTCTCCTGCACGCGCCCAAGATTGAATGGCGGTGATTTTCAAACGCAACAGCGGAGTCAAGAAACACATGTGACGCAGAAGACCAATAGAATCGCCCCGCCAGACTGGACAAGTTTATTTACGAAGGAGAAAAGGGGGGGGGAGAAAA
Organism: Maratus michaelseni; assembly: GCA_963931845.1. NCBI lineage: Eukaryota > Metazoa > Arthropoda > Arachnida > Araneae > Salticidae > Maratus > Maratus michaelseni. The sequence goes on from OZ007587.1 coordinate 281,469,937, forward strand.
GAATTAATTAAATGAAAGGTAGCCAGACATTTGAAAAATTTGGTATACTGGACATATCATTAACTAAGTTGCCTGAATTCTTCCATATACGATAAGCTTCCCAAAAATAAAGGTCGTAAATAGTTGAGCATTTCTGGATTATTGAACCCTCTGAAAAATGAAAACTCTGATTGTCCGACCAACAATGGTTAGCAATCGCAGATCGTTTAGTTTTACAATTTTTAACATAGTTTTTATGTTGCTCCAAACGGACCCTAAGGGGTCGCGAAGTTTGACCTATGTACATTCAGAGAGTTCAATAATTCCGAAATGCTCATCTATATACGACCTTGATTTTTGGGAAGCTTATTATATATGGAAGAATTCAGGCAACTTAGTAAATGATATGTCCAGTACACCAAATTTTTCAAATGTCTGGCTACCTTTAATTTAATTCATTCTCTTCGTTTCACCCCCCCCCTTTTCTCCTTCGTACTTAAACTCGTCCAGTCTGGCCGGGCGATTCTATTGGTATCCTGCGTCACATGTACTTCTTGACTCCGCTGTTGTTTTTGAAAATCAGCGCCATTCAATCTTGGGAGCGTGCAGTATCCTCTTTTTATCCGATTAAAAGTTTAGAACAACGATATAGTAAACTAATATAACTAATCATCGCGGCTGACAAATTATAAAAACTTACACAATGTATACGGCAATATTATAATATATGAATGATGTGAAAATATGCATTTATTTATATCTCAGCATATATTACTTTTAAATTTTTAACAAACCTTCCAAAATTTATTAAATTTGTAAAGTTATACGAATCCAAGTGTACTTTTTAGTTAAATCTGTAAAGAATGGCAACAACTTTATCAAGCCATTCGAAGCACTGACGATTGAACATTGATATTAATTTTTCATAATCTTAAACAAAACTGATCGAAATAAAATTTGGCAAAACAATTTTATTAAAATCTTTTCAAAATCTTTTCAAAATCTTTTCAAAATGCCAATTTAAACTTTCTCAGTTTGTTAACATTCTTACCCTATTTCATTAGACTTGTAAAATTGCGTCGAACATTTTTTAAATTTGTAAAGTACAATCCCAAACGAGACTCTTAAACAGTACTTCCAACTCCAAAGAATAGCGGAATTTATCAAGCTATTTAAACCAACAAAGTTTAAACACTAATTTTATAATTTCATTTCATTAACAGTTTTGAATTGAAATGAGCGAAGTATAAATTCTTATAACAATGCTATTAAGTCTTTATTACTGATGCTTATTAAAATTTTCTCTAAAGCAGCTGAACACACTTTTCAGTCTTCCGAATTTGTGAAATCTTTCAAAATATATTACGTGGCCAAAAATCAGCAGTCACTTTCGATTTTAGACGTTTTGCCGAATATTTAGAAAAATAATTCACAAACATCTTCTGGAACGGAAGATTAGGTTCAGTTCAATTCCCAATAATGATCATAAAGAATAGATTTCACCTCACATTTTTCAACCTGGATTTGATCACGAAGATATAGTTAGGGTACCAACAACAAACAGAAGAAAAAAACAATGTTTACAATCACCCAGTAAACTGAAATGCTCGAAATAATCTGTAGCTGCAGAACATGACTATGTGGATCTTGCATTCATTTGTGTAAGAATAGCACGTATATTGATGGAGATATATTTATTTTATAGAAAATCAGGAAAAGTGTTGCATATTTTTTGTTATAGCATGTAGGGTTTTCAACCAAATAGAACGCCACCTTCAGGAAACTTGACAAAGTACAGTACAAATAACATACTACAATTTTGTCTACCTTCGAAATAATTATTTTTTTAGAAATAGTGGTAAGAAAAATAATAAAAAATCGTGGCCAGTGGCAGTCCTGCATTAACATTTTATTAAGTTTATAAAGATATACCATCACGTAGCTGCAAACGTATTCTGAGTTTTTGCAAGTCAAGTAAATATATTTTAAACAAGAAATTAAGAAATTTTACCTAATAAATGAAATTAAAAAAGTACTTCTTTTAAATAAGACACGTTATATAAAATACATTTTCAAATTCAAAACGTTTTTTTTTTTTTTTTTTTTTTTTTTAATTAAATTAGAGAAAAGGGAAAGAAGGGCAGATATTAGATAATAAAAAAAAACACTTAAATAGTACTTTCAGCTCCGCAGAATATCGAAAGATTTATCAAGGTATTCCTAACAGCAAAAGTCAAAAATCTATTTTTAAGCTTTCTGAGTCAGCAGTCTGGAATCGCATACAATGCTATTAAGACTTTATAATCGCTTTCCAATTCTACACCATAGCAACTAAACGCAATCTCAAGCTTTCCCGTTCGTAAGGTTTTAGAAAAGTAAAATTCCCGAATACGCCTTTAAACATCGCATTAAAATATATACATCCTCATTTATCGGATGAAAAGTTTAGAGAAATATGCACGTTTTCTTCTTTAAAGATAATAAATAAATATATATACATATAGCCTATTGAAATTTGTGAAGAATGATATAGTTGTCAACACCATACTTTAACAAAATAAAACTATATCAAACTTTTAATTATGAAATTAAAATAAAATCTAATTATCATGATTAAAAAACCCTAAAAACATTCACAAAAATTACAACAGTATTATGATATACATACCCGCAAAGTTTATTAATGTTTTCACCATTTTATTGCTTGTAAAGTTAAACAATACAAAAAAAAAAAAAAAAAAAAAAACACTTCCAGTGAAAAATGATGCAGCAAGCTAATCTAACTAATTATCATAGCTGAAAATCGTATAACATTCGCAAAAATTACGACGGTATTAAAATATATTCAGGATTTGAGAATGTGTATTTACTAAAATCTCAGTATATTTTATTTTTAACTTTTAATCAAGATGTCAATATTTTATTAAATTTGTAAAGTTATAATATTACAAAAGAGACTCTGAAATAGTAATTTCAATTCTGATCGGAAATGGAAGATTTATCGATTTGCTTGAACAACCAATTGTGAAACATTTATATTAAACTTAAAAAATCTGGAACCAAAAGGCATTACAATGCTATTAAAATATCATTACTGATTTTCAAATTCAGTAATAAACCTTTCAATATATTCAAATGTGATTTGATTAAATATTTTCTAATTCAATTTTCTCTAATACATGTTAAAACAAATTTCTCAATTGGTTAAATCTTTATTATAAAGCAAAAACATGTCCGTGAGCAATGACAACCTCATACCGACAGTAGCAACAACCTGATCATAAATTTTAGTTTTACTGCAATTTTCTTTAACTTCTAAACATCGCCCATTTTGAATTTTTCAATCGTCACATAAAAAAAAAAGCCTTTTTAAATGCAATTTTTTTGACAACTGTATCTCAATTTACTGATTATTTTATAATTCTAAAAGTAATTTGCAAGCATGAACATTTTTAAATCTATGTGCAACCCAATTATGGAACATTAATCCCTTTGCACTTAAAACAATGTAAATAATTCAGAATTTGTTTGTTTTCTTATAATATTTCCTAACAATTTGCCAAAAGATATTAAAACTTCACAAATAAATAAATACATAAATCTTATACTATTAAACAAGCAATTCTTATCTTCATAAACATAAAAGTTCTATGTCCTCAAAAAATATATATTATTATTATTATTATATTTTAAGGAGAGAATTTCTATTTAAAGATTCGATTTATTAAGCTATTTGAACAATCAAAAGTGATATTAAATCATTCTTAAAAAAAACTAGTTCATTAAAATTGTTTGTACATTAATGATAAAAAAACACCTACATTCTTCAACTACAACAAACATTACATTAAACATTTAACTGAGTGTTTAATATTTTATTTTGTAAAGATACAATCACAAAAGAGACTTAAATAGCACTAAATGCAAAGAATAGTGAGAGATTTGTCAAGCTACACGACATACAAAAAGTTAAAGGTTTGTTTAAAAGTTTCAGAGTTTGGCAGTCTAAACGTGGTAGAAATTCACATAACAATGCTATTAAGATGATATTACTGCTTTCCAAACCTTCTCTACAGCAACTAAATGCAATCTCAAGTTCCCCCGGTTACTACAATATTAAGAAAAGTAAAAAATCCCAAATGCCCTATTCAGTCTCGTATTAAAACAAGTTCATACCCTTTTTATCTGATTAAAAGTTTGGAACAAACATTTTATGTTCTTCTAGGTGTTATTTAAGATGTGGAATAAAATACAACTTAACATAGATTTGATTTTTGTTTCAAAATTTTGTTATTTGCATTAGATTATGTAATTCGAGTGGCACAAGTGCATTATTTAAATTGCTTCCGGTAAAAATTAAAGATTGCAATTCCACAAAAAGCTCAGTTTTCAGCTTGACATGTAAGAAGAAGTAGAGATGAGTTGGGGCTCTTATTTCGGAGCCCAAGCCCACCCGATACCGAAAGTACATAGTAGAAAATTGTTAATGACATTTTAAAATTGCCTCAAGATTTATTTTCTCCTTTAAAAATCCCTTCTTATATTTATACATAGAAACAACCCTCATGACAACGTTTCGTGATGCTTATGTCCCGGAAAATCTGCTTAAGTTAAGGAATTTGTTATTTATATACCCAACCACTGACAAAAATCTAGAAAAGTTGCGATTCTTATTCTTTTAAAATATCAATTCGCAACTATAATTGTGCTACTATACTACCTGTACTACCTGTGCAACTATAGTTACCTGGAATATTCTGTAAAAGGATTTCAAACAGAAAGCAGCTATAGACAAGGGATATCTTGCGCCTTCTTTATGTTCCTAACACTGATCATGCAAAGGTTTCGGAATGTGATAGAGTATTTCACTTTATTTCCTTCACATCAATAACGATTCAATTCCGAAAAGGATTGTAAAACACTTTCAGAAACTTAGACTACATTCTTCTTTCTCAAATAGCATTTTTCCCCTTTTTTAGGGTTTCGCACTTTAATCAAGAATGCATTCCACACCCATAGGTTGAACATTAGCAAGGGGAATTTTAGATTGCGCTGACCAACATCCTTAAACTGTATTTGGTGTATTTCGTAGAAGTAAAAACGGAACCATTATAGAAACACTCGTGTGTCTGTCCGTCTGTCACAGTCGTTTTTCTTGTAAACTATAGAGCGCGCGGAAAGTTCAAACTTTTGGGAGGGTTATAAAGCCTATTGACCCAGATATTTATAGATTATTAGCCATTCACAAATATATTTAGTAAATATTTTATGTTTTAAAAGCTGTCGAGCTGAGAGTAAGATTTCAACACTTCAAATAAAATTAAGCATATATTTCAGAAATATTTTGTAAACTAAAAAAAAAATACATACATTCTTTAAGAAGAATACACAGAAAAAATAAAATAATTAATTTCCTGTTGAGATATTTTAAAAATAAGAATGCATTCCACACCCATAGGTTTAACGTTAGCGAGGGGAATTTTAGATCGCGCTGACCAACATCCTTAAACTCTATTTGGTGTATTTCGTATGGGGTATATGATTATTCGACTGTTCTAACGATGCCATTCTAACTTTATTAATATATCGACATAATTAAAAACACACTTCAAATTTCCGTAGTACATAATTTAATCATTTACTTACGTCCCAAATTATGAATAAATGAAATTTTCTGCTTCCAAAGCATTTTCTTTTGTAAATACGTCGGAAGATTTGCGCAATCACTAAATAAAAATTAAAAATAGTTCGTCTATTAAAAGCTAATAAACTAAATCGATATTTATAAATATTTTCTGTAATATTTAAAACTCTACTGAAATCATTTTGTTAAAACATTATTTTTTAGTATTTTATAGAATTTTAAAATGTACAAATATAATAGCCGTACAATATAAGTACATAAATTTTTTAGAGCTGAAACTTTCCATTCCATGTCTTTAAACATCAAGAAAACTGAACAGTTACAATTGGAAAAGAAATTATTTCTTTAAAAATCTTTAAGCTTTGTACAACAATTAACGCTTTTGGAATATGATGAATTAAAGTACCTTTATAACTCATTCCAAACTGTGTTAAATGAATCTTCTAACTAGTTCTTTTCACAGTACTTTAAATTGAGTGTTTTAGAAAATGTTTAACATGTAACTGGAGGGGAGGGGGGGGGGGGGGAGTTGAAAATAACTACTCGCCATACGCCAGTAGGTTATTAAGCTTTGAAATATGGCAATTAAAAATGACATTAACTGTTATAAAAATAAATAAAAAGTGATGTTGAAATAAATTAAATGTACTATTATTAGGACGGAAGGGGAATTTGAAAAAATTTAATTTAGAGAAAAAGAATTAATTAAATATTTGTATTCCAAGAGAGTGAATGTAAGTAAATTTTGGCGTATGAACTATAAATAGTAGTACAATACATTGTAACAAGGAACAATGAAATTTAAATTATTGTAACCTTTATCATAATGGAACAATAAATTTAAAGTACAAACCTGAGATTGGTCTAGTCTAAACTCCATCAAACATACATATGAATATTATAAAATATATACCATTATAAAATAGGATAAATCAGCCAGTATAAATTTATAAAATCGTATAGGTCATTGTATCTGTTACGAGATAACAAAATTAAATATTTTTTTTTCCCGAATTTAAAATCTTAATTCATTATTTTGAACACCCTCAATAAATTTCTAAAACCATAAATATTTATTTTAACGATATTTTACGAATTGGCTGTCTTTAATTGAGATAAATAATTATTTTTCTCTCTAAATGCTTTATTTTCTTTTAAATCAATTAATTTTATTCAATTCCCCGTATTTTGCAATAATTTTTTTTTTCATTTCTTCATTCGATTTTGCTTCAGCTAAGTTAACTTTTTGAAAGGGGAAAATGTTCACATTTTCAAACAATATGAAACTTTGTTACCTACCTCTTTCTTGTATCATTAAATAAATGTAATGAAGATAATTTCTCTTTATTGTTTGTTCATTTATATAAAGTTTTTTTTTTTTTTTTAAGAAAAAGACAGAAGCTGAATCTATCAAAACAAAACTCAAAAGTTTGTACAGTTAAATTATTAGCTAAAGAAGCATTATTTTAAGAAGCATTTATAAAAACAGGGTTTTTTTCCTGCCACTGATTTTCGGAAATTAGTTTTTACAGTGTATTAAAATAGTTTTTATAGTATATTAATCAGTTTTCTCAAACTGGAATATCAGTTTTTAATAGGGTTTCCATTCTCATTTTAAAAACATCTTCAGCCTTATAATTATATTTATACATCCAAAAGTAACAAAATAATATTAATTTTGAAGTTAATGTTAATGCTGTTAATTCATCATGTTTGTATCTAAAACATGTTTGTTGAACTTAAAATGTTTGCTTGAGAAGATAGCATTTGAAAAACTTATATTCAGGACTGAGGAAACTGATTAATACACTACAAATACTACTCGAAAACGTTTCCGAAAATCGGTGGCAGAAAAATAAACTTTGTTTTTATAAAGATTTCTTTGAATCTGGAAAATATATTAGTTTCTGTATTTTCTAAAAATAGAACGTTTTCCAGAATCGCGGGTAACTCGGAAGAGGTTAGGGTATAATTTCGTTCTTAAGTTATATTGTATTTTCCTAGGTTAAGAAACATGTATCTTCTTTTGCAGTGTAGAGATTGTATTTATTTATATGTCGAATAAAACTTTCTTTATTTATTAAAATATTATCATAAAATTTTACGCATGTGTACTTTGAACATTAAACTTATGATAGAAAACAAAAATTTTCAATTTTCAATAAAATTTTTGAGCAGATAAACATTTTTAAAACATAATTCAAATCAAATTTATATATATATATATATACGTATATAAATTTTTTTTAAGGAGTTTCAGAAACCACACCTTCCCAGTTAAGAGTAAAATATCGAGCTATTAAATGACAGATATGTAAAGGAAACAAAGCAAAATCCTCAGAGTAGTCGCAACATTAGAAAATCCAGATCAAGTTTAAAATTTTTAAAATATCATATGAATTCAAATAAAGAAGATTTCCGTATTACTTTTTGGAGCAATTTAATGCATTCAATCACAGAGATACATTTAAAAAAATTAAAACTGTGTTAATGTCACATAACTTTCTACTAAGGCTCTTTTCAAAGCCAAATTGGCTACTTTCTGACACATTTTTTAATTCATCTTTGTACGAAAACGTATAAAATTAATAGGCGCTCTTATCAAAATACTATTTAATCGAATTGTTTTTTTTTTTTTTTTTTTTTTTTTTTTAGTAACGGCAAAAGATTTTTCAGAAAATGTTGTCAAAGTTGCGCTTTGAACCGAATTTTTAAGACATGACGGCGAGCGCAAGAAAATAAACAAACTGCTTTCCTGAGACAATAATCCTTTATAACTCAAAATATAATTTATTTATCGGAAAATGAAAAAAAAAAAAAACTTTTATTACAAATCACTTCAATAATCATGCTTGTAAGTATCATGCTTTTATGTTTAAAAATGGGTCAGAAAATGTGTCAGAAAATTTCGTGTTGTTGAGTGGGGATTTTTTTTTTTTTTCATTTTTGAAAACCGCTTTAATATTTTCACATTAAACCATTTTTCGTATCGTATTGTACGCTAAAAATCAAAAAAATATATATTTATAATCATAGGTACTCTGGCGCATAAATAAAATCTTCCAATAAGGTAGTTTTTAGATGTGTGTTTATTTACATTTTAGTTTGAAAACAACAATCACGGAACATCATGTAGCATATAGGCTAAAATAAATCTTTTTATTTATTGCCTAAATATATTAGATGTTTTCTCCAAAACATCATGGAAGTTCATGTTTAATACCGTACACAAAGATAAAGTGTTGTTATGATATATAAGAAGAGAAAAAGTAAAGACAGAAAACCCTTGGAGAAAACACATTGAAGCAACTTCCGAAGTTGTTTCACAATTGCCATCTGAAGCTAATGAACAAGACAAGAAATAAATAAGACAAAATAAAATAGAGAGAATGATTGTGGAGATAAATACCGTGTGTAACATCAGATAGACATGTAGTACAGGCAATTACCAGTAATGTAAAGGCAAAAAAAGTTCACTTAATGTACGTCAGTTTTTTTTTTTTTTTTCATTTTTTCAGGTTTATAGCTAATTTCTTATAATTATCATATTTTGTGTTGAAACAGTTGCTAAACTATATCGAAGTAATTTTCCGGCAGCTGAACATTATAACATAAGAAAAAGTATAAAATCACCTCAAAAATTTCCTTAAAGAAAGACAAAAAAATATAAATAAATAAATAAAATTTACGAATTATTTTACATTTCTGTTCTTTAAAAAATTAATGAATAAGTCAATGCAATTTGAAAAAATATATAAAGTATTTTAAGTGTTATAAATTATAAAATTGCATATTTTTCCATTAGTTCAGGATTTTCTGCTTTTCTCTAATACCAGATCATTTTTTTAAACATTTTATCTACCTTTTTTTCGCATTTTTATTTTCTTCTTTTATATATTTTCTTCAATCTTTTGTGATTTTTTTACGTATTGGTTTCTCCTCAATTTTCATTATATATTTTCTGGATTAAGAAATCATCATTTTTAGAAAAAAAAATTAGATTCACCAGATAGAGCAGTGTCTCTGGTGTAAACAATAGTAATGCATCAAAGATGTACACAGTAGAGAATAGTAATGGAACTAATGGTATATACAATAACTGTGCATTAATGGTATATACAATAATAATAATACTTAAGACCATTATATAAAAGACCTAGTTAAATGACTGAATGTGCATAGAATGCGAAAAAAACTTCAGTTACAAATCTCAAAAATCCACAGATTTGATACGCAATAGGGATCGTTTACACTATGATTTTATTTGCAAGCATCTAAGAATTGAACAAACCTCTCAAACTTTTAACTTTCTTATACTTAAGCTATGTAAAGTTAGACATTCTGATAGCAGTAGGGATGCCTTCAAATGAATTTTTTTTCTAATGATTTTTAAGTTAAATTTTTTAAGGGGAATTCGTTATTTTCAATTGATCGGTATGTGTGTTATGAACAGGCTTGGGAAAAAAACGCAACCACTCCATGTTATTTCATCACCGCATTTTCGCCCACAGGCGAGAAAGTTACCATTCGACAAGGAATTGTACCTACTTTCTAAAAACGAATACAGTTTTGAAAATAAAGATCTACATATTAAAAACTGTACTAACTTTGAATTTTCAAACAGTAATACTCACTTTTGGCACATTTGAATTTCTAGAAAAAAAGAAACCCGGTGAAAGGTATAATTCATATGTTTTTACTTAAATCTTCATAGAATTATAATAGGCGAAAGTTTGGGAATTCTAATGTTAAAGCCACATGACGAACGTTAATTTATATATTTCTAAATATCACTTGAATGAATTTTTTACATAAGACACAATGAGAAGACCCAAACACAATTCACGGATTTTTACGATTCAAAAACATGATTTTAATTAATGAAAATTATTAATAAATTTATGTTTAAAAAATGATGAGTTATGACGTACACTTATGTTTACATAAAACGTACCATAACCGTCAGAAACCCAAGTGTGTAAGAGAGATTATAAAAGAGATTGTAAGAGAGTGATTTGAATGCGTTTTACATCTCATTCAAATTAATAGTTTTCGAGATATAGATTAAATTTTACTTTTCGAGGATCTAAAGAAATAACAATCTCCTGTTATCAAAGCATTCACAGGTTAGAAGAAAAAAAGTTAGATATTAACCAGGAAAAGTTTCTGAATTTTTCTTTCAAATAAAGTGAGTTTATTTAATATTTGGAAATACTGTACAATTTTTCTGATAACTAATTGCGTGTTCCTGTTTCCATTGTGTCTCTTGATACATTTACACGATCTTAATTTTATTTTTCGAAAGTTATAGATAAACCCCTAACACATTTTCTTTTACAACGGTATGAAAATTTAAGAAGAAGTATATAATAAGTATACATAAATTATAATTTTTTTGTCGGTGCCTTGATCCAAGAAACTCAAATATGATGTTAAAAGTGGGTGCTATCATTTGAAAATTCAAAGTTAGTTAGTTCCATTACTAACATGTAGACGACTGCTATTTCGAAAATCACATTCATATTTGGAAAGTAGACGAAATTCACAGTCGAACGGTTCCTTTTTTGTTTCTCTGCTTCAATTTGGTGATGAAATATCATGGGGTCGTGTGTTTTATTTATTTATTTATTTTTCCAGGATTGTATACAAGGTATCTTACTTGTGCGTTTCAGAAAATTTTTAATTACTAATTATTACAAAGATTCCGTTTCTTTAAAAATGGGTTAACTGATTTCAAAAACTTTAACTGTCATAAGTAATGTATTGGCAATGAATACATTTCAGTTTGCACAGGAGTAACTTCAGAATTCTTCTTTTTAACACTAAACATATCGGGAATTTTACACAAGTTTTATAAAAATATTTCATACCAGAATTTTTATTTAAAAGTATTTAACTTTTTTATTTAACTTATTTCTATGTAATTTATATTTTGTTTATTTTATGATGAAATTTCTGTTTCGAATCGAAATTATTTTCATTTAGTACCAGTCAAATGAATGAGCGGTTGTTAGTATATTTCGTGTTAAGTTTGCAACACCCAGCTTAAATTTGATTTTAAAAAAATCACATTCCAAAAATAAATTCAATTATGTGCAAATTTTTTATATTAGTTTAAACACAATCAATTAAAATTAAGAGAGAAAATAATGCGTCATGCATAGTTTATGAAACTCTCTTGAACATCACGAAAACATTATTTCGAAATATTGACCAATATTAGTTTCTATACTGCTCAATGCATTATAATTATTATTAATAAATATAATTCCCGTACAACTGCTTTTGCAACAACCTCTGTACATATGCGACAAAACTATTTTTAACATTTTGTAACTATAATAAAAACACGCATTGAAACGCATATCAAACAATTACCATTCTCCTGTTACCATATTACCATATACTGTAATGTATTAGAATTTTTTTGTGAAAGAACTATAAAAGTTACACTTGCCTTCTTCAATAGAAAATATACTCTAGCAGTCCAGTCTTTTATAATATAATTAAATATGGTAACAATCGGAACATAATTACAAATGTTAGAGGGAAACAGACATACAAGATGACCTTAATTAAACTGACAGTATTCAGAAATCGATCTAATTGCGCGAATGGAGCCAAATTTTATAGGATGATTAAACAAGACAGGGACGAAAGATTCCACGAAAACAAATTTAGTTACGAAAATCCCCGCTATGGGATATGTGGCGCTTTTTTCTTTCGCGGAATCCTTTGTCCCCGGTCTTGTATAATCATCCTACAAAATTTGGTTCCATTCTAACAATTAGATTTCGCTACAGAACAAGCTGAGTACTATGAGTTTAATGACCACCTATGTAGAATGATTCTGCGAAAAAAAAGAATGCCACATATCTCCCTAGAGGGGACTTTTGGAACTATTTGTTTTTCGAGTAATCCTTCGTCCTCCATCTTGTTTAATCATCCTAGACAGTCTGTCTGCATTCTCGCAATTAGATCGTGCTACAGAACACACTGAGTACTATAAGTTTAATAGCCACCTATGTAGAATGATTTTGCGAAAAAAAAAATGCCACCTATATCCATTGCGGTGACTTTTGGAACTATTTTTTTCGCGTAATCCTTCGTTCAGTGTCTTGTTTAATCATCCTAGAAAGTTTGGCTCCATTCTCGCAATTATACCGCATTGCAGAACACGTTGAGTAGTCAATTTAATTATGGACACCTATGGTTATTATTGCTATGGTTAATTATTAATTATGACCACAGTTTAATTACAGGGTATTGTACACACTACATATATTTATATACAGAAGAACCGAAATCCTAAATGTTTTTCAACTATGTTAGAAAATCTTAAAAAATAAGTAATTTTTTTTCAACTATGTGCAACATTTGTCGAGAAAGCCATGAAAATCAGACACTTTACAAATTAAAACGACCAATATAAATTGAAACTGTATACCGCGGTGCACTGATAAACTGTTGTTACGACGCGAAAGTAGAGACAAAAAATAGAACCACATTATCTTTTCAGGGGTAACAAATGGTTGTCATCTTACAAACACTTATTTTTTTCCAAAGAGAAATAATGAATGTAATAAAGAAAAAAGTCAGAATAAACGAAAAAGAGACGATAATTGCGACATGAAAAATGAAAGCATTGCGGAAATACTGTCAGATTTATCACATGTCGAACAATCAGTTCCCAATAATGCTGAGTAGAAATGGTTTTATTGTATGTTTTATTACCTGATATTGTGTTACGTATTTTGCTTTAGGTTTCTCAGATATTTTTAGCGCCAGAGTGCTATGTCTCAATCAGCAGAAAAATATCATTGCCATAAATGAAATCTATCACTTCGAAAACATGTTATACGAATTGTTGTAGAATGCGGTTGTAAAATGTTCAGCGATTTGTCTAAAATAGGAATCGTCAGGAGATAATTATAGGAAATACTTCTTTTCTTTTTTGCTCCTCTGAATTTCCGAAAATTGTTGAAGTAATTAAAAATCTTATTCCTCGAGCTTTTGACAGTCAAATTACGATGGTAATGTGATTATCTAAAGCTAATGATGACAAACATGAAAAAAAAAAAAACAATATAAGTTTTTAGTTTTTAATGTTGCACCGCACAAGCAACTAGACAAACCGATTTTTTATTGCATAAAGAAATAAAACAAATAAAGGAAAATCATGGGTTCCACATCAGTTATAATGCTTTTTTTTTTTTTTTTTTGCATAGTTTGTATAATGCAACGCAGGGTCACGCGTGATAGAAAAATTTATTAGTAAAGAAAAATGAAGAAAAATATTTAAAATGAAGGCAAATTCTGGAAAATTCAAGAGTTGCATCGCGGTTTCTAATATAATTATGCATGCTAAATTATCTAATCTGCGTAAATACTCGAATGCATCTGATAAGAATAGAGAAGTAAATATTTGTAAATATAATAAATCAAGAACGATCAATCATAAATGAAAAGATGAATAAGTCCTATGATTTAAGCATTGATCTCAATAAAGTTTCATACTCAGTACCACGGTTTTATATAGACACAATGAAATAATAAACAAAGAATTTTCTGCATACTTACGTACACCTACTTGCGTACACCTTGATTGTTTTAACAAATTTTAAATGAAATTTAAATGTATGTGTTAGAGAAAGATCTACAAAATGACTATGTTATAAAACAGCAAAAAATTAACATCTAGCTATATAAAGTAATCTTTTGTGCATCGTAAATCTTGAAAATTTTTTAATTCCTTACTTTTTATTTATGTTAGTTACTTAAAATAAAAATTGCTCTGTATTTTGGATTTACTTCAGTTAGTCAATTATTTTTATATAATTTATTTGAAATTTACGTAATTTTTAATGGCAAAAAATTTAGTAATACTTATTTAAAGTATCATCCTAGTTCAAGATACTTTATGCCGTATTCATTTCATATCATTTAAATAGAAGAGCATGGATAATTTGAAATTAAGACCTGAAACTTGAATTGACCATCCTCGAATGAACAGATTTATTTGAATAATCAAAATGCTGGCCTAACTCTCAACTAAGCAACTTGGTATATACAGGGTGTCTGAAAAGTCTGGAAACGGTCGAATAATTCGAAAAATATACATCGGATTGAAAAACGAAAAAATGCATGTTCAATGTTTTTGAAAAATCTATTTAGGGATATCAAAGTTCCACCCCCCCCCCCCACACACACACACACACACCAACTCATCTCCCTGTGGAGAAAAGGGGAAACTTTGAAATCTTAAATAATAACCCCCTTTTTGTTGAAGGGGCGAGGCCAACGAGGTAAGCGCGTAACATCAGAATATTAAATTCTTCAAATTAAAATTAACTCTGGTCTTCAACATGCAGAAAGAAAAGGAATTGCTTACCTTTTCTAAGGTCTATCCAATTTATGAAATATCTACTGGTTTATATATTTCAACTATTTGAGAATTTATTATAAACACTTCTTGAATAATCGTGTAGATGTACCACTGCTGAAATAAGACTTGAAAAAAAAAATTATATTAATGCACAATTCACATTGAATAAATAAGTTCACGTTTGGATTGATTTTAAAAATTATATTTTACATTACTTAAAATTTTAAAAGGTTTACATTTAGATTAATTTTAACATCAGGAAACATTTTTTCCTGTGACTTTACAGAATGAAGGATAGTAATACACTGACTCATTTTCACAAAGTTTGGAAAGTTACGAGTAAAGTTGCATCATTTCTTTGAAACAAATTGACGTTGAATAATTGTCCTTTTAAATGTTTTAGTTCTGTAATAAGTTTATAATGGCATAATCACAAATAACAAATTATAAACATATTTCACATTATTAGAAGAGAACGATTATAACGAGGTAATAAATCTCTATTGCTTGATAAACTTGAAACTTAAGAGTCATAAATTAGGTCACTTGTTTTAAGAGATGAGAGAAAAATTATCGTTGGGTTTTTATCTGCGTGCTTCATCATTTTCTTTATTTATTTATTTTACTTTGAGTGGAAAATATTAAGTGATTGAAATGAATGGATTAGTTTTCTACAATTTCCCCCTTAATCCGTTCATGGGGATTAACTAATATTTTCATTGAATTTCTGTGTTCGATGAATCGAGGCTTGGGTAAAGGTTTGGTAAGTGCATCAGCTATCATTTTTTCTGTTGGAAGATATCTTAACTCAATTATGCCTTCTTCGCTATATTGTTTAATGGCATTAAATTTGACGTCGATGTGCTTTGATCTTTTCGTGAATTTTTCTGATTCAACCATTTTTATGGTACTTTGATTGTCTTCATATAAAGTGATTGGTTTTTGCTGTGGAAAGCCTAGATCGTCAAGTAACTTCAATAACCAAATTATTTCTTGGCTAGCATGTGCTGCGGACACATATTCAGCCTCTGCTGAAGATAAGGCAATGCAACTTTGCCTTTTCGTCGTCCACTGAATTGGGTTGTTGCCCAACATATATAATATTCCCGATGTTGATCTGCGGGTTTTGGTATCACCTGCCCAATCGGCATCAGCGAATACTTTTAATATTGGTTCTTCATTAGTGTTAATTATTAATTTTAGTTCTTTAGTATGATATAGATATCTTATTATTCTTTTTACGGCTTGCCAGTCTTTTTCGCGAGGATTCTCATTTCGTCTGCTTAAAATGTTTACTGCTGCTGAAATGTCAGGTCTCGTTATGGTTGTTATATAAAGCAATGAACCAAGTGCCTGGCGATATTTAATATTATTTGGCATTATATTATCATCATCATTTAATTTGTTATATCCTGGTTCCATTGGAGTTTTGCACGGTTTGGAGTTTTCAAGATTGAACTTTTTCGCTAAATTTTCAATCTTAATTTTTTAATCAAGAGAATAACCGTTAGGTAATTTCTGAATTTGAGTACCTAAATAGTTACTAATATTGCCTAGATCCTTTAATTCGTATTCTTGTTTTAGAGAATTTACGATTTCTTCTATTATTTCATCTTTGCTGGCGATGAGTATATCATCAACATATATTATTATGTACGATGTATGATCTTTTTCTTTTCTAGTGAAAAGACATGTGTCTGCTGTACTTTGGATAAAGTTCAAGTTGTCTAGTGTTTCAGCGATTTTAATATGCCAAGCTCTGGCGGCCTGTTTGAGGCCATAGATAGCCTTTTTGAGCTTGCAAACTTTTTCAGGAAATTGTTCGTTTACATAGCCTTCAGGTTGATTTATATATATTTCTTCATTTAAGTTCCCATGAAGAAAAGCGGTGTCAATATCTACATGTCGCACATTCAAATTATTATAAGCTGCTGCTAAAAGAAGTGTTTTGATGGTACAATGTTGTGCTACTGGTGAAAATGTTTCTTGATAATCTTCCCCATATTTTTGACTGAAACCTTTGACAACAAAACGTGCTTTATATTTTTGTGTATTTCCTGAACTATCAATTTTTCGTTTGAAAATCCATCTACTTCCTATGATTCTTTTATTAAGAGGAGGATCGACTAGATCCCATGTATTATTTTTCATTAACGATTGTATTTCGTTTTCAGTGGCTTTAAGCCAGTTTTTCTTTTCTAGTGGATTGTTTATTTTGATAAGCTGTTTCCAGTTTTCAGGTTCTGTTGTATCGCAATCATTTGCTAAAGCAATAAAATTGTCGGAAGTATATCTTTGAGGTGGTACTCCTCTGTTTTGTCTTTCAGATCTACGAGGTTGATGTGTTTCTGATTGTTTGGGCGCGTCAGGTGTACAGGGTGTGTCACCTATTTCTATTTCAATGTATTTTTTATCTTCAATTAATTGTTCGTGATCATTAATTTTCTCGTTTAAATTGTTCAGTTTTTCTTCCAGAAATTTTACAGATCTGGAAATTATTATTTCACCATTTTTAGTGAAAACGCGGTATCCCTTTGTATTATTATCATAGCCCATGAAGATACCCTCTTCTGCTGTGTCATCTAGTTTAGATCTTTTGTGTTTGTTTATGTAAGTGTATACTTTACAGCCAAATACACGTAAATAATAGAGATTTGGTTTTCTTTTGAACCAAATTTCATATGGCGTTTTATTTGTCAATTTAGTGGGGAGCCTATTTTGGAGGTGATTAGCAGTATTTATCGCTTCACCCCAGAACCTATGAGGTAAATTTGCTTCGGATAATAGGCTTCGTGTCATTTCAATTAAACTTCTGTTTTTTCTCTCAGCAATGCCATTCTGGCTGGGACAAAATGGAACTGTGTATTCATGTTTTATACCATGTTCCCTTAGAAAGGCTTCTGTTTTATTTCCTATGTATTCCCCACCGTTATCCGATCTAATCGCCGTCGGATATTTTCCTTGTCTGGTTTTGACCATTTGTACATAGTCTTTTATTTTTTCATAAACTTCATCTTTACTTTTTAATAAGTAAATAACTGTGAATCTAGAACTGTCATCTATGAATGTAAGGAAGTAATTTTTTCCTCCTATTGTGGGTGTTTTAAAAGGCCCACATAAATCAGTATGTACTAAATCTAATACTTTTGTTGTTTTATTTTCGATAGATTTAGAGTACGGTGCATTTGTTGACTTTGTTTTTATACAGGTTTCACAGTTTGTTTTATGATTACAGTTATTTATTTTTATCCCACTGGCCAAGTCATTTTTGACTAATTCTTTTATACTTTCATTATTTCTGTGGCCAAGGCGTTTATGCCAAATTTCGAGGCAATCTTTATTTCTGCAATCATGTGCAATGTTTATTTTATTTTGAGAACTTTCTTCTAGTGTTTCAACTTGATATAAGTTATGTTTCTTAAATGCTTCTAAGTATATATTTCCACTGCACGATAGTATGCATTTTTCATTTTCGAAAAATACTTTGTAGCCATGTTCTGTGGCTTTACTTACGGAAATTAAATTTGATTCCAATTGTGGAACAAATAACACATTTTTAAGTGTAATTCTATTTATACATCCATCAGATGTCTTTGTCATTATTTGTGTTTCGCCGGTTCCGTAAGAATTTAATGTATTCCCATTAGCAATTGTTACTGTAGTTTTTTCAGTATCGTTGAATTTTGTAAATATATCCCTATCGTTCGCTATATGCGAAGACGCTCCTGAGTCAATTAACCAGGTTTTATTAGCGGGATTGACAATTATGAATGCTGCATCTTTATGTTCACTTTTATTTATTTGTACCTGTTCATCTGTTTTTGATTCATTCATTTTATTTTTACTATCACCTTTTGTATTTTCAAAACACAACGATGTGTACTTTTTGTATTTGTATTGTGTTTTAGGTGTAGTGGTCTGTGTGTTTCTGTTCTTGAGATGCCAGCATTGTTTGTAAGTGTGATTTGATTGTTTACAGTAGGTACAATATTTGTTTTGCCCTTTATAATCTTGAGTGTATTTCTTTTGTGTTTTAAACACCTTTTGTGAGTTTTCAACTTGCTCACTATTTTCTACCCGTTTATTAAATTCATCAGTAAGTTTGCTCTTGATGAATTCGGGAGTTAATTCAATTTCATTTCGGGCTTCGAGAGCTGTTATTAGAGTATTATAACTCGCAGGTAACGAGCACAATAGAAGTGCAGATAAATGCGAGTCGGTTATGTTCTCTCCTATTGCGGAGAGCTTATCTTTTATTTCCAGTATATTAGTAATGTGTTTGTGCATGTTCCCATTTTCGGGAAGTTTTGCACTATACAATTTTCGTAACAAATACAATTTACTGGACAAATTGGCTCTCTCATGAATATTTTTTAAACTATCCCATGTCTGTTTTGCTGTTTCTAAATGTTTTACATGAACTATTTGCGTATCGTCTATACTCAGGTTTATTAAAGCGCGAGCTTTTGCATCCTTTTTTCTCCAATCTTCGTTAATTGGTGTAGGGGGTTCCTGAGTTACGAGTTCGTACAAATCTTCCTTAATTAACAACATATTAATTTTAAACTTCCATATAGAATAATTATTATTGTTTAATTTATCTACTATTTGCATTTCCTTTATTGTCGCCATCTCGAAGAACTTGTTTATACAGTTTTTAAAGTTTTATTAGTTTAAATAGTTTATTAAATTCAATTATGTTTTCTTGAATTTTTAATCTAGCATAAGAGCTGAGTATTATTTTTATTAATTAGAGTCAATTATTAATCCTTAAGAATAAATTCTGAGTTCATATATTCATCAGTCTCATGATCACTGTTGAAGGGGCGAGGCCAACGAGGTAAGCGCGTAACATCAGAATATTAAATTCTTCAAATTAAAATTAACTCTGGTCTTCAACATGCAGAAAGAAAAGGAATTGCTTACCTTTTCTAAGGTCTATCCAATTTATGAAATGTCCACTGGTTTATATATTTCAACTATTTGAGAATTTATTATAAACACTTCTTGAATAATCGTGTAGATGTACCACTGCTGAAATAAGACTTGAAAAAAAAAATTATATTAATGCACAATTCACATTGAATAAATAAGTTCACGTTTGGATTGATTTTAAAAATTATATTTTACATTACTTAAAATTTTAAAAGGTTTACATTTAGATTAATTTTAACATCAGGAAACATTTTTTCCTGTGACTTTACAGAATGAAGGATAGTAATACACTGACTCATTTTCACAAAGTTTGGAAAGTTACGAGTAAAGTTGCATCATTTCTTTGAAACAAATTGACGTTGAATAATTGTCCTTTTAAATGTTTTAGTTCTGTAATAAGTTTATAATGGCATAATCACAAATAACAAATTATAAACATATTTCACATTATTAGAAGAGAACGATTATAACGAGGTAATAAATCTCTATTGCTTGATAAACTTGAAACTTAAGAGTCATAAATTAGGTCACTTGTTTTAAGAGATGAGAGAAAAATTATCGTTGGGTTTTTATCTGCGTGCTTCATCATTTTCTTTATTTATTTATTTTACTTTGAGTGGAAAATATTAAGTGATTGAAATGAATGGATTAGTTTTCTACACTTTTTTATTGGAGATTCGGATTCTACAGGAAAAAATACGTAATTTTTGTCTTGAACATTTTCTTCGGAAAAGCGTAAATGGCGCCGTAGTAGAGGAAAACGCAGTAAGAATCGTTTACATTGAAATGTCTAGAAATGGTCGAATAATTCGAGATATATACAGGGTGGTTATAATTAAACTTCTCCTATAAACAGCATCCTACAGCGCAAACGGGTCAACGGAATCCAACGAAATTTGGTATATAGACTATACACGAGATGCGCTCACGGAATTTCGAAAAAAAAAAATTAGTTCCAAAATGTCCACCAGAAGGCGCCTTTTCCGGAAAAACATTAAATTTAACACAATAAACGACCAAAACAGAATCCTAAAACAATATTAACATTTATTGACTATATTCTGATCACCTTGTCATCGAACCAAATTAACTAAAGGTAAGGAAAAAATAACAGTGCGTTGTTTGTGAAAAAAAGTTCAGTTTGCAGAAACAAGAACGAATTAGGACGAAATTGCACAAAAGCAGTTGTTGATTGAGTCCAGGACGATGTAGGGAAAGATGCTCCATGTGACCACCCTCATTCACCTGCAAAATTTCAAGCCGATGGACAGTGTGTTCAACAACAGATCGTAACTGATCAGTTGTGATGATTCGCATTTGAAGTGTTATGGAGTTCTTTAAGTCATTCAACGTCGCAACACCTCCACGATACACCAGACTTTTTAAATGGCCCCATAACCAGAAATCGGACGGATTTAGATCCGGCGAACGTGGTAGCCATGAATTACGAAAGAAGCGACTAATAACACGTTCGTCTGTGAAGCGTTGGAGCAATAGCTCCTTCACGGACACAGTGATATGTGGTAGCGCACCATTTTGCATGAAAATGGTCGATGTAAGGACCCGCCTTTGCTGTAGTTGCAGCACAACAAACGTCTGCAGCATGTCATGGTACCGACGCCCATAACAGAACATGCGACAGGACCCCGTGCAGTTATTTCCTCAAAGAAGAATGGCCCAAGGATGAATGTCGCCGTGAATCCACACCAGTCACCTTTGGAGAATGTAGGTGCATTTCAGTGTGCATCCGCGGATTTTCCTGAGCCCAAATGCGGCAATTGTGTGTGTTGATTGTCCCAGTGAGGTAGAAATGAGCCTCGTCACTCCACAGAATATTCCAAGGCCATGACAGATCAACAGTCATTTTGTTGAAAAAACTGACTGCAAATGAGAGACGTTGTGGCTTGTCCCTATCCAACAACTCTTGGGTTTGGTGGATCTTGTATGGGAAGTAGTGCATTATGTTTCTGAGCATTTTTCGGACTGAACTGTAAGAATAGCCTGTCTGTCGAGAAACGGCACGTGCGCTACTCCCCCCAAACTCTGATATCTGTGACTGTGCGACAACAGCTGTCTTGACGGCATGTATTAACAAGTACCGGTGTGACAGGTTTACGGATTCTTCCAGGTTGAACTCCTAATTTCCCCGTCTCTTCAAATCTCATAATCATGGCCCGGATACCTTTAGTAGACATTGGTCCACGCCGTAGGTTCTTTATACGACGAAATTCACGAACTGCAGCAGAATCATTCCCCTTGTTTTCGTAAAACAGCTTCACCAATAACGCACGTTCAACTAAAGATACCGTCATCATTACAGCCGGAAACATCGACATAAACCATGACAACGTCTGCAAACGTGTTATACCCTAACCTGTTTTGCATAAAGCTTCCTCTTCTTCGCAAGCATGCAAATCTCGACATTTTTCCCCAGAACTGACAGCTTTTCCCGGTTTTACATCTTATTACTCATAATTCTTGTTCTGGATTGTTAATATTGTTTCTGTATTCCGTTTTGGTCATTTATTGTGTTAAATTTAATGTTTTTTCCGGAAAAGCCGCCCTCTAGTGCACATTTTGGAACTAATATATTTTTTTTTCGAAATTCCGTGAGCGCGTATAGTCTATATACCAAATTTCGTTGCATTCCGTTCACCTGTTTGCGCTGTAGGATGCTGTTTATAGGGGAAGTTTAATTATAACCACCCTGTACATCTGATGGAAAAACGGAAAAATGCATTTTCAATAGTTTTGAAAAATCTATTTAGGGACATCAAAGTCCCCCCCCCCTAACTCTGCCCCCTGGGGGAAAGGGGATAACTTTGAAATCTTGAATGATAACCCCCCCCCCTTTTTTTATTGCAGATTCAGATTCTACAGAAAAAATATGTAACTTTTGTATTTAACATTTTCTTCGAAAAATCGTAGATGGCACTGTTATCGAACAAAATGTAATGAGAATCATTTCCATTGAAATGTCTGGAAACTGTCAAATAACTGGAGAAATATACATCGGATTGAAAAACGGAAAAATACGTGTTCAATATTTTAGAAAAATGGCAACTTTTGTATCCCTAAATAGATTTTTCTAAAATATTGAACACGTACTTTTCTTTTTTCCAATCCGATGTATATTTCTCGAGTTATTCTACCGTTTCCAGAAATTTCAATGGAAACGATTCTCACTACATTTTACTCTGAAGCCGAATCTGCAATAAAAAAAAAGGGGGGGGGTTATCATTTAAGATTTGAAAGTTGCCCCCCTTTCCCCCCAGAGGGCAGAGTTGGGGTGGGGCCAAGTTTAATATCCCTAAATAGATTTTTCAAAACTATTGAACATGGTTTTCTCCGTTTTTCAATCCGATGTATATGTCTTGTTTCCAGACTTTTATGACACCCTGTATATCGATATAGAAAATAAATAGCAAATTTCATTACAGCTATGTTTTTTTCCGTTCTAGTCAACACAATTGTCATTTTTATCATCATCAATACCGTATTAAAACTGCCGTATATAATAGAAGTCATATCCAACAGCGATGTAATGGATGTTTACGTTGTCATCTAATTTTGAATTTATAACATTAAAATATTAAAATAATTTATTTTAATTAAATGAGATTCATTTAAATATCTATGAAAAGAACTTTTTGAAAGAAACTTAAACGAGTCAACACGTTGATTTGATCCTTTTTTTTGGTTTAATATGACTTTCGAGGGAAAAATTATGATTATGTATATGCATTATGCAAAAAAAGTAAGATGTCTATAGTTCATATTAATACTAAATGCCGTAATGTATACAGTAATGCAGAATATATATATATATATATAGTTATCAATAGCTATAATTTTTAAAGTCCTTCCGGCCTGTACCGGGAGGAAAAGGTAGCTTTCCGATAGCTTCGTTTTATAATTTTATCTAATGCTAATCTAAAGCAGTAAGCTAAAATGCAAAGAATCCGATTACAGAAGATTCGTTAATACTGAATTTGTATAAGAAATTCAACAAATTAGTCAACTACAGCCAAGTTGGCTTCATTTATGGAAACTTAATTTTGGTCGCCAAATTTAACAATATTTCCCCAAGTGTCGCCAAGTTTGGCGACAATTTAACGCTAACGGATATAAATATAGTTTTATGCGTATGAAAAGGATTACAACAATCAAAGAAAAAAATTTGCGAAAAATCCAGTTCATTAAAACTCATAAATTAATCCCTGATTTGTTCTAATCTGCTGTCTTGTTTAAAAATGTCAACCACTCTAGAATTTCACACTACAATATCTCAGCCATTTTTTAAAATAGAGGCAAAATCCCTGTATCAAGGCCTAATATTTAAGCAAAAAAATAAATTTGAATTTCGAATATTTTGTATACTTTATGTAGTTTTAAATCTTTTAGGGGTCACCATTTTCAAACAAGATGGCGGACCAAGCTGGCCAACGAACTAGGTCCAGATATTGGTGAGCGTGAGCCTAATGCACACGCTTAGTTTCATCCAAAACGGTTTATAAATACGAGTGCTATCGTATGACATAGATCAGATATATTTGAACGGAGGGTGGTTTTGGGGTCTGGGGGTCAATGTACCAAATACTAGGGGGCTCAGCCCCCATACTCGCTAACGCTCGCCAACCCCCCGTGAATTGCAAAGCAATTCACATTGAGACAGCTACGCGGTCCATGTTCGCTTCGCTCGCTCGCCCCTTTTTATTTTTGCCATAATTCTAGCCTGAATAAATACTACCATAATTAATTTGAACATATGAAATTGACAATTTTTTTAATGTAAAAAAGTAATTGAAAACTCCGTTGAAAACACAACTAAAAATGCATTTAGTTGGAGCTACTAATGGGCATATAAATCATTTAAATACTATGAATAAAGGATCTTGGAAAATAATTTGTTTAAAACTTATTGCACCTATAATATTGTACAGCACGGCTTATTCATAAAAAAAAAAAAATTAAAAAAAAAAATCACTACGTAATAGGAAGATAGTTTATCAGGAATGATTGTTTATATTTCATTCAACATTTTACTCTTCTAATTGATTATAGATTTCTGCAACAGATTGCAGCAGGTGCAACCTAGACAGTTGATACTTTTACTATATCTCTGATTTTTCATGTGAGTGAAATTCATAAATAAATTCTAAATAAGAGTTGAGAACGGCTGCAATAGGTAGCTTTTTACTTTTTTTAATGAAGCTACCTAATATAGAGCAGTTTATAATAGTTATGATAGTATTCTGAATTACGTTCCAAAATTAATTAAAATTTATTTAAATGAGATTTTTTTCTCCATTTTTTTAGTTCAATTTATGTAAAAGTATAAATTATTTTTTTATACTAATAAGATTAAAACTACGCAAAATACAATACGCAAAAATAAAATATATGTATATATTAATTATTCGCTCGCAACATTATACACACCTGTTGTTTTTATACGCGTCATAACGTTGATAAATAATATTCACAGTTATAGCAACAGGTATTTTTTGTACGCTAAGCAAGAAACACTTCTTATTTCGATAGAATAATATTCTAAGCAATTTATTTAAGGTTTATCATATACTTTTTATTAAATACTAGCAGACCCATTCAGTTTTACCCGTTATATCCATGCGAGACTTCCGGGTAAAACTATCACCGCCGTACCCAAGTTCTGGAGAAGATTTAACGAGCACGACCAAGATGAGTCCTGTGTGATCTACTGCAGGTGCGGCATCGCCACCTACGCGTCACCCCCATTTCTCAAGTGAAGGACGATATGGTCACTACGACAGCATGCGACGCGACGGTGGAACCCGTGCCCTAAGGGGAGCCACCGCGCTACACTTGAGGACGCCCCAAAGTCCCCCAGCAGCTTATGGGAACCAGACTCCCATAGGGGAGCTGGCCAGATTTCCCAGACCCGTACTTTGGGTAAAATGAACAAAAATGTAATATCCTAAAACTACGCCGATCACAATAACAGAGCTGTGTGCATGCAATGCATTCGCGCTCATAAATCCTTCTATATATAAAAAAAAGTAATGGTTTGGAAATGGGCCAATGAAAATTTGCGTAGATACCGCGAAACGTATCTGATTGGTCAGAGCTTTCAGACTTTTCTTATGGGGAATTAACATGAAAGTAGAGAATTTAGATAGAATGGGCGCTATTAGGGGGGTTACCAAGGGGAAGGTACCCGGGTCTGTCGCCAAGTTTGTCGCCAACTTGGCGATATTTCCAGTATTTCGCCAAATTTCCATAGACTACCATTGAAATCCAATAGCGTTTACTCGCTTGCAAAAAAATCAACAAATTGAGATATTGCAATGCAACAAAAAATAATATTAGCTTATGAATAGAGCTTAATTGAACTATTTAGATTATTTTTAAGCACAAACACTAACTATTTACAATATTCGTAACACTATATATACAATTGGCACTTGTCAGTTATCCTGTCGACCAAATTACTGTCGCCAAATTCATATATATTAAACAAGCAAGGGATTTTTCCGATTATGAATGATATAGTAAACGACTGGGAAGATTTTCACGAGACTTGCCTCCTATACTAAATCGAGCACGAGAAAAAGATCTAGCTAGGTTCCGAATACAAGAAAATTTGTTTTTACAGGGTAAAACAAACTCAGCGCTGAAAATGTTTTTTGTTATAAATGGAAAAATACTCAAACGATTTACACGAAATGTGTTGCCTATACTAATTCGAGCACGAGAAATCCATCTAGCTAGGTTTCGAATTCGGGAAAGGTCATTTTGATCTATTAAAACAAACTCAGCACTAAGAGTGCTTGGCTAGGGCACGATTACGCGGTGGGTTGGTGAGAGTAGCGAGCAGGGTCTTTAAAAAAAAAGCAAGTCTTAAAAAAGCAAGTCTTAAAATAAATCAAGTCTAACAAATAAAGCAAGCCTTAAAAAAAAAGAAAAGAAAGAAACAATCGCAATTATAGTAAAATCTCTCAGCTTTATAAATGAGCGTTTTCTTTGGCGCGCGTAACAGAAAAAAAAAAAAAAAGAAAGAAAGAAAGAAAGAAACTGAAGAAAGAAAACGCATTTAATGTTTCCAAATTGTGTAGCGTTTTGCGAAATTCTGATTCGTATAGTTTGAAAAAAAAAAAAACAAGTTGGAAATTGTACGTCAAACGTGACAAATGAGGTGCGTTCGTACTATAGCCAGGTATATAAGTATTTAGAACTTGATGATTTTTTATTCTGTGTAGTTGTGGCACGCGTTTTTAAATTTAACTCATTTTTGTGAATATTGCTTTGTGTGTATAAATTCCAAAGATCATATACAGGGCTGCACAAAAGATGTCGAGTACATTATCGTTCATAGACCAAAATTGCCGAATGGAAATTTTCAACTGTGCTGTGCGTTTTCAAACTTAACTAAATTTTAGCACAGCATATATCATATATGTACAAATCTATTGATCATATACAGGGCTGCAGAAAACAATTCGGATATTTTTTCTATTATTAATGATAACTTTCTGAAGCTGTGTTTTCAAATATGTTATTTGTTTTCTAAATTTATTTACTGAGACATCATGTTTCACCTTTATAAAGTTTTGTTGCAGTATTCTGAATGTGTTGGAAAGTGTTTCATAATGTATGCTTAACACATGATTTATCGTTCTTGTTTTAAATAGAAACTGAAAAAAGACATAATTTTTAGTCGAATGGCTATTTTCGTTTTTTCTGTGACAATTTGATATTAAAATGCATGATGTGTTCTCTCTCTCTCTCTCTATCTCTCTTTTTTTTTTTTTTTTTTTTTTTTTTTGTGTGTGTGTGTGAACTCTACACATGCTATGATTTTTTCTTTAATTCTTGCGCATTTTTTAGAGTGAGTGTGGCAACAGAAGAGAAAAAAATTACAGTAGGGAATTAACAAAAAATACATAAATTTGTAAACGATACCTTATGGCTGGTGGTTGAATAAAGCGGTAATGAGAAATTTTTTAAATAGCCAGCATTTTTGCCAGGTTCTAAATCTTATGTATATGAAGTTATCGGTCAAAAATTGTAGATTTGTATACACTATAGATAGTGATTTATATATAGATTGATTATAGGAAGAATCTTACTTTTAGGAGCCTTTTATTGTCTCTCTCAAAAGAAACACGTATCTGTTCTTCCTGTACCTTCGTTAGATATTTTAATTTATTTCTCTCAGAAAAAAGGCCTTTCTTTCTGCAAATAATATATTATTTACAACGTTATTTACTGTAGTATACATGTATGATTTATTAGTATTCATTCATTTTTTTTAATCTATAATGAAAAAAAGAGAACCAGAACCTAATCTTTTTTCTTCTTTCTTAAAACAGAATTTGTCATAAAGGAGGGAATGGCCAGGCTCAAATATAAGTAATAGTCCTTTAAATAAAATATATTAAATAAAATATATTATATATATATATATATATATATATATATATATTAAAAATAAAATATAAAAATATATTAAATATAAAAATAAAATATAAAAATATATTAAATAAAATAAAAACTTGTTGATAAATATAATATCGTATTATTCCATTTTACGTACTGTAGATTTCAAGAGAAACCGTTTAATAAATGGGAATGTACAATTCGAAAATATTTTGTCTGACTAGTTTGAAAAACAAATTTCATATTTTAAACTTTACGAACTGAATCTCATGGTTAGTTATATCAAAACCGTGTGTGATTATGTGTGTCTCGCTTTATTTACATTTCTTGTGTCTCAGTGAATTATCATGGATGCATTTATAAAAGTGATGTTATATAAAAGTGCAAAATATACTAAAATAAAATGAGTACGTGTGTTTTTCAAAATTGAAACTTAAATACTCGAAACCATTACAAACATAGAAAATAACTCAAAAACGAACTACATTATTTTTTCGATATCCCAATTTTTAACGGTGTATTAATTTTTTTTTGCTAAATATAACTTACTGCGTTTTTTAATGAGGCTTAAAAATCGCTTATTCAATTCAAGATTTTATAACTACTTCGTTTTTAGAAATACTTTGTGCACCCGCAATAACCTGGGATGACTCGGAAAAGGGTTAATCAATTCTTCTTTTGCAGTTTTCTAATCACCTGTTGCTTTTCGTATAAATATAGTGATAAATTACAACTCAAAGTTATGGCAACAGGTTCTTCTTGTTTTTGTGCGTATAGCACGACTTACTTCTAATTCCGGTGGAGCAACTTCCTAAGCCACTTATTTATATTTGTTCAATCTTTTATTAAATATTATATGAGAGATCTTACTTTTAGGAGACTTCTAATGTCTCTCTCAAAAGAAGCACGTATCGGTTCTCCGTGGACCTTATCCAGTTATTTCAGTGTATTATTGCTTTAGAGGGAAAGAGGTTTCTTCTTCTACAAGTAATACATTATTTACAACAGTATTTATTATAAGGTTCAAAATTCAAACAAGAAATAGGGTTACTAAAATTTTAATCTCATCATTTACCAAACTAATTATATCTAACACTTATCATTCTTTTTACAGGCAATTGGAAGTTTATTGATTAGTAATGCAAGGTTGTTCTTGTGTTTTCTCTTTTATTTCAAACATGAGCCGAAGAGAAAATGAAGCATTTTCAAAACGTGTTGTCCAATAATGGGAAAACATTACTGGAAGCGATGAAACAACGACAATTAAACAATTTCTAAACGAATAACAGAGCAAAATAACTATTTATCGACTAATAAACAGATATAAAGAAAATAAAACGGAAAAATACAAAAAACGGTACTTTCGTGTTATAGCGGCCCCCAAGAATGAATCGTCAAGTGACTAAAATTTATTGCCAAATTATAAAGCATATATGACATTATAATAATACTATGATGTATATTACATTTCGTAACGTACATGAAGAAATTATAGTCATATATGACGCATATATGATGTATATATATGGTATGTGTATAAGATGTATATGTCGTAGGCTAATTAGGAAATCCGGCTCTTTGAAAAGATCCGGTCTAATTGGAAAATCTTCTCCCTTTTCCCAATCAGCCTGCTATTTTTCAGGCGTATTGCAAAGAGCCTAGAGAACGTTAGGCTAATTGGAATATGGTCATTTATTTCTCAATCAGCCTGATAATTTTTAGGCTTATTGCAAAGAGTCTAGATAGCGTTAGGTTAATTGAAAAATGGCCACGCCTATTTAGAAAATGACCAGCTCTTTGTCAATATATGGTGTTGTGCCCCACTCGAACCTGAAAATTTAATTCGAAGTCGACCTGAACCCGACAGAAAAATTCCATCAAACCGTAATTCGATCCTAAAAGGAAAAAATAAATTCTTTCGAGTCGCAACCCGACCCGAACCAAAAAACTGAAGTAAACCCGAAACCCGAGCTGAACATGACAAAAAAATCCATCGGACCGTAAACCGATCCGAACCCGACAAAATATATTCCTTCATGTCACAACCCGACCCGAACCTGAAACTTCGAAATTAACCAGTAACCCAACACGAACAAGACATAAAAATTCCATCGAACCGTAACCCGATCCAAACCCTAAAAAATAAATTCCTTCGTGTCGCAAACCAACCCGAACCTGAAAATTGAAGTTAACCCGAAACCCGACCTAAACTAAGAAAAAATTTCCGTCGAGCCGTAACCCAATCCGCTCATGACAAACTAATTTCTGTCGTCATGCAACCGGACCAGAAGCTGAAAATTGAAGTTAACTCGAAATCCGACTAGAACCCGACAAAAAAAATCCATCGAACCGTAAGCCGATCCGAACCCGACAGAATAAAATCCGTCGCAACGCAACTCGATCCGAAGCTGAAATTTCAAGTTAACCCGAAACCCGACCCGAACCTGAAAATGTAAGTTAACCCACCGGAAAATTGAAGTTAACCGAAAGCCGACCGAAATCAGACAAATAAAAATCCAACGATACGTAATCCGATCCGAACCGGAAAAAATAAATTCCTTCGTGTCACAAACTGATCCAAAACAGAAACTTCAAGTTAACCCGAAACCCGACCCGAATCAGACAAAGAAATCCAACGAACCATAGCCCAATCCGAACCCGAAAAAATAAGTTCCTTTGTCTCCCAACCAGACTCGAACCTCAAAATTGAAGTTAACCTGAAACCCGACGAATCTGAAAATTTATGCTAACCCGAAACCCGACCCAAATCTGAAAATTTAAATTAGCCCGAAACCAGACCCGAAACCGACAAAATTAATCCATCGGACCGTACCTAATCCGAACTCGACAAATTAAATTCCTTCGTATCGCAACCCGACCCGAAACTGAAAATTGAAGTTAACCCGAAAGCCAACCCGAACCAAACAAATAAAAATCCATCGATACGTAATGCGACCCGAATCTGACAAAATAATTTTCGTCGTCGCGGAACGCGATCCGAACCAGAAAATTGAAGTTAACCCGAAACCCGACCGGAACCAGACAAAAAAAAGCCATCGATCCTTAACCCGATCTGAATCTGACAAAATAATTTCCGTCGTCATGCAACTCGACCCGAACCTGAAAATTGAAGTTAACTCGAAACCCGACCGGAATTCGACAAAAAAATCCATCGAACCGTAACCCAATCCGAAACCGAAAAAATAAATTCCTTCGTCTCGCAACCCGAGATGAACCTGATTTTTTGACCCTGAAATTTAAGTTAACCCAAGAACCGACCCGAACCTGACAATTTAATTTAATCCGAAACCTAAAAACCGAAAATTATTTTGTCAGGTTCGGATCGGATTACGTATCGATGGATTTTTATTTGTTTGGTTCGAGTCGGCCTTCGGGTTAACTTCAATTTTCAGACTCGGGTTGAGTTGCGAGACGAAGGAATTTATTTTTTCGGGTTGGGCTACGGTTCGTTGGATTTTTTTGTCTGGTTCGGATCGGGTTTTGGGTTAATTTGAATTTTATTGTTTGGATCGGGTTGTGACACAAAGGAACTTATTTTGTCGGGTTTGGATCGGGATACGGTTCGATGGAAATTTTTGGCGGGTTCGGATGGGTTTTGGGTTAACTTCACTTTTCTGGTTCGAATGGGGTTGCAGCATAATCGTATTGTGGGAGCAGCTATAACACGAAATAATCGAAAAAATTGCGGCGTCTACAAACTCTATTATGATAGAGAAAAAGTAAGGCTCGATTCACTTTCCCCTAGAAATCTCAAATCTACACCTTATCCAATAAATCCTACTCATCATATTCAAATTTATCCTTCAACATTTACCAATAGCTAATTTCCTCCTACAAACTTAAACTCATCAATACATTCTATACCGCAGCAATTCCGCCCAAATTATGATCAACAAGCTTCATCGGCTAATGATTACATCTACAGTTCCAATCTGGCCCAACCCCCGAGACCTCTCAAGACCCAAAGTGGGTTTTAGACCTGCCTATTGCTTTAGCTGTACATAGTTTTGTATATAATTCATTTTTCACCGTCTTTGTTTTTCTCATCAATGTGTATGTATACACAAAGAAGAGTCACTGTTTCACAATTTGTAATAGACTATGCGTATTATCTTCATCTAGCATAAATTTCATAGATCTACTCATCGAATCAAGATCGCCATTGATCTAATGCATTACATCGTATATTCATCTTGGTGATGATATTCTATGCATCTCATTTTTATTTTCTCATTGTGCTTTAAATCGTCATATTTATCATTGTGTTCTTTTTAGTATTATTAAACTTACAAATATTGTTTTGATTATATATATCATCATCCCACCCTCTATCGCGCTTTCCGGCGGGCTCAGCTTCGGCTGAATTATGTATTTTTTTATACCTCAATAAAGAGGACCGGGGGTAACATTTATGCTCTACAGAATTGGTTTCCTAATCTGAGCAGTCCTTCTTGGGCAGTAAAAGGGCGTACACAATCTAAATCTACACTAAAAATCATTCAGAAAGTAGAGAGTATTTTCATGAAAAACCTTTCAATTTTCACAAGAACAGCTGCTAAAATATTTAAATTAACGCAATCAACTTTAATGTATGTTAAAAAGAAAAAACCAAACTGGGAATTAGAGTACTTGCAAAGAAGCTGCTCCAAAATACACGGAGAGCTGGAACAAATGAGCAAAATTAAAGTGTCGACGTGTTTATGGAGAAATACTTGTGAAAACTCTCTTGATTTTGGATGATGGAACTTATGCGCCTAAATATCCACCAGACATACCGATACATAAATATTTGTAGGTTTCTAACCCCCAAAAAGTTGATTATAGACATAAGCCAATCTTGAGAAAAAAAAATCATATATATATATATATATATATATATATGTATATTTTTTTTTTTTTTTTTTTTTTAAGTATGGCAAGCTTTTGATAGTGCTTGAAATGTATCAGAATTATTTGTTTGTGAAGGCTTTGGAATTCTAAAATTTATCATGAGCAGTGTATCAAAAAGTATTTGATTTTTTTTTTCATTAAGAGGTATTATAAAATTTATGAAGTATTTTTTTTTGTCAGGTATGGTCTCTTAACATTATGCAAAAAATATGTAACGTTATCTGAAATCTGAAAACATTGAATTCATAGAAATATCTAAAAATTTGCCTAATGTTCCTCAGACTAAAGGGATAGAAAAAGTTCGGGTTTTATGTAAAAAGGAATGCAGAAAATAGAAAAAAGTTCCTAAAACACTTAATAGATTTCGCCGAATATGGAAAAGAATACGCTTTAAAGTAATACGTAAACATGTAAAAAAGGTGATGGATTATGCTCAATAGCGAAGACTCGATTTCCGTTTAAATATAGTTTTGTAATAGTTCACTTGTTAAATTGCATTGTATTCTGTTTTATAAAAGAAAGTCGCGTTTATTTGCAGAAGCAATTAATTTAGTAACTGTACTTATTTTCCAAACCTTATAACTAGTTGAGAGACAGTCCATTGAGTTGCATTTGCATTGTATGACTTTTTATCTTTCAACTTTGGGAAGAAAAAGAAAGTAAAGAAATTTAATGTTATGCTACATGTAGAAAAGATTTAAAATTTTAATTTTCTTAAATGTATTATAATAAGTAAAAAATAATATTTGCTAGGTCGATTAAATAAAAATTGCAAAAGTTTACATGATTATGATACAAATATGATTAAATGTTGCAATTTTCTGAATAAAATACACGTTTTAAATTATGCCATTTTTTACGTCATCTAGTCCTTTGGAGATCTAATTTTAGAACTCTGGAATAAAGAGCCTGTGAAATTTATACCATTTTCACACAATTATAGTAAAATATTTTAGTTTTATGAATAAAAATGCATGTGTTTTTTAGTGATGCTATTTTTACTTGCGAAACATGCCAGTTTTAGGATCCTTGAGAATACAAAAGCCTTCTACGTTGCAATTTTCTCAATAAAATGCATGTTTTCCATTACGTCGTTTTTAAAGATTAAAGCATTTTAGCTCTTTGAAGATTTTTACCATCATTTGAAAACTCTGGAATAAAGAGCCTGTAAAACTTATGCCATTCTGGAGCAATTATTGAAAAATATTTTAGTTTTATGAATAAAAATTAATGCTTTCTTTTTAAAATGATATAATTTTCAGCCACGAAAACATTCCACTTTTAGGATACTTGAGAACAGTTTTAAACACTAATTAAATTAAAAACACTACAAAAAATTTTGTAATGAGAAGTTGACATTACAAGAGATATATAATAAACACCATTCATTATCCCCCCCCCCCTTTTCTCCCTCTTTTTCACAACAATGCTTCAAGCCAACGGCTACCATTTGAATTCCTAACAGAAATTTCATTAAAAATTTTAAAAAATAATAATATCTCTGAAATTAATTAAAATTTCGAAATTCCAAGCGCTATTGTAACATTCTTGGATGATTACGAATAATTTATGCTCTTCTCAGCTTAGCGGTTCTCGAAAGAGCAAAAGTGAAATTTACGCATACAATCAGATTTTAATATAGGATTCATGTATGATTTTCTAGATTTCATATTAATTTGGTGCGCAAATTTGTTACTATTTTTTTTTTTTTTCTAAATCAAGACTTAAAAAATCGGTTAATACAAAGTTTCAGCTATTTTGTACACAATTGATTTTCAGAAACACTAAGTGATATAATTGTAAAAAAAATTCCTTTTTTCTTATTTTATTAGCTTAAAGCTTGTAGGACTTCCGAAAGAATAAAGATGGATAATTTTAGAACAGGGTTCCTACAGGTTGAGGAATTTCTCTGACTTTAGATTGGAGATATATACCAGAATTTCCTTAGAGAAAAACTCGCCTAATGCAGTCGCGTGAGTGCATAATTCTAGTCTTTCTATAAGAAAATACTAGTATTTTACTTGAAACTGTAGGAATCTTGTAAAATTATTTAAAGAACTTTTATTTTAATGATAAAAACTAGACTTTAATCAATATCTTGATTTGGAAATGATGAGTTTGGTTTGATAATTTATAAATTTAGAATTAATTATTTATAATTACCAGGCAATCTAATACCGACTACTCTGTTTCAAGATGTCCGATATAATATACTACTCGTTGTACAGATCGTAGATAAAAATCGCTTTTTATTAAAAACTTTAATAAATTTTTAGCATTTAGCGTTTTTTTTTAGATTGCTCAAACTACAATAAAAGACATTTTTTGTACTTTCGTATTAGCCAAGATTTCACCATTTAGCGACCTTTTCGATTTTGACTAATTCAGTGTTTAAGTGCATAGTTTGATTACATGTCTATTAAATTCGTGTTTTATATATTTATTTGTGAAGTTTTAATTTCCTTTGACAATTTAGTTGCGAAATATGTTACACAGAAACAAACTAATGCTGGATCATTTACATTGATTTAACTGCAAACAGGACAATCTATCTAATCGAGTTGCTCGTTTATTTTTGAGATAGAATTTTAAACAATCATACTTGAAAAATACTTTAAAAACAATTTTAAAAAATGTAATGGTTTTAAAAAAATTGAATTTTAAAATACATTTTTTTAAAATCTATTCGACGGTATAAGAAGTGAAATTGTGCGATGTTTAGAAGTTAAAAAGAAATGACATTAAAGCATTCTAAGAAGCTTTTCAAATATTCTTCCGACAGCATTTGATAAATATAGACCCGGACATCAGTGGAATTATGCAAGTGCACTGTGGATTGGAAAATAAAATTTTGTGTTACCGCAAGATGCCAAACAGAAGAAAAAACTGTTCAATTGGCAATTTGATATCTTCTCGCTTAATCAAATTAAAAGGTATGTAAATTTAATGTAATCAAATTGTATTTCAATGTTTTAAATCAAATTATGTATTTTTTCAAAAATTAACCTAATGGTAAATAAGCTAACATAAATAACCTAAATAATTGTAGTAATGCAGAATTAAAATTAAAATTAACTTTTCAATGTTTCTAAGACATATTAATGGATTGTTGTTCATATTAATGGAAATTCGTGAAAATTCAATAACTTTTCTTAAAGTTTCAAAGCAAACTGTAATATGTATTTTCAAACAATAATATTACATAAAAGACAATATTACTACAATGCTCTATTTATGTATATTGGGATTTTAAAAGAGTTGGTTGTGGATATATTGCAGTTTTTCCAATTCAATGTACGTTTCAATTAGTGCGGCAATATAGCGGGAGTAATTAACCGCACTAATCGAAGAAAATATGTACAGTTTATTACTGTATGAAGTATCTAGTTTTGTGCATTATTATACCGAATCGTAAAGTTTAATGCATTACAGTATTTGTATTTAAAATTGTGTATAATTGTATTTTATAGAAACACTTTGCATGGTTAGCATTGTATTTAGGATAGAGCAGTGTTGGGGCTGGGTCGCGATCCGGCATCGAGCCTCGAATACAAAATACTGAGCCACATAAAAGAAGTCTGAAAAGAATTATGTTTCGCCTGTGGTTCTAAGTAATAAATGCAGAAACCGGCTGGAAATCGTGCCAGAGTTAAAAATTAAATTATCAACTTAAGAAGTAATTTATCAACAGCATCACATTTCATATTTATTGGTTTCTGTAATTCTTTTTATAACTTTGTAAGAGTATTGCTTTTTTATTAAGGTAGTTCTCAAATGACCTTCTCAACAACTTTAAACTTTCTGACACATTTTCTGACTTTTTTTTAAACGCAAAGGCTTAAAATTGGCAAGCATGACTATTAAAATGATTTAGAATCGATTTTTTTTATAACTGAATTACTTATTGAATTATAAGCTATGCGTGTCACGTGACAACACGTTTTTCCCATTCTCGCGATGAAGAATCGGGAATACTGTTCAAAACGTTGACTTTGACAGTATTTTCTAAAAGATCTTCTGCCTTTACCAAAAATGGAAAACGTCTTTCGATTATAAAGTTTCTGAATAAGCACACCAGCCAATTTCATGCGTTTCCGAACAAAAATGAATTAAAAAATATGTCATAAGTAGCCAGTTTGGATTTGAGAAAAGCCTTAA
The DNA here is from genome assembly GCA_963931845.1 of Maratus michaelseni. NCBI lineage: Eukaryota > Metazoa > Arthropoda > Arachnida > Araneae > Salticidae > Maratus > Maratus michaelseni. The sequence continues at coordinate 281,507,370 of OZ007587.1, forward strand.
AATAGTTGAAGGTGGCTTTTTAAATCGATTTTATTTTACCCAAAAATATTGTCTATAAAAATAGGTGGAAAAAAGAAGTAGTATTGGTCGCGAAGGTGATGAATGATAGTGAACCGGGCCGCGAGAAAATTAGTTGGAGAAACGCTGGGATATAGCTTTATATATTATATGGCTAAAATGTTCTCTCATGTTATATATATTTCATTGCTTCATATTTCAATTACTATTCTTCTTTTTATATACCTCAAATATCAATTTCAGTTTTTGTTATAAACCCATTACTTTGATTGGATATCAGTATTTGGTTATAATATTGTATATAGTATTGTCTATGTATTATATAGTTACGGCTGATATGAAATATTTCATTGTATAAATTATTAGTTTTAGCATTGTAAACATAGTTATAAACATTTGTATTGTAAAATGTCATTTTGAGTAGTAGTTGTTATTGGAAATTTCATATAGGGCTCAAGTTAGTCACTTGGGTAGGTGGGTCGTTTTCAGCTCAGATAAAGGGAAATTTTATGCTCTTGGGTAAAAAAATGTGAATTAATCAAGTCAACTACGGATGTTCAAAAATTTTCTGGACATTTCTGTTCAAGAACTAAACTGTGCACTGGTTTAAATATGAAAATAATAATAATTTCAATATAAAAAAAATTGCAAATTTGTAAGTGTCATTACCAAGGTTTGTCAAAATTTTTAATTGAAATTCTTATTTTTAAGATCTGGAAAGCTTTAGAGCAAATTCAATGGTTATATGGGTATATCTGATGCCTCTACTTTTTATACATTTGACACGTCATGCAAAACAGAAAACATTTCTATTAATTATATTTATGAAAAGTTTGTCCCTTGCCTTAGTTGTCATTACCATGTTCTAATGTTGCATTCGGTTCTCCACTAGATGTTGATTTCATATGGAAACATTCTTAGCTTGTATAGTTCCGCATGTTATGGCGAGCAGTGGTGTCTATTTTTGATTAACTATGCAAAAACCACTTCAATTTGTGCCTTTTTATCCAAAATAACAATCAGTGTATTTAATATGTGTCAACACCAAGTTCTTTATTGCTTAAATACATATATAATAATTTAACTTTGCAAAATCAATTTAAAAAAGAAAAAGGTGTACGGCTGCTTTCAGAATAAGTACCGCAGAAGTTTTCAATTGTTATACGAGGGTCGATCCAGAATTCATTGTCGCTCCGGAAGCGTTGGACACCCAAATGTTCCTTTATCTTGGGGAACAAGTGATTATCACTTGTGATAATCCCAAGATAAAGCAACATTTGGGTGTCCAACGCTTCCGGAGCGACGAGGACGTCAAAGAAGAGGTGAAACGCTTCCTCAGCGGGTTGGCGGCGGAGATCTACGACATTGGATACAGAAATTAGAGCACCGTCTACAAAAATGCGTAGAAAAAGATGACGATTATGTAGAAAAATAGAGAAAACTTTCTTCTTTCCAACGATGTAAATTTCTATGAGAATAAACAATGTTGTCTATTTGTAAATTGGATGGGAACCTTATTTCTGGATCGACCCTCGTAGTTTAGCTCTAAAACAGACATAACGTTAAAATGTCATTACCGTGGTCATTATCAATGCGTGTTGGATTTATGATCTCAGGGACATAGTAATAACAATTTTAAACATTTTAAAACATTCGTTGCTATTCCTTGGCAAAAATTCTCATTATTTTAATGAGCATGCGCGATAGCGTATTACTGCTTATTTTACTGTTTATTATTGTTAATTTTACGGTATAATACTGGCAGCTGGGGTGCCAGTATTATACTGTAATAGCAACACTTTTTTTTCAGTGTATGTAAGATCCCAAATGGTCCGCTTTTTTAATACCAATTTTAACTAAGAACAATTTTCGTGGTAGTTTTTAACAACATTTGCGCTAGAAATAACCTTCTGGGAAAAGTTTCTACAAAATTTGCATGAAAAATCTAAGATTTTGTTTGAAAAAAAAAAAAAGAGCCCATTTGGGAACCCTTTAAAGTGTAGAATTCATTCAAAATTGCATTACTTCTCAATCGATGAATTTTATAACAACTTTTTTTTAATGCTATTTTAAACTACCGTCGGAAAGAGGTTAATTTTAGAAAGAAAAAAAATCAAATTGAACCAACTGAATTGTTTATGTTAGTAATAAAATTATTTTCCTTCCTGAAATCATTTAGTAATATGACAAAAAGGGTATTATTAATTTTTTTAAATAGAAAAATAAATGTCCAAAGGCCGCCCAAAAGGGATCTTTAAATAAATGAAAAACTTGCTTTCTAAAAGCAAAGAAAAAAATGCATCAGGGTATATTTACAAAGAATTATGTTTATATTCATATTTTTATCATTACAAAAATGCACTTCTAAGCAGTAAATAAATTTTCTAAAATTTAATATTCATGTTTCGGAAAATATGATTGTTAAGGGTTTGGGTTTATTTAAAAATCGATGAAAGCATATCCCATACCAGAGCATGGCGACTTGCCAAAAATGTAATGTCAACAATTTACTCTTTCGGCAATAAAAGACCAACTATCTAAGAATGTTTCTTAATTCATTGTCTGTAACGTATTTTTAGTGAGGCGTGAAGAAACTATTTATTTTTCAGTATTATTATCTACAAATGTGTCATGAATAAATGGAAATTCTTTTGTTGATGCATTTTTAAAAAACTGATTTCAGAAAAAGAGGACCATTCAGTATTTGAAAATTTAAATTAATTCACTGACTCATTTCTTTATCTAAATTATCTATATATTTTATTAAAATCTGACTGCATGTGTGTCGGCATGTATTTCACATCTAATTCTCCGAGAATATTGCGAATTGTCATCTGTAACGAATATCAATCTTTCGTCAGGTTTAAAGGATCTTATGATTGCTACGCTAATATCAATCAATGCTCTTAACATGAGAGTATTTTTGTGTAAATGAAACAAGAAATCGTACCATAAATCAAGAGTAATGTATTGATTTTCTTCGTTGTCTTTGTTTTTTATGTACTTTCGTTAAAGTGCTCTAAGTATTCAAACTATTTATTAAAGCTTTTATATCAGCAGAAAATTAAATAATTAATATGCAGTATATGACATCCTTCAATTTAAATTATATATTTACAGTATTGTGTAAATGCATAATGTAAATAAGATACAGTTATGTTTATAAAGAAGAAAACGCTTTCTTTTGATTAGGTCTAATAATTTAAAAAATAGTGTGGAATATTTGAAACTCGTTGACGCTTTATCTAATTGTGGATACTAACAATATTTTTATTTACGACATATAATTAAAAAAATATTTATTGAGAATTAAAAACAAAAGAAAAAAAGCACATCAATAATTACAAAGTTCAAGGAACTTGGATTCAAAAGATTCATATTCATAATACTATTGAGTGCACAAGAAAAGTATTTAAAAAAGAAAAATCTCCAATGAAAACATTTTAAATTTAAATTCTGAACTAGTACAGTACCTCTAAAAATATATGTGTGTGTACAAATTAGAGGGAAATTATTTAAATACATGTAAGCAGTGAAGTTATTTTTTATAAATTATTATTTTTTTAAATATCAATTACTAAAAAATAGTAAAAGTGAAAACACCTTAATGAAAACGAGTTCAAATATTAAAACATTATTGTTATTATATATTTTTTTTAATTAGTAATATAAAAGTTCATTAAATTATTGAATGCTATGTCTGAAATTGCTTCTGTGTTCTGAAAAAATTTAAAAAAAAAAAAAAAAAAAAAAAAAAATCCTGAGACGCATAAAATAGCGAAAATATTAGCGACATTTATAAAAATAAAAATAGATATAAAAATCTGTGTTAGAGGAAAGAAATTTTGTAAAACATATTGATTTAACAAACTTATAATTTACTTAACAGAAAAATCCTTGGTCTGAGAATGATGTACAATACTTTCTTTATTCTCAATGCCATATATTTCTGAAATCAATAGAAATCGACCTCAATACCAATAGAAAGTCTTTTACGCAAAATCAAAAAGGATATCTGTCTTATCAGTCTGTAATATAAAAATATATTTGGCGGTATTTCAAAATTCAAAAATTTCTTTTTCTCAGATCATTTTCAATGCAAAATCTGGTATGTGATTTTTCTTCAGATTTAAAGAATATAAAGATTTTACTCATAACGAATTTTAATAGTGGATGAATTATTCAAAGGAAAATTTTTTTTATAACGAATTTTTTTACAATATTATGAAATAAAACAGTTTTAAATATATATATGTAAGAACAAATATTGTTCAAAAACATTTCTTTTAAGTTTTTCATTTTTAAACTAGAAATATTAATATATTTTTTAAACTTTTGTCGTTGGTGAAAATATCTATGTTTTATTTGAAGATTACTGTCCATGTATCTATGTACTTTGATTTTTAATAAGCGCAATATTAATTAATAATTATATTAATTGTTTTTATAAATACCGGTGGAGCACATAATATAAACATAGGTTGGTAGCTCCTCTCGGTCTGACAGTGAATAATTAAATTAAAAACATAATTATATCAAAATTATAATTTTATCAAAATGATTTAATTTCATTACATCAAAATTAATTGTATCAAAAACAATTTATTTCAAAATATACATGATCGTTACGATTGGGTTTTTAACAAATATAACCCCGCTAACTCGAGTACCGCTTGTACAGAAAAGCTAGTAAAAAGTCCGGATAATCTGAATACAAATTGTATTAACCATTGTATTTCTTAGTATTAGTTTTTTTTTTTTTTTAAGTAGTTTTCGTACACTTTATTCCTTTTACGAATTCTGGAATTTCGTAAATCTTTCGGGAGAGAAAAGCAGAAAATTTTGACGAGGCTTATGAAAAACAAAGAATGTAACAGAGAAAACATTGAAAAAACGTTTCTACCAGGTGAATTATGGATTTATACGTACAATATTGTGCTCAAATGTGTAAATTAATACCCTTTTTAATCAAAATGTTTCAAGAGATTTTGTATTTCTTTGTATTTTTAGTGTTGGAAAATAATAATAATAATAATAATAATAATAATAATAATAATAAATAATTAATAATTAATAATATCAATAATATATGTCAGTTCTTATCTTTGACTTGCTAACTCTGTAATTTCACAAATCAAAAGCAAGAATAAAAAGTTAAAATTTTGATGGTGTTTATGAAAAGAAAAAAAAAACCACAAGATAATATAGGAAGCATTTAAAAAAGTTCTCAAAAAGAGAACATACTAGAAGGAATTATTGATTCATCGGCACTATATTGCGCTTAAATGCGTAAGCTATTAAACTGTTTAGTTAAAATAGTGGAAAAATCTTTCCAATTCTTACACATAGTTTTAGCAAAAACAAAAAAAGATGTTTTATGTACTTTATTGACTTTCTAATTCTATAATTTCGTAAATCCTGTCGAAAAATTAAAGGGAAAAAAATAAATTTATGAAAATGATGTAACGAAACAAAGTAAATAGAAAACACATAAAAAAGGTAAAAAAAGAGAAACAAGCAGGATTATTGATTAATGAGGATTTCATTGTGCAAAAATGTATAAACAATTGAACAATTAGGTTAAAATCTTTCTTTTCTTTCTTTTTCCTCCTTTACTAGCTACTTCGTAAACACTTTCATTAGAAAAACAAGAAATAAAAATCCTGCGACAAGCATATATTACGAAACACTTTCCAATATTTCCAGAACACTGTAACGGAACTTGCACGTTTAAAAATATAAAACCGGAATTCAGTAATTACCGTCTATAGCCGGAAAAGTACTCTAATTATTTTGTGCATCCCTGTAACATGAACTATAGGTCTATATATACATTAAGTAGTGTGTTAAAATTAGCTTAATTACAAAACGCTTAACACAATCGGAAATTCACCTTCAGTAATTTCCAGCAATACACCGAAGTACACTCAAGCAATTTTGTACAGCTCTGTATTTTTGCACTCCTCGTGTTAAACTAAAATTAAATTCAGGAAAAAAACACACACCACTATTGCAAAGTACTTTCATAAGTACTATCCGTAGACGGCAATGCATCCGGTTCCAGCAATTACCAATCTTAAACGATAATGCATCTTGTTCTTTGCGTAGCCCTGTATAGGAATTTATTTATATTATTCAAAAATCACTTAGTATACTAAATGTAGTTCAACTGGAAAATACATAACTCAATAAAACATCCTTAAGCAATTGACACTTATTACACTGTAATGCTTACGAAATTGTTTGTGCAGTCCTGTATATGATCTATAGTATTTATAGACACCACGTAGTGTGCAAAAATTTAGTTAAACATAAAACACGCATACCACATAGAAAAACGCACCTTCGTCTTTTCTCGCTCATAGCCAGTACTATAACCGAAATATTTTGTGTGTCCCTGTAAATGGACGATAACTGTTATGTACATCATATTTTGCAGTAATGCTCAATAATGTACAAAAATCTCATTATATTTGAAATAGTGTAATATTACTAAAATACGTTGAAAACAATTTTCACCCGTGGATCATTATGTAAACGAATTCTTTTGAGTAACCCTACAATTGAATGATAAATATTTTGTACAGCATATTATACAGAATGCATGTTTTAGTAGACTTCATAAAAGCATATCAATTTAATTTTGTTTGATATAGTGTAACATCGTTAAAATACACCACAAAAAAGAATTTCCCCATCGACCATAATGTAACGAGATTTTTTGAGAGTTCCTGTAAGTGAACTATAAATACCATAGACGCCATTTTCAATAGTAAATGAGCAGAGAAGACCGAGCTATGGTTGGTCAATATTAGCTTTGAGTTTAAATATCATGACCCATGACCAAAATGACCCACTAATCGAAATTTCTCGAACATGCGACCTAGCCAATAGTCTTCTCGTTCCCTAAAACTGTAGAATACAATTTAGTTCAAATCCTCTGAGCCGTTTTTAAAATAAAAATAGCTTGACCCATAATGACCCACTAATCGAATTTTCTCGAACGTGTGACCTAGCCAAACAGTCTTCTCGTACCCGAAAACTGTAGAATGCAAAATTTAGTCTAAATAGTCGGGGCCGTTTTTTAGATAAAATTAGCTTGACCCAGAGTGACCCAAAAATGACCCACTAATCGAATTTTTTCGGACATGTGACCTAGCCCAATGATTTTCTCGTGCCCGAAACTCGTAGGATACAAAATTTAGTCAAAATCGTTAAAGCCGTTTTTTAGATATAATTAGCTTGGCCCGTAATGACCCAAAAATGGCCCACTAATCGAATTTTCTCGAACATGGGACTCAGCCCAATTCTTTTCTCGTAATCCAAAATGGCAGGATACAAAATTTAATCAAAGCCATTTGAGCCGTTTTTTAAATAAAATTTGCTTGACCTTGACCCATTATGACCCAAAATGACCCACTAATGGAATTTTCTGGAGTATGTGGCCTAGCCCAATGGTCTGCTGGTGCCCCAAAACTGTAGGATACAAAATTTGTCAAAATCGTTAGAGCCGTTTTTAAGATAACATTTGCATATATATATAACCACACACACTCAAGATTTGCTCGTATTAGAATACATGATATGCCATGGTAAACTTGTATGATATATATCAATTACATTACAATCTGAGTACATTTATGTGAGTTAGAGCACCAACAGACGCCAGACTGACCGAATTCATAAACACTTTTCAACAAAGTTTTGTAACACTTTTCAACAAAGTGTTACAAAGTGATAAACGTTTGTAAGAAGAAACACAGTATAAAAAATTGAAAAAATTGAAGAAATTCTTAAAAGACTACATTGGATTATTAATTTATCGGCACTAATTTGTGTTTAAATATTTAAAATACTTTCTTTTTGATGTTTCAAGAATTTTTATTTTCCTTATTTTTAAAGGAAAAAAAGTTTTAGCTTTATTAACAAGTTAATTTTGGAACTCAATACATCATTTCGGGAGAAGAAAAAAGAGTAAAATTTGACTATGTTTATGAAATATAAACAAAGTTATATAGACAGAAAGCATTGAAAAATTCTTTCGAAAAGAAAACATTGAACAGATTATTGGTTTATCCGCTTTGTATTTTTATTAAATATTTTACCCTTCTTAGTTAAGATGTTTGAAAAGTCTTTGTATAATATAATCTTAGTTTTAGCAGAAAAAGAAGGTTTTGTTCACTTTATTGACTTGTTAATTCTGAAAGTTTGTAAATCCTTTTGCGATAATAAAAAATTGACGATATATATGAAAAAGGAACAAATAGATAAAGCATTGATAAAAACTTTAAAAAAAAAACAATGGAACAGATTATTGATTTATCCTCACTGTAATGTGCTTAACTATGTAATCAGATTTATGAGCATGAAATGCGTCAACGCTTTCGTTTTTGACAGGCTTCAACTACATTTTAAGTAAAAAATAAAATCTCTTTCAACCGCAGCCGAAAGACCTGAATGAACGGAAAAGGTAAACATTTAAATAGATGATTTACTTTTAAAAGTTCAAAACTTTTGAAAAATTTTCTTAACATATGATGTTTACAATAATTATGGAAAATATAATAAAATATGCGAAAATAAATTAAGTATTATGCTTCCAAATTAGACAAATAGTGTCTCTTTTTCTTTCAGTGCTTTTTTTTTTTTTTTTTTTTGACAATTTATTTTTTATTGAATAAACTATCCCAAATGCAATAAACAGAAAATCGCAGAGGGGAAGCATAAATTTTTCTTTAAACGACTTTAAAGAAAAAAGAGGACGAAAATAGACACACACACACACACTCATACACATATACATATTGCATACACTCAAAGAATTCCCTAACAAATTAAAATTTTTAACACGCTTTACTCAGGTGATTCAGTGTCCATTTTATTTGCTATTATGTTTGCTTGTTCCCCACCGTGCTCTAACTTTTGTAAAACTACTTCATGGATCATGACATTTGGATATGATGATCACATAGAAAGTGGTTACATTTCCTTTTAGAAATAATCAATGTACTATAGATATATATATTTTTTTCTTGTTTGTTTGTTTTTCTACACGGGAAAATTTTAAATACATTTCCATCTACTACTTTGGTTGAAAAGCTTAAATTACCAAGAAATATTAACACATTCTTTTAAAAGATTAAAATATTCCCAATTTTTCAAATGTTCACTGTTATGCATAAATGTTTACAGGGACGTATCAAACACTCAAATATGTTATCTTTTACAGAAATGATTGTGTGAGTAATTGAAATAGCATTAGATATATTCTCATACATCATTTTTGAATCATTTTTTTTTAATGGATTTTTTTTAACTTTGCTATAATGATGAATCTTAGAACTTCGACAATGATAATTTTTGAAGATGAATTATTGTTATAGATAAATTATAAAATCAATTATGAAGAGACTGCACTAAAAAACTTTTAATAATTCTATGCATTGTAACAGAAAATTGTTTTGTGGCTATGGCTAAAACCCTAATAGCATTTCTAGCCTGTATATTGGAAATATCTAGAATGTAATACCTATTTTGCTTCAATATTGGAAATTGTGGAAATACTTAGCCATTATTGACAACCAGTACTTATCCAATATTGAAATTTTATTGGAACTATTTTCAATTTTAATCCAATATTCGTATATATTGGTGTTTTATTGGATATATTTTTCAATATTTTACCGAGATATAACAAAATTCTGGAGAAATATTGACCGAAAATACTTGGTAAATTTTAGAATAAGTAAATGCCAGGATATTAGCTTCAGTAATAAACGGAGATTTTGCCAATATTGATATGATACTTGGAAAATAACAGATACAAAAGTTGTTAAAATCAGTTTATATAGTACAAAAATTAAATCTTGAATATATTGTGGAATGGGTGTTCAGAAGAGTTTCATGTAAAAAATTGTTTCAAATAACATTAAAATCATTAAGTTAAATCTTATTACTTACAACCATTCTATGGAAAAATTATAAAATATTTTTCGAGAATCCATTGCAATATTCTAGTTTAAAAATAAAACCAATTTATTTCTATAATTACAAATATCTTAAACTTTTATTGTCTAATTTTTGAAACACTTTGCAACGATGCAAATGTTTTCACAATACTAAAGTAAATTAAACTATTTTAGTTTACTAAAATAAATCATACAAATCGCTGCATAAAATTCCTACACCTACATAAAAGATGCATTTAAAGATTATAGCTTTTGTAAATTTAGACACAACTCCTTATAAATTCAAACTATACAATAAGAATTATCATTTTACAGATAATTTGCAATTCGTTGCGTGACTTTCTATTAATTCCATAAAGTAATAATGCTCCTTTTAACATAAAACTTTATTTTATGAAATGACGCTAAATCATAAATTACTTACGATCTACCCATATAATTGGCTTATGATATTAAATTTAAATTGAAACAACTTCAGGAAGATTTCAAATTCTATTATAAGCAATTAAATGTTGTTCGTAATGTTCCTGTCTCTTTCAGTTGACATTTTCTTCAACTGAAAAACCTTGAAGGTATAACGATGTACAGTACGAAAAAAAAAATCGAACGATGCTATCTATAACTTCAGTTCTGTTTAGTGCAGAAAAACGAAAAATATCGTTTCAGTTCATATAAAATTCTTTATAATTATATGTAGTGTATATTGTTATTAGGGATCAACTATATATTAAAAATGAACCGAACTTTTAAAAGTTCAATAGCAACACCCTAATTTTATTGCATATTCAAGTCTTTCACCCCGATGCCAAAGAATGGGGAAGTAGAAAGTGGTATGAATTTTTAATGATAATCTAATGAGTTATAAAATATTGAAAAATGGAGCAATCAATGTTAAAGATATTAACATTAAGATAAAGACCGTCAATTACGCATAATTCGAGGATTATTTTATGTGTTTCATTTCTTTTTTTTAATATGATGCTTTGAAAAAGCGCAAGCTTAGCGCACTATCACATTTTGTATAAAAATGTGTTTTTTATAATATTATTTATTAGTTAATAATGATTTAATTAAAAAGATTAATAAATAGAAAACATTTTTTTTTTTTGTAACCATTAGAATCGACATGATCATTTCCTCCTCACCACTCACCCCACAATTTTTTTTTTCCCTTCTAACCATTACTTTTCAAGTTGACAGTAGATATGTAAAATCGGCAACTTTAAAGAGCCATACTTAAAATTAATGTTAAAAATCTTTTTTCTACTCTTTTTTTTCAATGCAGGCTAAATATAGCAAGTAAACTGTATATTTAGAGACTTTCTGATGAGTATTGTTACTTTCGTTAACAAGCTGTTGTTACATTATTCTTTTAACACTTTTAGTCAAAATATCACCCCGCAATTTTAAAAATACGTGTCTTAATATTGACACAGTCCCTGAACACACTTTAACTCATATTTCTCGTATTTTTAAAGATAGAGGAATGTGTCAATTTGCATTTGGTATAAATGCGGCATGATAAATCGGACGAAATAAAATAAATGTAGGAGTTCATACAGAAACTGTAGTAAAAAAATAAATATTTATGCGACGTCGACGCCGCAAGAACATTTGACTGTAAGATGATTGTAGAAAATCGTAAACAAGGAATTGTCGGTGCAACCAGTTTTATTCTGAAACTTTTACTGTTGAAATTATGACTATATCGCTCGATTTTTGTTTCTTTTTTGGAGTAGGGGGTGGGGCTTACTGTACTTACACAGCTATTATAATTTTCAAAAGATGCAGTATGTTTTTGTTACAAAATCTAATTTTAGACACATTTAATCGGTTTTTCAATTTCTATTATCATTATATGTACAATTTTTAATGGTTTCTCTGCACTCAGAAAAGGGAATTGATTAAAACTACAAAACATGTTTTGTTGAGTACATTTTGGTTATTTTAGCAAAATTCAAGTAAAATTGAACCATTTTACTTGAATTAACAAAACATTTTTTGCTGACGATACAAAAAATTTTTTTGGAATTGCAAAAAAAAAAAAAAAAAAAAAAAAAAAAAATTGTTGATTCAAACAAAATTTTCATTGACCTATATTTAAACAAAAAAAATGTTTTGTTAATTTAAGTAAAATGGTTCAATTTTACTTGAATTTTGCTAAAACAACCAAAATGTACTCAACAAAACATGTTTTGTAATTTTAATAAATTCCTTTTTCTGGGTGTGTTTCTTTCTCTTTTAATTTTGTTTAACTGTAAAAACTATAAGAATAAGGATGTAATTTCGTAAGAATAATAATTGTCATGCTATGAAACATAATTTTTGTTACTAAATCTAAATTGAGATATTTGCAATCTTCTTTTCAAATTCTATCATCGTTAGTTAAAAAAATTGCTGTTAGTTTCTTTGTGTCTATTTTAATTTTGCTTAGCTGAAAATTCTTTAAAAGTAATGATTTAATTCCGCAAGAATTATAATTATCATAGCATAAAGAATAATTTTTAGATTAAATCTAAATTTCAATAAAAATCAAACAGTTCTTCAGATATCATTATCATAATTAAGCAATTATTCGTATTTTCTCTGCCTGTTTTTTTTTCCTTTTTAAAATTTTTAAATGCAATGATGTAATTCTGTATTAATTAAAATATCATCTCCTGTAGCATTTTTTATAAGTGTTGACATTGTATTAATATTTTATACTAACAATTTTTCACAATTTATTGTACAAGTTGATTAATAAAATATTAATCAAGGAAATGTCAGGAAATTTTTAATTTGCTTAGTAAGCAAAACATTGCAGCAATTATACTATCGATTTTTTTCATTATTAATGTGTCAATCTGTATGTTTAGTAGGTGTCAGTCTCCACTGAAACATTGTCGTGCAAATTTGCTTACTATTAAATATATTTGTTCTAATGAACGACTGTTAAAAAATAAAATTAATATAATAAAGGCATTTCACAAATTATAAGTGTATATAGAATATGTACCTGCTTGCAAATTACTTTTATCCTTAAGGGAAAAATTACATCAAAAACAAGTTGGAAATTGTACGTCAAACGTGACAAATGAGGTGCGTTCGTACTATGGCTAGTTATATAAATATTCAGATCTTGATGATTTTTAATTCTGTGAAATGAATTCTACCGTCTGCAGATTCATTCCTGTCATAAAATAGTAAGTATCTCGGTCGCTTGACGATGAAACTTCGGAAGCTCCTATAACAAGAAAGCATCGATAAAAAAAAAAAAAAAAAAAAAAAAAAAAAATCACATTTCTTAATAAAATGTTTTTATTAATATTTTCTAAAGTTTTGATTCGATTGTTATAAAATTTGAAATGTCTCGACAAAATTCTGCAAAGATAGTACATCTTAAATTTCAAACCATTCGGTTGGGTAGTTTTTGCGTTGTTATATGCGGACGGACGGACGGACCAGACGACGACAATAGGTGCTACGTATTTATATAATTACGAACGCACCTAATAATTCGCATGCGACACTTTAATCATTGGTTACAAGTGATATTTTAAAACATCACGAAGTCTGTTAACTTTTTAGGATTTTATTTAATTTAAAAAAATGTACACTTGAAATGATTATTTAACAGTATGCCTTGTGCACTGATGACGACGAAATTCCGAAAGAAAAACATTTACTTTATGCAATTACCAAATTTCTGTCATTAAATAAAACAAATTTATGTTTGAAATTTCTGGTAAGAATTCGGAATTTCTGAATTTAAAATAAGGCCAAACTCGCAAATCTGATCACGAGACACACTTGTGATCGATTCACAAGACAAAGTTCAATTTACACGAATTACACTCGTGATTAATTCACATAGGGTTAAAAACTAGTTTGTATTTAAAACATACTCGAAACGATTTAAGGTAAATCGAGACAATATATTTAAAAAAAATTAATCAAATTATTTTCTGCTGCTTTTTTAATTTAAAATGTTTTAATTTTGCTGATTATCCATCCAACGTCTTCTTTACAAAAGCTATCAAGAGCTACTTACTGACTTTCTCCAATTTTAATACTTAATATTGGTGAAAGAAATAATTTTCACCAGTTTTAGAAAATGTCCGGCAGATAATGGCTTAACCGTGAAATTTTTCAAAGGTAATGATGTAATTCTGTAGCGATTAAAGTATCATTTGTAGCAATTTTTCATAAGCATAATAAAATAGTAATGCAGTGTCAATTAATGCGAAGTCTTCACAAAAGCTACCTGACATATAAAATCAGTAAAGAAACCTATAATTCTCAAGAACATTTGCCACAAAAATGAGATTTTTATTCAAATAACTTATTTTTTTTGCTGGAGAATCTTTCTTCACATGACGCGCAACCAAATGTTTCTAAACATCAAACTTCCATTTTGGTGAGAATCGAAGATTTGCATCAAAGTATTTTTACTCACTGTTTCAAAAAGACTTACTTCTAAATTGTGGAGGTAAAGAAAAAAAATGTAAAACAGCTCATTTAAAAAATGGAAGAATTAAACATTTTGCTGTTGAAGAAAAATGTATTTTTGTGCCAAATTAAAAAAAAAAAAAAAAAAAAAAAAATAGGACATGTTATAAGCGAACTTTCAAAATTAAAATAAGAAATTATTTTACTCTTTCGTAATATTTACGTCATGTAAAATTTTAATGATCTACGAATAAATCAGTGATTTTCCTACACATAAAATACAAATGAAACTGTTTATAATGAAGCTGTTAGGGAGCGTGAAAATAATTCGTTATGCTTTAACTTCTTCTGCAGCACTAACAACGCCATAAAAAAAAAACTTTTATAACATTTTCCAACATAGTTGAAAAGTGTTTATGCATTCGGTTTGTCTGCCCGTCTGTCTGTATCCGTCTGTCTGTGTGTCCGTCTGTCTGTCCGTGCTCTAATTTTCGTAAATATACTCGCATCCCCATGTAATTAATATATGTTATTGAGGTTTACCATAGCATGTTCGGTATTGAAAATGAAGTGCATACCATTTATGGTTAGTTTACAGGGATACTCAAAAGTATTCCATTACATTACGGTCAATGGGGGAAATATTTATTCGGTGCATTTTAATGTAATTGATATGCAGCATTGAGTTGGACGACAACATGTTTTATCTAAAGTATGGATTAAATAGCAATTATAGTTCGTTTACAGGGACACTCAAAAGTATTCCGTTACATTACAATCAATGGGGATAAACGGTTTTAGTCCATTTTAATAATGTTACATACACTGTTTCGCACATAATGAAATTGGTATGCCTCACTGAGGGGGATAGCAATATGTTTTCTATGGAGTATCCAGTAAGTAGCAATTATAGTTCCTATTTAATACGTTGGAAAATTTTCCATAGAAAATTTACCACGGCTTCATTTACAATAATAAAATTTTAATTGCTTAATAGGCGTATAGCCAACATAGTGAAAAAGTGACCTATTAGGCAATTAAAATTTGTTTATTGTAAATGAAGGCGTGGGAAATTTTCTATGGGAAATTTTCCAAAGTATTAAATATGAATTTATTCAATTATCGATGCTGGATTCTCTTTGATTTCGTGTTTGCTCCAGGGTTGGTGGCTCACAGAAAATATTACATCTTGTGCTGCGTTTGCAGCCTTGCCAACATGTTATAGTGAGAAAGTTCCAGGCTGAGCATTGTTCCCAAGTGGTTCAGTTGGTAGAACGTCAATGCGCTATGCTATACTGATGACACGGGTTCGAGTCCCGGCTTGGGTACGTTTTCCCCATGTTGGCTATACGCCTATTAAGCAATTAAAATTTGATTATTATAGTTCCTTTACGAAGATTCACAAAATTCCATTATATTTTTATTTATAGGGAAAAATCGTTTATGGTGTAATTTAATGTTGTTAAACTTTTTCAAACATAATGAAACTGATATATATTACTGAGTTGTGCACTACAACATGTTTTCTATGGATTATTGAGTACATAGAAATTATCGTTTATTTACAGAGACACTCAAAATAATTCGGTTACAGGACTAACTATGAGCCATAACTGCTGGATGTGAATTTCTAGATCAGCTGCTTCCTAAAAAGTTTCAAATCTTTTTGATTAATTTATTTGTTGGGATATTATCAACATATCATATCTCTTCTAGAATTATAAAAAATAATAACAAGATTAATATATTTCTTGATAATTATTTTTCAAAATATTTTAATTTACATAATGATAATGGTACCAACTCAAATCCTCTATTTTTTATTTTATTTTATTTTATTTTATTTTTTTCATATTGTAAAATAGATAATTTTCAAATAATATTATCAAATCTCTTTGTCAATTATTTTGCAAAATATTTATTTAAGTTAGTTTAACGGTTGGGTACTAACAAAAATGTATCAATGTAACTCTTTTATGTTATTTTAAACTTCAAATATTAATGACGAAAAATTTCTTTCCTACACTTCTAATACTTATTTCTTAAAATTTCTGAAAATTTACATCAAGATTAAGCAAGCATTTTAAAACACAATAAAGAAATACAAGGGTTAAATTATTTAAAATTCATCTTAAAAGTATTATTACTTATGTTAAAGCATTCAAACTATTTCATAATATTTATAGAACACCAACTCAAAAAAATTCAAAGGTAAATTTATTACTTTTCTACATTTTTTAATGACCTATTCAAAATATCATCAGTAAAGATTTCGATAAAATATCCATTTTCCCCTTTGTAATAAAGAGGAGTTTCTAAATCAATAAATACATTAAAACATATTCTAAAATATTTATTTATTTATTTATTTATTTATTTACGTTTTAAAATAACGTTTTAAATATTTTTTATTATGTTTCAAAATACAAAAGTACAAAAAAAAAAATGTTTTTGATGTAGTTGGCGGGCAATCTAAGAAAATATACTAAATAATAATAATAATAATAAAACTATTAGAGTTTTCAATTAAAAACAATTTTTACTTACTTTCTGTACATCCGACAGTATATTGGAAATCTTTAACCCGAGTGACCCGAGTTGGATCACCTGGTTAATCCTTAAATTACCATGGTAATTTAGGTTCGAGAAAAAAAAATGCTAGTCATGATTTCTACATAAAGGAGTTTTTTAAATAACCGGATATTTCGCCGTTACTATCATGGTGCGCTTTATACACGAGATTTTTTTTTTACGTTAAACATTGGTTGCGCTCTACACACGATATATATATATATATTACAAATTTTAAAATTTCATACCTTATTAAATTTATTGTATAAAAATTTCCTTTTATTAATATTCCATTTACAACCCTAGTTTATTGAAATAATCCCTTTCTTAAAAGTATTCCATTACTAACCAAACTTAAAGCATTTTTTATCCTAATCTACTTAAATTCACTTTTATTTCCCTACAAATAAGATACAAAAATCACATATCATAAGAATTTTTCTTCTTAAAATCTGTTTCCTTAAATTCTTTATAATGTTAAATATTTCCTATTTATTCCCGCATTTAAATCTCTTTTATTTCTTTAATCTGTGTAAATTCACAATTTTTCCTCTCCCAATAGTCGAAAAAAAATCATTCTTTTAAATTGTTTTCAATATGCAAAAACCGAACTTTATTTTATTAATTTCCCGCGTTTTTTTATTTCCACGATGCTCTAGAAAACTCTTTTCCCGTCAGAAGCATAGGAGAGGCATGTTTTTTCAATATTAATTCACAGGAAAAAGAAGTGCGCGCCGAAAATCGAACATGCATTGGTTTAAAATAGGCCACGTGTTACGAAATTGTTCTTGCGCCTCTTCGCTTAAAACAAACTGACACAGAGAGACAGGAAGGGATTTTGTCGTCAAAGTGATTGTTAAAATAAAATGTTGCTTGCGTTCTAGTATGTTTTAACATATAGAATTGCTAAGAGAGAGCAATCACCTGGAATTTAAACATAAGTGGGTTTAACTAAATAAATTCGAGTGTCATGGTGTTCTTCTTTCCTTCATTCTACATACTACTAGGCCTACTACTGCTTAAAGTTCATATTACGACTGCATTAATTTGGAGATTTTTGCCAGCTTTTGTCTTCGACTGTTGTATGGAGCTAAAACAATAGCAGAAGGCAACATATATATATTAAAAACTAGATGCGCATTATACGCGATATATATATATATATATATATATATATATATATATATTCAAAACTAGATGCCCATTATACGCGAGATATTTTTTCTTCGCTTTTTACTATTCAAAACTGGGTGCGATTGTACACAATTTTTTTTCAATTTTTACTATTAAAAATTGGTTGCGCTTTACACACGATATGTATATATTCAAAACTAAATGCGCATTATACGCGAGATATATATATTTCAATTTTTACTATTCAAAACTGGGTGTGAATTATACGTAAGAGACATATTTGATGAATTTGTGCAGAGTATTAACCGCATTGTTTAAGGCCTTTGGTGTGGCTTCAAATATTTCATATGAGAAAACAGTTAAATTCTCTCTCTTTTATTCATTCGACTTGAATGGTAAACTTAAAGAAGAAGGGTATTTACATGTACATCCAGCGTTTTCTGGGAACTTCTTTAATATCACATACTGTCAAAATATTTAACTCATAACAGCTACGAAGATTAATCATTCTCCGTCAGTTTCCTCCTGCCTCTCTTTGAAAGGAGCTTGGTACATCCAGATATACTTACTCAGTACATTAAACTAGAAATAAATATGCATACAGTTACAGGTAAAAGAAAAGAGTGCCTTTACGACCGAAACAGATACAAAAACTGGTTCGGAATGACATCATTTCCGAACACACCACATAACGAAATTTTTACGGACGAATTTTGTCCAGATTTCTAACAATATTTTTAATTTTTTTACTATTCAAAACTAGGTGCGCGTTGTACACGAATTTTTTTTTTCAAGTTTTACTATTAAAAATTGTTTTCGTTTTACACAAGATATATATACACTATATGGCCATTAATGACCGGCAACTTTCAATTTTAGACATTTTGTCGAATATTTAAAAATATACTTGTTAGATTCTTCTGGAATTTTAGGATCCAAAAGAACAGGTTTGACTCCATATTTATCAACGTTGATTTGATAAAGAGGACTATTAGGGGACCAAAAAAAATTTAAGAAAAAAATAATACTTGGGATCACCCTGTAAAATAAAATGCACCAAATGATCTATCGCTACAGAATATACATAGGCAGACATTGTACAATATGTGTATGCATTTTTGTAAGAATAGCATGTATAGTAGGGTGGGCCGAAAAAAACTTTTTTTTTTTGGATTCGCTATACCACGGAAAACTTTGCTATTAGGGTTGCTTAGTAAAATAGAATGAAAAAAAAAATTATTAAATTTTAATTTTAGCGGCAGAGCTGCTCAAACAAATTTTTTGGAAAGCAATAGTTTTCTTTATTTTTTAAAAGCTATAAAAGAAAAAAAAAAACACTATAGTGAAAAATCTTTAAAAGAAAGATATAAAAACCCATTTTAATAAAAAAAGAAGCAAAATTACTTCATTTGAGGCAGCGCAAAGCATTTAAAAAATCCTTAAGTTAACGCAATCAAGTTGTATTCACTCAGTGAATGTTGGCCGGGTTTTTTTTTTCTGTTTTGATTCGCTATACCGAAAAAAACTTGTGTCTAGGATAGCTAAGTAAAATGCAAAAACAAAATAAATAAAATTTTACTTCTGGTGGTAGCGCAAAAGGCCTAAAATTTGGCCTAAAACGCGTTTTTTTCTCAAATTTTAGGCCTTTTGCGCTACCACCAGAAGTAAAATTTTATTTATTTTGTTTTTGCATTTTACTTAGCTACCCTAGACACAAGTTTTTTTCGGTATAGCGAATCAAAACAGAAAAAAAGACCCGGCCCACAACCCGGCCAACATTCACTGAGTGAATACAACTTGACTGCGTTAACTTAAGGATTTTTTAAATGCTTTGCGCTACCTCAAATGAAGTAATTTTGCTTCTTTTTTTATTAAAATGTGTTTTTATATCTTTCTTTTAAAGACTTTTCACTATCGTGGTTTTTTTTCTTTTATAGATTTAAAAAAAAGAAAACTATTGCTTTCTTTGAGCAGCTCTGCCGCTAAAATTTAAATTTAGTAATTTTATTTCATTTTATTTTACTAAGCAACCCTAAAGCAAAGTTTTCCGCGGTATAGCGAATAAAAAAAAAAAAGAAAAAAAAAAAAAAAAAAATTCGGCCCACCCTAATGTATAGTAATAGAAATATAGCGATTTTTTAAAAAAAATAAAAAAAAATCTTGCATATTTTTTGTTTATAACATACAGGGTTTTTAACCAAATTTTACGCCAGTTTCAGAAAAATTGACAAAATGTAGTAGAAACAATATAGTGCAATTGGAATATAAATATATTAAATATTTAAGGAAATATAGACAGTTGTATAGAATAATTTTTATCTGCGCATGCGCGAACGATATCAAAGAACGTTTTGCATAATTTAATAGTCAACTCTATGGAGCAACTTATTAAAAAAAATTAATCAAATCTCGTAAAAATTCAAAGAAATATCTGCGTTAGAGTGAGCTGTTTTTTAGTTACTCACTAAAACTAGCTGAATGATAAGGGATTTTCCACAAATTGTCATTTTTTATTTTATACTATTTTCCAATTTTTAATGATACTTTAGTTCTCTTTGAAAAACTACCCTAACGAGCTTTTTCGAACGAAAAAAGAATTATCAAAATCAAAGGATCCATTCCAAAAGTATTATAATCAATAAAGTTTTCCAAGGCGAACTAAAGTATCGATAAAAAATGAAATATAGTATAAAAAGTAAACATGACAATTTGTGGACAATCCCTTATCATTTAGCTAGTTTTACTGAAAAACTAAAAAAACAGCTCACTCTAACGCCAATATCTCTCTGAATTTTTACAATATTTGACTGATTTTTTTTAATAAGTTGCTCCATAGAGTTGACTAGTAAATTATGCAAAAAGTTCCTTGTTATCGTTCGCGCATGCGCAGATAAAAAATATTTAATACAACTGCCCATATTTCCTTAAATATTTAATATATTTACATTCCAATTGCACTATATTGTTTCAACTACATTTTGTCAATTTTTCTGAAATTGACGTTAAATTTGATTATAAACCCCGTATGTCATGAGCAAAAAACATGCAAGATTTTATTAATTTTCATAAAGAAATCGCTAATCTCTATTAATATGCATGGTATTCTTACACAAATGAATACACATATTACACAATGTCTGCCTATGTATATTCTGTAGCGATAGATCATTTCGTGCATTTTATTTTACAGGGTGATCCCAAGTATTATTTTTTTTCTTTAATTTTTTGTTGGTCCCCTAATTGTCCTCCTTATCAAATCGACGTTGATAAATATGAAGTCAAACCTGTTATTTTTAATCCAAAAATTCCAGAAGAATCTGACAAGTACATTTTTAACTATTCCACAAAATGTCTAAAATTGAAAGTTGCCGGTCATTAATGACCGTATAGTGTATATTGGAAACTAGATGCGCATTATATGTGAGATTTTTTTAAAATTTTTAATATTCAAAATTGGGTGCGCATTATACACAAGATATAATTTTTTTAATTTTTACTATTCAAAACTGAGTGTGCATTGTACATGATTTTTTTTTCAATTTTTACTAGTAAAAATTGGGTGCGCGCTAGACACGAGATTTTTTTCAACGTTTCCTATTAAAAACCGGGTGCGCATTATACACGAGTAAATACGATATAATACAATTTTGTCGTTTTCTCATGTACAACATTTGCAATGTTGTTGTTATTTAAAAAAAAAATTCTGTAAAAATATATTCATGTTAATATATTGATTATTAAATTAAGCTAGATATATTGATTTAGTTGGTATTAACTGGTATCGTTCATACCTTGTATTTTTAATTTTTAACATGTGGTGTATGCACAAAATATATGCTTTCAGGAAGTGTTAACATGTACATCTAATTGATCTCCAGATGCTTATGTATTGATATGATGACAGAGTTATATAACATTTCTCATATTCATCTAAACTTAGCAAAGTATATATCACTGTTCCTATTTGTAAAACCAGAAATTCCCCATGTGATTTTAATCCTGTTCCTTAATCCTTAGCGAACACACCGGCATAAAATCATCAAAAATATGTCAGGTTCATTACAGCAGAACAGTTTCACTTCGACACATTGCATTACATAATGTGCTTATTTAGATATCTGAAATCAATAAGTTACTAGAATAAACTGTAAGTAACTAGTATAAGCAGCCTAGGCTGTTTATAAAGAGCCAGATTTCACAATTAGCCTGCGCGACATATATATAATATACCTTTATATAATACATATAATATACCTTTGAAATAAAATAGTAACTTACAAATTCGTATAACAAAAATGACCGAATCTCTTATTTAATTATGATATTATTTAAATACATATGTAATAATATTTAACAATATTTATTATAATTTAAAATAAAAATCGTAACACATAAGACCTACAAGGATATACTAATATGTAAAGAATCATTACATATATGTGTGTGTGTGTGTAATGTAATTATTGCTGTGATAATTGTTGGTTGGTTGATTTATGACGTCCGATTATCTACTCGAGGAGTATAGGCCCTAGGGGAGAGTGCCCTCCGTGGGGGGGGGGGTCTTTTTAAGGGATCCTAACCCGTATTTAAGGCAAGGTTGGAAGAAAACCACGGAAAACTTCAAACGGTTAGGTCAACGTGCGCGACAAGGGGTTTAAACCCAGAACCTCTCGTCTACCAGCTTTGAGAGCTCTGACTGCTGAAGCTGTGATAATGACTGCGGAAATATTTTATTACCAAAATATTTATTTAGCAATATTTGTTTGCTTGTTTTTAACCGTAATAAAGGAATAAATATTCTAAAAATGATATTTTATTCAAAGATAAATTTTTAATGTAACTATTTTCCTAGTCACCCGCATTTTGTCCTCATAATTTCAATAAATTGCTGCATCAATGCCGCATAATTCCGAAAATATTGCCGCTTAATATAGCAGGACCAAATCATGAATTTATTTAACATTTCAGATATAAAAAAACAAAGCATCTCTCTGCCTAGATCATTAAAACTAATTTCTAACTAATTTTTATTACATTTCTTTGCACATTACAATACATTTTCAGATTTACAAATAAATTGTTACTTTTTTCCATATTTGTATAATCTTGGCAATGCGTCTGTCACGTTCTTGAGTTTTTGTAAACGACGAAAAATCCAAGAGATTTTAATCGACTTTCTTTAGCATAAAATCATTCGAAATACACTGCTCAAAACAATTAAAGGATATTTGAAGTTTTATATAAAATAAAGATATAAACGAAATTTTTTTTGCCGAAAATAGAAGAAGAGAATCACAAATGCAAATTTTTCTGGTTTTCAAACTGTGGAGTATGCAAATTTTGAGTTCGACGTCAAAAACGTCGCTTCAGCGGCAGCGGATGAAATTTGACTTTCAACTGGATAAAAGAGAATGAAGACAAGGATGATCGGCATTCAGTGATTGCTTTGTTTCGATGAGTACGATGTCTCAGCGAAGTCATTTGACAGATTCAGAAGCTTGGAGAATTGTTGGTAGGTTAGAAGGGGGCCAAACTCAAGCCGAAGTAGTGCAAGCCATTGGAGTGTCACAAAGTGTCATTTCCAGGATCTGGAACCGTTTTTTGGAGAGTGGATGTGCAGGCCGAAGACCAGGGCAAGGTCGTAGACGGGCAACAACGCCCAATGAAGATCGGTATTTAGCGTTAACAGCTCGGAGACACCGAAACATGAACGCTACTCTTCTCCAACAACACCTTCGCTCGGCTACAGGCACCACGATTTCAACTCAGACTGTCCGAAACCGGCTCCATGCTGTAGGTCTGTATGCTCGCCGACCGATGGTATGTGTTAGATTAACATCAAGGCATCGTCGCGACCGCAGGGAGTGGGCAACCGAGCATGTCAACTGGAGGAGAAATGAATGGAGCAATATTCTGTTTTCTGACGAGTCCCGTTTTTCTGTGCATCCGGATAATAGGCGTATTTTCATCTGGAGGGACCGTGGCAGTAGGAATAATCCTACGTTCGTGCACGAAAGTGTCAGATTTGGCGGTGGAGGAGTGTTGGTGTATGGTGGCATCTCCATTGACGGGCGCACTGACCTCTACATCATTCGAGATGGAGCTCTGACTGGTCGCCGATATAGGGATGAGATCCTCAGACCTATTGTAGTCCCTTACGCTGCAGCAAACGGAGATAACTTCATTTTAATGGACGATAACTGCAGGCCACATCGTGCAAACCTGGTGGAGGATTTCCTTTTCGAGGAAGGAATCGTTCGAATGGAATGGCCAGCGTGTTCTCCAGACATGAATCCAATCGAGCACGTTTGGGACGCTCTAGGAAGACGAGTTTCTGGCCGCCAACAACCCCCACAAACTCTCCAAGAACTGGAAAGAGCTCTTCTGGAAGAGTGGGGCAGAATACCCCAACTCGTCATTAATAGCCTCATTGAGTCCATGCCTCAAAGGTATTCAACGTTGCTGGCCGCCCGTGGAAACCATACCCCCTACTGAAAATGATTTTCTTTGAAGAAAACACCTTTTCTTATTCTTTTTTTCTCATATGCACAAATTGTGTTTTTTTCCTTTTGTACACAAATGCGCAATAAAATGCATTTTTTTCTGCCAAACGTGTGTAATTTATTCTCATATAACCTACTATGTCTGTCGACCATGTATCAATCAGCTAAAAAGTTTCCCAGATACAAAATCCACCTAAAACTGCAATATCCTTTAATTGTTTTGAGCAGTGTATGTCGCACTTGTTACGGCCGAAAAGTTTCACTTCGACACATTGTTTTATATAATGCTGATATAGATATATAAAATCAACAAGTTACTAGCATAACCTGTATAAATTTAATCTCCAATGAATAATGCTGTTGAGGTAACGCATGACTATATGTTTTCTCTAATTACAAAATCACTCAAAAATTACCAATTGCGTGTCATTTGAATTCTTTGGTGGGGAAAAAAATCATTTTTAATTTATTTAATAATTTATATAAAAATAAGAAAACATTTTACTTTTTGGATTTGCAATACAGTCGGACCCGGTTAAGATGCTCGCGGTTAAAACGCGATCCCGCGCAATTAGACTAATGTAAAAATATCTTGTTTAATACGCGAAGGATTACTAAGCCATCCCGCCTAATACGCGATAGAGTTTCGGCTCTTTGAGACAAAAAATCTCGCTTAAGACGCGAATTCATTACCAAGATGCGATTTTTTTTTTTTCGCTCTTCTCCGGTCTTGCCAGTGCTCTTTTTGCCATGCCAGCGATAGTTTTTTTTTCTAATTATATTAAAAATTAAGTCTCTTATTATAAAAGTACTCATTATCACATGTACTAAATATGATTTTAATAAATAGATTGTTCTGCAAAGGTTTAATTTTTTCGGTGTGTGATTAAAAAAAAAAATAGCCTACCAGACAGATTATTTTTGTTACTTTATCTTTGCCTGTAAAGTATTAATCGACAACAAATCCATGTTTGAATCCATATTTATTTTCAGTTATTATTCCAGCCGGCCCAAACAATGAATTAAACTTGAATGCAGTTACATTGTAATCTAAATCTGCATAAAAGACACAATATTCGACCGTAAACATATAAAGTTAAACTCTAAAGCTCATTTAGACGATTAGATGTGTAAATAAGCCCAGTTCCTACCTGTAAAAAAAAAAAAAAAAAAAAAAAAAAAAAAAAAAAGTGATTTTAGCACGGTAGCGTATTACCGCTTATTTTACTGTTTATTACTGTTAATTTTACGGTATAATACTGGCAATTGAGATGCCAGTATTATACTGTAAAATCAACACTTTTTTTTTTTTTTTTTTTTTTTTTTTTTTTTTTTTTTTGCAGTGTAGAGCATCATATAAATCACGTTTAATAGAGATCCCGCTTAATACACGACTTTTGTCCAGTCCCTTCAAACGCGTCGTCATATCCGAGTTCGACTGTATCTAAAAAATATATTCCATTTTCTTCTCAATTACTTTCCAAAAACATTAACGATCTTTTAAATTTATTTTAATGTGTCAGACGTTTAAAACGGAGAACTTTCTATTTAATATAAAAAGTTATTAAATTTATTTGTCACGTTGAATTTTTAAACACATTTCTTTATATTTTCCCAAATTAAAAAAAAAAATCTCATTATATTGAACAGCATATTTTTCATTAAATAATACTACGTTTTCTGTAATTACTAATTATACAACAGCGCGAGCCTGCAGAAAAAAAGAGTCAATAACCATTTAATATTTCGAAAATTTATATAATCTTAGTCCTGCGAAAGACACTTTCTCTGAAGTTTGTAAAACGGCAAATCCCCATGAGGTTTTAATCGATGTTCTCTATCGATAGCACGAAGTCATCGGAAATATGTCGTGGTTGTTACAGCAGAACAGTTTCACTTCGACTCATTGCTTTATGTAGTGTGTTTATTTAGGTATCTGCAATCAATAATTTTGTAGTATAACCTATATAAACTGGCTTTTCTGTATATTTCATTAATGAGTTGGTTCATAGTTGTGTTATATAGCCAAAATTGGCCGATGCTTAACAAAATCCCAAGTCACATAGCTATATGTATTTTGGAGATATAACATGAAAAGTAGTCTAAACTTCTCGAAAAGTAGCAGTTGCATTCCATTTGAGTTATTTATAGAAAATAGAATGAAAGAAAAAAAATCTATTCTTAATTCATTTAATGATTAGGATTTGAAGTAAGTGTAACAGTAAAAATAGTTTTTTTAAAGATTCTTTTATAAACTATTAATGTTTGTCTTGAAGATTACGCCCAATTTAATGACTTCAGTTCATGATATTTCCAAAACATTTCCTTTACAATACGTTAATTTTGCATGGCTACCGAATCCAATTAGGGAAAATTCATCTTTTTTTTTAAAAAACACATAGTAGAAAGCGCGAACTAATTAATTATTTTTTTTTAAATATAAAATATTTGCTCTGTTTCTTTTTTAAGATATGGCAACAGGAAATGAAAAAAAAAAAAACATCAATTAAACTATTTTTTTAGGATTTCTAAATTGATTTCTCAACGTATAATAATAATTTAATTAATATGAAACTGTTAATTAATTAAAGCGTAATTATTTAAAATATATATTATATTTAAAAAAAAAAATTATTTATATTTACTACTTTTGTAATGTTTAAAATATTTCTTTATTACAGTTTTACAGTCAGCTGGCTTTTTTTTGGCGAGCGTGGTTCGACACATAATTAAATCCATTGTTGTTGAAACTGGTATACAATTCTAACCACAAAAGATGTTGGATATTTGGCGATTTAACACCTCAGCCGGGACACGGAGAAGTGCCTTAAAAGTAATATATTAATTTATACGCCGACGTCAAACTGGTGGTGGCAACACCTGACCAATAAATTTCGCTTTTACTGCAACTTCTAAAGATCGCACAATTTTCATTTTTACCCGTCGAATAAGGGAAAAAATGTTCTTTCAAATGCAATTTTTATCAAAACTGTATCTCAATTTACTGATTTTTTAGCCCGATTATGAAAGATAAACTTGTTTCCACTTAAAACAGTATAAATAGTTCAGCCTTTCTTTCTTTCTAATATTTCATAACGAAATTAAAACTTCATCAAAAAATAACACAAATTTAACAGATAGGTTATCGAATTACACACTTAAATCATTAAAATTATCAGAATAATAATAAAAAAAAAGCTGCAAGTAAAGAAATCTATGGTGATTTCTTCGGGTATTAAATCCTGATATGTGGCTGATACGAAAGTGTCGCTTTTAATTAATTTCAAAAGTTTATTCGAATACATTATTCATATTTTTTATACAAAACGCTTTTTGATGTTGTTAGTGGACAAGCTAAAAAATCGTATTAAATGTTAAAAATCTATTTTTTTTTTTCTAAGGGATTTTCACGTATGTTTTGAAACACGGGACACCCAGTACGCTTTTACGCTCTTTACGGTTTGTGTAAGTTTCCCTTTCGTAAAAAGATATTAAACACATGTTTATAAGAAACTGTTGGATCAACTAGTGTTTACAACAGACCGTCGTGCTTATAACCTACAGATTCATACCCCTAGGTGAACTAACAAGTCCCTCTCTCCCTCATAAAGAAGAAGAGGAGGGCTTATAAATACTTTTGTTATAAGTGACACTTTCAAATCTGAGTAAATCGATATTTTCATTTTGTTTTGAAACTTTTTGTTTCAAATAGGACGACCCACTGCTCTCAATTCTGAAATACCAGAAATACTCAGAATATTGAAACATGGACATACTCAAAACTGAGCACATAGAGGTCAGTTCATACTCATGTTTGAAGCATGGACATACTCAAAAATGATTAGAATCAGTTCAAACTCATTTTTGAAACATAATACTCAAAAATGAGCACATAGAAGTCAGTTTATACTCATTTGAATGAAATACAATATTTCCAATTTTCAACAGAAAAATAATTGTGGCGTTAATGGGTTAAAATGTGTCAAAAAAATTTAGTCAGTTAAATTTCAATATCCAGGGAGCGTTTTTTCATTTAAGAAATATACGAATAACAATCTAATTGAAAATTTGTATAATTCATATCTCCCCTTCCCCACGTAAATAATAAAGTTGTACTATCTTAACCACCATCTCAAATTGACCAAATCTATCCGAAATCCCATTAAAATTTCTAATTTTCTCAGCAACAAATTAATGAATCCTATAAAAATACAACATGCGTCAAAATCATTCGATGACTTGCATTTAAAATAACTCACTCATGTGATCTGGATGGTCAAGTGGATAAGGCAATGGATTTGTAAGTAGTTGGACTCGGATTCGATGCTGGCTCTGGGTAAAAGCGTAAATTTAGTTTATCCTCCCATAATCGTAAATAGAACCAGAGATGGCAGCAGTAGCGCTTTTTTTCTAGATGTTGTTTACTGTTGTTTGAAACATGGACATACTCACATATGAGCACATGATGTTTTATTCTTGTTATTATGCTTTATGTCATGTTTTCAGAAATGAGTATATACATGTTTCAAACTTGAGTAATTATGATTCGGAACCATTTTGACTATGTGACATACTCAGATTTGAGCAGGGGTGAAAAAATCTAGGCGCCAAAGAGCTGATTCCCACCACTAAATTTTATTAGTATTCTTCGTCAAATCTTATTAGCATACTTCGCCTAAATTTTATCAGTATTCTTATTAGGCGAAGAATACTAAAAATTTAGTGGTGGGAATCGGCCCATTGGCACCTAGATTTTTGCACCCCTGGATTATAGTATATTACTCAGTTTTGAAAATGTCGTTTTTAGAGTGTGCATATATATATATAATATATATATATATAATTGAATGTGTAAAAACAAATGGAAAAGAAAATGCAAAAAATTAAACACAGAAAAGAGAAATTACAAAAATAAAAAGCTATGAATGATAGACTCTTCAGGGGAGCTTCATAGGCATAATTCATAATACAAATATTGTCAGAATGGTTGATGGTTGATTTATGACGGCCGATTATCTACTTTTGGGAGACAGGCCCTAGGGGGCAGTGCCCTCCGTGCGGGTATTTCTAAGGGATCTTAACCCGTATGTCAAAATGAAGACTTAAAAATACTATATTAAGCTCCTTATAACGTATAACAAACAACCAAGGATGACTGAAATAAATTATGGTATCCAAAGAAATGAATTAAAATTCAGCTTTTATATAGATAAAACACTTAATAAATAACAAAAACAACACACCAGGAAATTAACAATGAAATCGATGCTACAAGATACGAAATGTAAGGCCATGTGGCAAGAATTAGCTGAGTGAAAATGAGCCAGGGGAGAGAGAATTGTATATAATAAATGAATTGTATAAGTGCATAAACCCTTTATATATATATATATATATATATATATATATAACTTTCTAATTTTTCTTTCTTTTCAAAGTATAATTAATTGGAAATAATGAGTGGACCAAGATTAACTTTTGCAAAAGAAAATTTATTTTAAAATATTATTATAAGTATGAAAATGTAGCAGGAGTACTAAAAACAATATCGCAGCGGATTTTCAGGCAGATTCGCCTATGCGACTTACAATTCATCGGATAAAATTTAAGTTTGAAACAAATGGATGTTCATAGACAACGTTCCGGAACCGCAATTGAGCATGAATACGCCACTATACCAAAGGAAATGTTTGTTGAAGTTTGTGAATCAATAGCGCACCGTTATAAGCAGTGTATTCACCAGAATGGTAATAATTTTAAACATCTGCGCCTAGGAGGAAAAGTTATATATTTTAAAGTTAAAAGTTATATAACTTTTCCTAGGAAACGTTATACATTTTATGTAGATTTTTTTGCAAATTAAATATTAATTATATGTGAATAAAGGCTGGAGTTATAATTATTCAAATTGTTTATACATTTTTCTGATGCACCCTGTGTTAATTTATGTCCTGTTCCTTATTTGTTGAAGTAATAGCATCTATAATAATATTAAAATCATTCATATAATATATATTTTTCTTCGAATGAATTACGACAGCAATTCATAGAAATTTAGTCAGAGAAGTTTTTACTATAGTCATGTGTTCTGAAGCACACTCATTTTTTTTCTAGTTTTAATATTTTTAATGAGTCAGTTAAGCATAAGAAATTCACTTCAAGATCTCTAAATGACAATTTCTAAATAAATTTATTCCACTTCTCCTTTTTTTGGTTTCCAAAACCACTAAGAATCTTTTTGTTCGTTTATCGGTTTAGCTATTAAAAACAGAGAATTTCTCGACTTAATTAAAAATAGATAATTTTTCTCTCATATTCCATTTTTTTTAAATGCATTTCTTTATACGTACAAAAATAATAAATCCAGTTACATCGAGAAAATATATTTTTACTTAAACAATACTACATTTTCTGTAATTATTTACTATACAATTATTTGAGACTAAACATAGATCGGAAAATATTATTTAATATTTTGAATATTTATATAATCTTATCCCTACGTGAGATTTTTTCCCATCTGCTTGTAAAGCAAGAAATCCTATGAGATTGAAATGAATGTCCATTAGCAAACTCAAAAGCATAGAGTCATTAAATCAGAGTCATCATCGTAAAATAGAGTCATCAGAGTAAAATGGAGTCATCATCGGAAATATGTCGAGTTTGTTACGAAGAGTAATTTTACTTTGTGCTATGTGTTTATATATCTGAAAGCAATAGGTTATCAGCATAAGTCATACAGACTTGCTAAGGAAACGCATAACTATACGTATTTAAAATACAACTCAACTCGTACAGTACCACTTGCTTGTCAAGAGAGAAACGAAAGTGAAGTAGAATCCTGCACGTGACGGATTGAACCCGACCCGAACCAGAAAATTCTGCTTAAAGTCCACCCGAACCCCACTCACTTTAATCCGAAACTGACCCTAACTGACCCCTAGTGAAAGAAAATTAATCCATATTTTAAAACAATTATGAACAAGTAGTCTAAACTGATATCTCTAATATTAATTTTATCGTTTTGAATAAAAATGAACTCATATACACTCATTAATATTACAGTATATAGTTGTTGCTTTTTTTTTTAATTGAAAATATTTAGGGCTTGCTTTTAAAAAAAGGGGGTTAACCCGAATCCGACCCGAAATAATCAAAGCTCAGTCTGAAACCAACTCGAACACATGCGAACATGCGAAACATTTAAAGTCAACCCGATCCTCAACGAAACAAATTAACGTCAACACGACAAGACCCTAACCGCGAATCGGATCGATTTCGGGTAAAATCAGGTTATCCGACCCGATGCGAGACTGGGGGAAAGCGCTATTTTTAGTTAACCATTTCATACAACTCATTTCATCAAATATGTAATTGATCTAATGAAATAAATATGTAATTCATTAGGAAAACAGCCGTCAGTTGTCGCAATGGTGGTGGATGTGATGCTGGGGGCGGTCATACAGCAAAATCGAAGCGAAATGAACGGTGCCCCGATTACGGATGTTACTGAGAACAGTGGGAAACATGAGTAATCGAGGACACCATTCATTTCTTTTTGACTTTGGGATATTGCGGTCCCCAAAGCCACATCCACCTCTATCGCGACAGCTGACAGCTGTTTTCGTGATTAATTAAATAAGATCAATTACATATCTGAAAATAAATTTGTATGAAATGGTTAACTAAAAATGGTGCTTTCCACATGAACTTGAGATAATTAAATGATTCCTTATAAGCTACTGAAATTTTCTGGTAGTCAAATGCATTCGATTAATACTTGTCAAGAGAGTTGTCTTTGGTTCCCAAGTTTATCTTTTCTATTTATTATTTTATGAGTATGTATTATCTAAATACATAACTACTCAAAATGCGCCACTTGCTTATCAAGGAAGGTATTTAATAAAAATTGAAGTAAGTAGATTAATACACCAATCTGAGATAATTAAATGATTCCTAACAAGTTTTAATAAGGCAATGAAATACACTAATAGTCAAATGTGCAATTTTTGCAATAAAAGCATCTACGAATTTTGGTTTAGCTTTTTTGTTTACTTTCGCTCAAATTTTCTTAAAAGTTCTCTGATAGCGTTCTCTGTTATATTCTGGTACGTTATTCAGGTAGGTAGCAGCACGTTAATTATCCATAAAATTTGTTAGGATATATTTTCAATTTATTTTTTGTTTTCGTTAAAAACCTACTGTTATTTTGTTAATAGAATATAAAAACACTTCTTTTAGTTTATTCAGACCCTACACTGTTAAAAAACTGCAGCAAACTGTCCAATCATTTAACCGTTTTTTATTCTGACCAATGCAAACGCTTCGTAATATAATCAAATAATCGTTATCTTTTACTTGACCATACATATGTTAATACTAAAAGTTACACTAATTAAAAAGTCTTAAGTTTTGAACACCAATATTTGTACTGATCAAATCATTTTTATCCTTGGTTGTAGTTATTAGGATAATAAAAGTATAATTAAACTCACTGCGAGAAAGATTTAAAAAAAAAAGCGCTTTCTTCTTTAAGAAAACGCGATTTCATAACGACATCTGCAACTAATTATCGTCAGATAACAAAAATAACTACTCGGTTTTTATTTTAAAATGATCTTCGGATTACGCAATTGTTTGGTGGTTTTATCACTTTTTTTCCTTGATATACTTGTTAATTTTAGCGTTACTTATTATTATTGTTATTATTATCTATTGCTAATTAGAGATAGAAATATTGATTTTTTTGAAACTGAACTTTATAAAAACATGTAGCTTAAGTAATTAGCTGTCTAAAAATTTAATCCTTACTTTTTTTTGTTCATTATTTAAGTTGCTTTAAAATTTAAACAGATGAAGAAAGCGAAGAGTTGATTTTTAGTATATTCACAGGTTTTATTAAAATTCTGTATCTCTGTTCATAATTCATTTATAAAGATATGTTTGGTCTATAATTAAAGAACTTCATTAGATTCTTCTATTTTTTGCTTTATTTTTATGCGATGCTTGGATGCTTTGAAATAGGATATTTTGTGCTGCCATGTTTAATTGAAATTGTATGAAGATATTCTTTCCTGTAAATAAGCAGTAAGGGGTCTGATGTTGGCTTCTTAGCGTTTGTTCGTTTGAAGGGCTTATTATTTCCTTTTTTTTTAAGCTTGGCTTAGCAGAATGGCCGTTCTGCACGATGAATATCACTCTTGTCAACTTTTAATGCATATGGTTGAATTAGTAAAGAAATATATATATATATATATATATGTGACATCATAATCGTATTACGTAAAATTCTCCTAAATAAACTGGATAAATGAAAAAATCTTCTTGCTGCTGCTGATATTTTCTTTTTATTTATTTCTTTTACTTTATTTTATTACTTACCCATCATACGTAGTATAGGGTAAGTCTTGTAATCTTTTTGAAAATCGAAAAAATATTTTTGACGGAAATACACGTTTAATAAAGAATACGTATATATAAAATATATACGTACATACGACACTGGAGATTCAGAAAAACATATTTTTAGAAAAAAAAAATTGCCGTCCGTCTGTCTATGTGTGTGTCTGTAAACGCTCTATCTCCGAAAAATTTGAGATAAAGAATTGAGATAAAGATGAACTTTTGTATGTACTTAGTATGTAATAATGGGAAGAAGCTTACTGAATTTCAGTAACCTCGATTATCCGGAACTATTTTTTTCGGACTCTCGAAATATTCGTTCTGATAAAAGATATATAAAAATTTTCGAAATTGTTTATTTTAAGGAGTGAATATAAAAGACAATAAAAATAAATAAATTTTGCATAAAGCATGAAGTCGATCGGATAATTAGTTCCCGAGATATTTATCCCGGTAATCCTATTTTTCCGCACTCTTCGATTTTTCATGACCCTGTATTTCATCCAAATTTCAATTCAAAGATATATTTTAATTGGAAATGAGACGCTTAATCCGACGCAGTAAACCGTTAGTTACTATGGTTATCAATTTTGGAGTTATAAGGATGTTTCTTTTACGCAATTCAGTAACAGAACATTTAAAGTTTATGACGTCATCAAACCACGATTTTTTTCGAATTGGAATGCATTTTATAAATAGTTTACACATGTTTTATTTTCATATTTTATATTACGCATATCCATAATGGGTAAGTGGCCCCCAACGACTAGTTTTATTGACATTTACAAACTATGATATTTGATCGTTTTTGTAAAATTGTTGTTTCAATTGTATTTTAATGAAATTATAATTATTTAATTTTACTAAATCTTAGAATTAATATAAATCTGCAATAGAAAGTTACGTACTGAAAATATAATATTAAATTGTAACTACAATATGAAATATTAAACTTGAATTATAATAATTTTCGTTCGTGACATATAAACGCTTCCTAATGCATTATAAATCTTGAAATTTGATTCTTGATATTTTTTACTTAATCCCGTTGCAGGGTTTACAGTAGCTATTTACCAACGTGGCAAATGTGAATAAATCATGAAAACTGCGAAAAAATATTTATTTTAGCGAAACATTTGGCGAGTCGTATTTTCAATGCATGAAAAATAAATTTTTATGACCAAGATACTTTCCGATTTCCATTTTGGTAAATGGCCGATAAAAATAAATAAATGTATAAATTTATATATATTGATGATAGAATATTTGATTTTCTTAAATCACAACGTAAAAGGGAGTACACGACTTCTGCTCCAGAAAATCGTGACAACAACAAAAAAAAAATCTTTGATTCTTAATTACAGTGAAGGCCCAAGTATGTAAGATTTAATTTTTAATGCAGCTTTTACTAATTGATTTAGTAAAAATACGGTGTTTACCAGAATCACCACTAAATAACTTTATTTCTTCCCGTCAATTAAAGGTGTTTGCATAAATAATTAGGAATTAATTTATCTGTACAATCTTTAACTAGTGACTTTTTTAAATTATAGTGTATGTTTGTTTCAAAATATATTATGGTCTAATTTTGATTATAATGTTATATTATGTTCATATTTTGTAAAATAACATAAAATGTTTAGAGCAAAAATTGAAAAACTTATCCCACACTATAATAGTACACTGTAAAAAATATTTGGAACGTTTAGTATTCTAACAGGAATGTTTCTGATACCATCGGATATCTGATAGCTATTTTCACTTTCTGAAACCATCAGAAACCTTTCCGAATGTTTAGGATTAGGTGATTGAAACCGACCCTCTTCTATAGCAAACCAGTTTTTCCGCATTTCAAATACTTCTCTTCTCAACTATTTCAAACAGTGTACGCCGTTAACGGGAAAGATAAAGCAGCACGTTGTTGGCTGTGGAATATAATGTTAGTTATTCGAGCTGTCCAAAAAGAGAATTTTAAAAAAGGTAAGAATTTCTGCTGTTTTAAATATTCTAATAATATTTTTTATAATGATTCTGTTTTATATTCATTATTATATCATACATGGCGTGATATTTTTCAGTTTATATCAATATTTTAAACAAATGTCTTAACCCTAACTTTTAGGACTATTTACATGAGCATTTAGATACTTTGAGTTGGAAGGATAATTATTAAAATATACTCTAAAATATAAAAATACAAATCCTTTGTCTCTCATTTTTAATTCTTTTAATGTTGCTTCAATAAATATGATTTAAAAATAGCATTTAGTAGCAATTTTATCTCTTAAAGAATAATATCTGCCGGCGGTACTGTGTGTTTGTTTATATATATTTTTTAACGATGTTTCAGAACTCTAACTTTTATAATACTATATATTGAAAATTGACTTGTCTGACTTTAAAAATATCGTTTTAAAGTAAACAAACTACATTTATTTATTTTATTCTTATTCTGAAAAAAAAAATTCCTATGTGATTTTATTAATCTCAGGGTTATGTCCAGATTTTTCTCACAGGGTCCTGTTATTGTGAAATTGTGCAGTTTTTTTAATATTTTTAAAAATTCCGGTCATAATTTTGCGAATTTGAAATTATCGTTATATCAGGTTCCTTTGTATCTATCCTTTACACATAAAAAAGCTATGCACTTTGATAAGTTCAATTGTTTTGTGATAGGTCAGATTTTATTTTTAAATCATTAAATTTGTGAAAAGTTCAGTTTTTGAGGTGGTAAAGTCTTGTTTTTAAGACAAAGAATTTTGTGACGGATACTGTTTTGGAACGAAAAATTTTGTGAAGGGTCCAGATTTAAGATGAGAATTTTTGTGAAATGTCTTATTTTAATATGAAAAATTACCTTTTAAGGACCGAAAAAATTAACAGATAAACAGATATCTGAAGCTGCATTGCTTTTGCAAAGCTCATACATAAGTTTTAATCATTTTATGTTGCTGGGAGTTAGATTATTTGAAATGTATCTAAAATATATTAGTATAGCTTTAGTTTGTCTAT
The DNA here is from genome assembly GCA_963931845.1 of Maratus michaelseni. Classification (NCBI taxonomy): domain Eukaryota; kingdom Metazoa; phylum Arthropoda; class Arachnida; order Araneae; family Salticidae; genus Maratus; species Maratus michaelseni. The sequence continues at coordinate 281,544,409 of OZ007587.1, forward strand.
TTCATGTTAATGAAAAGTTTTGAAAGATTTCTTTCTAAGTATATATGCTATTTTTTTAAAAAAATTTTAAAATAAATACTTGATTTGTGAAGCTGTATGAATCCCATATTTTTTTCATTATATGTTGTTAAAAAACAAGGTAAATATCTCCATTCCCCAATATTCACTTCGTGAATATTCTTAAATATTAGGGTTAAAACACATTTGATAAAATTTTGATATAAACTGAAAAATATCACGCAATATACCGAATAATTTCGCCTAGAAAAAAGAATCATTATAAAAAAAAAGTTTGATTAGAATATTTAAAAGAACAGAAATTCTTATCTTTTCAAGTATTCTTTTAAAATTCAGATAATATATAATAAAAAAAGATAAAAATATATTCAGAAACACTTCAGATATATTCAGAAAGGTTTTAGATACATTCAGAAAAGTTTCCGATATATTATGAAAGATTTCCGATATATTCAGAAACTTTTCCGATATATTCAGAAACTTTTCCGATATATTATGAAAGATTTCCGATATATTCAGAAACTTTTCCGATCCGTAATGAAAGATTTCCGATATATTCAGAAAGGTTTCAGATATGTTCAGGAAGGTTTCAGATATATTCAGGAAGGTTTCATTACGAATCGGAAAGGTTCCGTGTTTTAGCCGAAACATTTTTCTGATCGAATCAGAAACCTTTCTGTTAGTATCGTGCAGCACAGGTCTCCGTTACTTTCAGAAACGTTTCTGAAAATTTTTTACAGTGTAGTTTTCGCTAATACTTAAAAAATTCGGCTAATTATTTTCCATTTGGGCTAACTTGTTGGCTAATCGTGTAAAATTTCTAATTCGGGCCTTGCATTGTGTCTAACAAAAAGTCTTTCAACAAGAAATTTCCACAAACTACTATACAGAACGAACTACTATACATATTACTATACAGTATAGTACTTCAAGATTTTCTTAATATAAAAGGAAATAACTAAACTTTTTAAAAGTTATTTGACTGCCTAAAGGGAACTGCTCAGATGTGGAAACCACGTCTGTAGAGCATAGATGTTCCCCCCCGGACACATTTATTAAGGTGAAAAAAATAACAGTACAGCAATGAGTCCATAGAATCGACCTGCCGAGAAAGAAAAGCGAGAAATCAGCGGCTGTAATAAACATGAAAAATACATAAAGATGTTACAGACTATGGTCATAGACCAGATCATCATAAACGAGACAAGGGGCGATAATAAAACCTAACCGACGACAGTTTAAGGTGAGAGACCATAACCAAGGGCGATAGGAAAATCAGAATAGGATAAGAGAATATTCCTTTATGTACCAAGTAAAGAACCAATTTAATCTTTTAATGGTATGTAATTTTAATTTTAATTTTAATGCCTGAGGAAGACCACTCGGCTGAGGGCGAACCCAGCCGTTGAGCGTTTAATGTCCTCCCCGGCACGCAGGGATTAAACGTGGCAGTACAAAATGCTGGTCCTGCCGGGCAAAGCCCCACGCAACAGGCGGCAGGAAGTAAAGACAAAAGAAAAAAAAAATTACAATATAGGATCTGTCGCTATGGACTTAGGTAAGTCCATTAGAAAACAAAAATATTATTTTAATTTTGAACGAAATGCTGGACGAGAAAAAATATTATTAAGCCAATTATTAAGGGTTGATAAGAGATGCCAAAAATGCCAGCGTGTGGTAAGTGGGGATTAGTAACAGTAATGAGTGACTAAAAGTGGCTAATGTACTTCTACAGTATATTATTTTACAGTATAGTACACTTTGCTTTCATTTCTATCAATTGATATTCGGTTATTTATAAAGAGTGTCTTGTACGAAATTCGATTTCATACACTTAATATTGAAAGCATGTTGTTTAAAACGTTATTTTGCTATTCATCAATAAAGTATTGTAATCTATATTATAAAACAAAAACTTGTCCATGAATAACGCTGATATCATATTCACGGTGGCAACACCTAATCAATAAAATTCGCTTTTACTGCAAATTTTTTCACTTCTAAACATTGTACAATTTTATTTTTTACAACGTCGAATAAGAAAAAATATGTTCTTCCAACTGAAATTTGTTTGAAAACTGTATCTCAAGTTACTATATTCGTTTATGGTTTTTAAAATAATTCTCAAGCAGGATTTTTAAAAACCTATCTTCATCGTATGCAGCCCGATTACAAAAGATTAGCCCATTTGCACTTTAAACAATATAAATAGTTCAGCCACGGCCAAACTCGATCTTTCTCCTTCCCCTCATATAAGGGGAAGGAGAAAGATCGAGTTTGGCCGTGGTTTAGCATTCGTTCCCAGTTAATATTCCACAATAAGTGTAAAGCTTTATCAATAAATAAATAAAATAATACAAATAAAACACAAATTTAATAGGCATGTAATCGAGCTACACGCTTAAACCACTGAAATTATCAGAATCAAAAAGTCTCTGCTGTAAGCAAAGAAATCTATGTGGATTTATTCTGCTATTAACTCCTGGCATGTTGGCTAATAGGAAAGTATCGTTTTTAGTGAATTTAAAAACTTTATTTGAATATATAATTGATATTTTTCTTATAAAAATACTTTTTAGTGTTGTTAGTGGACAATCTAAAAAATATATATGAAGTGTAAAGAACCTATTAGAGTTTTAAATTAACCCCTTAATTCTCGCTCCCGTCAATATCACGGGCTGAGGTGTCGTTCGTTATTTCTCGTGCCCGTCATATTTCCGGGCTCAAGATTTAACTGCTGGAAAAAACTTCTGAAACCAGAAAAAATTTAACTGGAATTTGCATGTGAAGTCTTTAAATATTAGCGCTCGGGTGTTCGAAATGGAGGACGTCCCAGTTAAGAACACAATCTCAAACGTTTGACAGAACGCCACTTTCTAAAACAAATACCTGCTTCAAGAAAGAAACAACCATCTAGAGAATGCAGAGTATGTTGTTTTAAAAGGGATGCAAATAATAAGCGTATTTGAAAAGAAACTCGATATTTTTGCGCTGAATGTGATGTTGGACTTTGTATTGCATGTTTCGAAATATATCACACTAAAAATAATTATTGATAATCAATGTTTAATGTATATATATTATTTCAAATATTATTTGTAAAAATTTGTAAAGATGTGAAAAATAAAGGTCTTATTCGCATTAATTTGTATGGTGTAAAGCTAACATTAACCCCTTAATTCTAGCGCTCGTGATTTTCACGGGCAGTGTAGACTATTTTTTTTTTCATTCAGATTGTTTGTCTCCCACCATTTTTTTAAAAATAGTGTAATTGACTTTATTTTCGCATCATTTTACCTGCCGTAAATTACGGTGAATATTTCTACATCAAAAAAGGGATGGGAATAAAATAATCTGAATTATAAAAAAAAGTAGCCTACGCTTATCTTGTCGCGCTTAAAGTGTTACGACACAGAATTCTCGCATGATGGCTTTTCTACAAACGTGAATTTGTTCTATAACATATTGTTTTTTTGTCTTAAAAAAATAATTGCATATTTTATTTAGAAACCTTATAATTATTCAATTTCTGTAATAAAAAACATAGGTACTTTTTTGATGTTTTTTTTTTCAAATATTAAGCGACTCTGAAGGGGTTAAAAAAAATGTTTCACCTATATTCTGTAATCCGAGAAGCCCGGGTTTTATCACCTAGTTAATTTAAATCAGTAAAATGAAATATTTTGCCCGGTTTAAAGTATTTTGTTGCTGAGAGCATACAATTTTAATTAAAGTTGATGGAACTGTAAATTTATTTTTCGTTTTAATTACTTTACATAGAACTATATGTAAACCGTGCCTAACTAACTGTTAAATTATTCAAACCGACTTAGTGGGGTAAATTAAGGAAACGTTGGATTGAGTGACATCACATATTTCATTAAACAGACTGCTTGTATAAACATAGTTGCCTATATAATGAATGTTAAACTGAGAAACAGCTTTAATGTAATCGGAAATGTTCCGTAATGTAACGTTTAAATTACGGAGTTATTGGACTGTGGTATAAATAGCTGCATCTCTGAGACTTTCTAGGCAATATTCCTCTATGTTTCATTCTTTATTATAAATGTAAATCGTTTATGGTTGCATGTTAACAAATGGATTTATCATTGTATCTGATAAATATAAATATAAATCAAAAAACATACATTGGACAGTTTTTTTTAAACTTTTTAAACTTTTAAAAATAATTTGCAACCTTCAAATTAATTTCGGCACCAAATAAAAACAAGTGGTTCCAACTCATTCGGAAGAGCTATATCAGAAATGTATTTTTTTTTTTTTATTATAGTTTAAAAATCGCTCGTAGGCTGCAACAGTAGTCGGAAATAGCGCACTATACAAGGAGCGAAACTACAGAAGTATCTAATGTTTTCCGGTAGTTTGTAGTGTAGTGCACTACATTTTTGAAAAATGTAATGTAGCGAGTAGTGCGTTTCAAAATATCATTAGTTTGTAGTGAACATTGACGCTATTTTCAACGCTGCTTCAGGGGGCGATCATTATTCTAGTCATTTGATCGTAACTTACTTATTTTGCACAAAATGTGTACTGCGCATCAATTTGCGAATGTGAGCAACTCAGTTGCAGTGTTTAGCAATGCACGAGGCTAACGAAAAAGGAAGGCTACCACGGTGCTTTACGAGTATCTTTTTTTACAGACCGCGGGAGTCACGTGATGTTCGAATCCACCAATGCAGATGTACGAAAAGAGCACCACGTCACACTAGCGGTCTGTAAAAAATGTACCGCGGTAACCTGTCTTTTTCGTTAGACTCGGCAATGCATCATATGCCGTCATGAACTTTTCCGTTGATAATTGTTGGCAGATCCAAGTACCAAAATCCATATAAAAAAAATTTTTTTTTGATGGAAACACTTGTCTACTTATTCAATATTAGATCATGTTTTAAATAGCATTTCTTCTTTTGGAATTGCTTTATTTACGAATTTATTATTTTTCTATGGGTCACAGAAAGACACAGAAAATTAATATTGAATTGTCCTGGTCGGCATATGACGAGTAATATGTGCTTAAACTAGCATTTTAGAGATTAGCTGTTATCTTTCTTAATTTTTTAATCCTCACGGTTTTATCGTATTTATTTGATTGTATTCTGGCAAACGCGATATAACAAGGAGTTATTGTATTACTTAATCCGTGTCCTCAATTTCAAATGTACGTTAAATCCTTTGACAAAATCGAAAAGTAGCAAAGTAACAACTACTTTTAAAAAGTACTTTATAATCGCTACCTTTTTTAAAAGGTAGTCATAACTGTAATTAATTACGTTTTCGTTAAATTAGTTCTACTTGTAGTTCGCTACAAAAATATAGTAGTTCTTCGGAACACTAGGATGCAATATAACCCAAACCATTCAATGAATGACATCGAAAATTTTTGTGCGTCCCTGTATACGAACTATACAAGCAACATACTTGATTAACGAATTAATTCAAGAAACTTCCAGGATCAATATACTGTCCCCATTGAATTTGAATTGGTTTAGTAGTTCAGACGTTATCCTGGTGACAAATTTTGCATGTGTGCTTTTATGTTTTCTTATAAACAAACTATAAGGGCTTACATACATACTTAGTTAATGAATTCATTCAAGATACTCTATATACACTATTACAATTATGTTCGAATTGATTCAGTATTTCGGAAGTTATCCTGATGATAAATTTTGCATGTTTTTTGCTTTTGTGTGTCTCTCCAAACATAATATATAAAAGCTACATACACTTGGTTAACGAACTCTGGTTAACGAAACAAAATACTGGCAAGATCAATAGATTGTCTTAATTTGGTTCGAATTGGTTCAGTATTTCTGACGTTATCGTGATGGCAATATTTGAATTATATATGTATATATAGGGGAGATGGGGTATAAATGGGACATTTTCACAAAAATATTTATTTTAAACATTTTATTTAAGTTATCAATAAAAAACGTTCTTCTATGTCCCAATCATCCCACAGCAGGGATGAATGGGACACAAACATTTTCCTCACCGTATAATAAGGACTAAAAGCTGACAAAAATGCCACCTTGGCAAAAGCTGAGAGATTATGAATTGTAATATGATCTCCAAGATTATTTGTTAGCCAATCATCTTGTACTCATTTCAGCTTTGCCTTAAAAGGCCTATAAACGGAAGCATTCAATGGCTGAAGACGATGGCTACAATGAGGATGATATGTTAAAGGAATAATTACCATAAAGTATTAATTTATCAACTTATATAATATTATTTAGTTAATAAATATATTTTTCAGCATCCTCTAGGGATGAATGAGACAGTTCCATTCATCCCATTTGAAATGTCCCAATCATACCCATGATGCATATATTCAATTGTCAGCCATTTTGTCTCAAAAATTATTTTGTCACAATGGTTAATATGCATTCATTTTAATTACCAATATTGAACCTTGAAATAAAAAACTACAACATATCTTAATTGTTTATATTGCATAAGATATTTAAGTAAATTCAAATGTAAAAAAAAAATATTTTTAAGCAGAGTTTTCAGGAAATGCAAATTTGAAGAAAACTGAAAACAGCCATGTGATCTTGCTTTTGGTTCTGAAGCACACTATGGTAGTGAAATCTATGAAGATAAGAAGCAACTAAAAAAAAAAAAGTGTATTGCCTGAAATATTGCGAACGTCCCATCCATCCCTTGTCCCATTCATCCCCCATCTCCCCTATATATATATATATATATATATATCGATAGATAGATAGATAAATGAAGTAACTACAATAAGTTGATTTAAAAAAGAAAAATCAAGCTAATTGGTCACAATGATATATTACAGCATAAAACTTTGCTCTAACTAAAAGATATATATATATATAATTAATACGCAACATATGTTTGAATGAAAACTTTCACCAACAATTTTTGCGATTGTGAATATGTGTCGGCAAACAAAACGAATGTCAATAACAATACTTCATAAATTACATTTTCTACTGAAAATTGCAGTGCTCCATGTTCAGATATAAACATGTGTCTATAAAACACGTGTATAAAATCATGCGTAATATACAGTGTATGGGTAATAATTTCACTTGTATACAAGTAAAACATATATTTTAATTCTAGTAGAATAAAATTAATACACAGCATACGTTCGATCCGAAATTTTCCCCATTATTTGGATGTAAATAGGAAACGATAAAAGGCATAATCAATTTAAATGATATGAATCTCAAATTTGAAAGGTCTATCTGCATTTCGGCAAACAAAAAATACTTGTAGGACCGCCCGTGGCTGTGAGTGTAAAGGCGCGAGTTTTCCATGGTGGCGGCGCCTAGTTCGACTCCAGGTGACTCAATTGAACACTTTGTGGATTGCCGGCAATAATCTTTAAAGCCGTCTGTTTATTTGTGTCTTCATATCGACGAAGACTTATAAACAGGCGTAGTTGTTGTCAAGCACATAAGTCAATTAAATATACAGGGTGGTTATAAAATAAGTATCTCTATTTGGAGCTGTCTGTAGTTTGAAGGAATAACTGGAATGAAACCAAAATCGATACACTTACTATTCGAGAAGGGGGAAGAAGAATGGAACAATAAAAAAAATGATTGCCATGATCGCCGACAGATGGCGCTTTTGAGTGTGACATGTAATGTGTAATAGTGTGTACCGTGGAGGTGTCACAAACGTCAATTACTTTACCGCATATCACAACATGTGCGAAACATCACTCCTGATGCATTACATTCCGCAGTTGAGCACGTCGTGTACTGCCTGGATTGTGTCCTCCAACAAAATGGCCATGTGGAACCTGAACATGATCGGCACCGCAATTCGAAAGCGTAGTTACATTCACTGTGATATTTTCCAACAAATTAGATATCCTATCTGGTTTGACGCCTTAATTTTTTGTTCTTGTATTACACATTACATTTCACGCTCAACAGCGCCATCTGTCGGTGATTATTGCAATTATTTTTGTTATTGTTCTATTCTTCTTCCCCCTTCTCGAATAGTAAGTGTGCCGATTTTGGTTTCATTCAGGTTATTCCTTCAAGCTACAGACAGCTCGGAATAGAGATACTTATTTTATAACCACCCAGTATATAAATTCAGAATAATACACATTGTACTTTACTCACCAATATTTCTCATCTATATGAAAGAATAAACTTATTCTAACTATAGTGAAATAGAGTATGTGTCATCCGTCCCAATTGACAGTTTCATCAAATTTTCACTAATTTCAAATGAAACGTAGATCAAATTAAAATGCTGCAAGGTATATTTCACGTAGGCAATTTTTTTAATAAAAGAGTTTCGTTTTTAGTCAGCATTACTTTCATTCTTTGAAAAAAAAAACCGTTGTATTAAAATATATTAAATTATTGTATTAAAACCTAATCGAAGAAAAAAGACATAGCATGCAATTTAACTTCTACTGAACGGATTTTGTTAGGAAGCTTTAAGCAATTATATTATCAGTAAAACATTTATATAAATTGTACGACAATATACGTTTCTAATAGAAATTTTGCCCATTTTTTCTCCAGGTATAAACTTGTATAGAAAAATTCTTGGCCTAAATCTCTTTTAGTTTCTTTTATTTTTAATACTTTTTTATGATTCGAATATAACGGAAACGGCCTTAGCATTAGACGTCTACAAAATATTATTTTTAAGCCTTCTAATTGGGTTTTAATAAACAAGAAGGAAAAGAAGCCTTCTGAAAGATTTTAATTATGAGCCATAATGGTTAAAGTAAATGAAAAAAAATATTTCCAAATTACCTTTATTTTAAGTATTCTTCAAAATTCTTGTTATGTGAGTAGTGAGTACTACATTACAAAATGTATCTTCCAAATTTAATGATTTTAAGATCAGTGTCTCAGCTTCTCCACTAATATGTTTGTGACTGTCAATTGTAGGATTTTTCTATGATTTGCCGCAGGTATATATACTAATATTATAAAGAAGAAATGTTTCTTTGCTAGTTTGTTTGTTTGTATGTAAGAGATAATCTCTGGGACTACTGAGCCGATTTCAAAATAATGGAAGCAAAATTATGACGAGAGTCTCTGCTCCAACATATGCTATATTTTATGTCAGTACCACTACCTCCAAGGGGGTACGGGAGCAAAAAGTGTTCCCTGCTGGGGCTAGAAATTTGAAAATTTTCATAGTGGTTAGGGGAAAGGGGGGCACAGTGGGACAAAAGGCATTTTTCCTACCAATCAAATACTCAACAATTAGAAAAGTATGCATCATTTAGTTAACCTGTATGGCAACACTGTATAAACTAGTCTCAGTCACATTTCATTTTGTAGGGAAATTACAGACATTTTTGTTTTTACTATCACTGTTGGAAAAATCAGGTAAATTTTACTTTCTTGGATTTGAGCAATAAAATATCATCCAATAATGAATATCATTGCATTAATTTAAAGCTTAAACTTTCTTCATTACATGTGTGCAATGTTCTTAATTCTATTAATAAATTTTGTGAAACTTTTGATTTTGGATTTAAAAATACACCTTGGGGGGTACAGTGGAACATGTTGATAGGGGCACATTGGGACACGTCCAGAAGACCATTCACAAAAGAGCCACAACCAGGGTGCTCCAATTTAAATTTATCTCTGGTTGAAAACCAGAAAGTTGATGAAAATGTTTTGTCACCAGGACTAAGGCCTCTACCAAAATGCCATGCACCTGATAATTCTAAGAGGAACCGAAGGAAGAGAAAATCTGAAGTATTGACTGATACAACCTGTAAAAAGTAGAATAGAGCAGGGAAACATTTGAAAGAATTGAAAAGCAAAATAAAGGTAAAAAGAAGTATTCTTCTAATGTTTCGAAATTGATAACAAAAAAAAAAAAAAAAAATTGTAAATAAAAATTTATGGGAAAGACGAAGATTGGAAGCTCCCTTCAAGTGATAGTGTTTCTGACGATAAAGTGGAAGAAAGAGAAAGTATTTTTGAGGATGATATGGAAGAAAAAGAAAGCGTTTCTATTAATATTGGAGATTTTGTATTAGTCAAAGTGTGTGGGAAAAAGAAAGGAGCCATACGCTATTATGTTGCAGAAATCATAAATAAAAGTGAAATTGACTTTGAAGTGAAGTATATGAAAAGACTTTTTCCAGCATACAATTTTGTCTTTGATGATGAGATAACATATTCAGCTGTTCTTGCTGACATTGAAATGAAATTACCAAAACCAATGGCTTGCGGAGGGATAGAAAGAACAGTGACACAATTATCATTTCTTGTAGATTTCCAAGGTTATTCCAAGATAAAAGGAACTTTTGAAAACTTTTTGTTAGCCTTTAATGTTTAATTTGATGTTACTTTATTATTTTAAATTCATCATACATTATTTTGCAAAGAATTTTTCAACTCTTAAATGTGTTCCATTATTATAGCTATTTTTAAGTCTTATAATTTGAAAATGGCTTTCATATCTTCTATGTTCAATATCTAAACCTGTAATTAATAATAATAAATGTGCTGTGATAATACAATTAATTTTGTATGTGTCTTACTCACCTTCCCACTGTACCCCATTCCCTGTCCCACTGTGCCCCGTCAGGGGGCACAATGGGACATCTTGAGTAGCTTTAGGAAATTACATTTTTTTTTAAAGAATAAAATAAGTATAAATTATGAAAAAAAATTACAATGAAAGCTAAAAGTTGCCAAAATATTGCTCTGTATTTGTTTTATTTTTTTAATTAAAAAGGGAAGAAATTATCGTAAAACAAGTGAAAATTGTCCCACTGTGCCCCCCTCTCCCCTACTTTTAAGATGTAAATGCTCTCTAAGAACGTTTTCTAAAATATTCAAAACTTAAAAGGGTGAACTGTGCTAAAAATAAAAAATCTAAATTACGATTTAGTTGGAATTGTTAGAAATTAAACTTGAAATTTGACATGGCTATTATTTTAAAAACTTAAGTGCTCGCATAAAAGAATTTCTAGAAAACTCGAAATTTAAAAGGGTACAAGAACAAAAATCGTTTTAAAATTGCAATTTCCAAGATAGTGTTGGTGTTAGAAACTTGAATTTTGCCATGATAGTTACTTTTAACATGTAAATGCTTACTAAGAATGGTTTCTAAGCAATTCGAAATTTTAAAAGATGAAGGGAACGTTCTAAAAATGTTCTAAATTCTGATTTATATATAAATATATATGTTACATCGCTATAACTCTGTTTCTTTAACACCTAAAAGATGTTCAACATTCCAATATCTTTCTTGCAAATCCATTAATTAGAAGTTATTGAAAGCAATAAGCGTATTTGTATACCTTAACAAAGATAATGTTCTTTGCTATGATATTACTGCATTTGCTGTATTACATTATAAATGGTGTTTTTTCCTGTTATTAATAACTTTTATTAAACACCGGAAAATGAACAATTTAACATAAACTGTTCATACTTAAAATGCAACTTTAAAAATACGTAAAAACGCACTTACATTCTCAACTTCTATAAACTAATATTCCTTTATTTTATATTTTTATCTGTCAAAACCATACAGCATTTCCATGGTGAAACGTTTTAACTTATTACGCAAAATATACTGCGTTATTTTCAAATTTCTCTCTCCTAAAAGCTTGGAAAGTTTTTATGGTTTAATCACTACAGCAAATTACGTTTAAAAAACTTTTACAAACTTAGTTTTTAAAGCACGATTCAGTAATGTTAACATCTTTTCCGTTTCGTTTTAAAGGATTTTACATTAAATATTTATGTGCGATGGTAAATAAAACCACTTTAGAAATAGGGTGCATGCATATTTATTTAAACAAATTCAAAATTTATACAATTTTTTTGTTTTGAAAAATTAAAAAATTTTAAAAAAGAAGTGATGTTTAAGCATTGATACATAAGCGTTGATTTTCAGCCCTCCGACAGAGAGGCCTATATTTTCCTTTATTATAAGATGTTTTGATTGATTTAATGTAATTTAGGATTTATAATTACTATCTCTCTAATTGATTTTTGGTCGTTTGAACAGTGTTTAAGGGGTCAGGTAACTTTTAAAGTGCAAAAAATGATTTATTAAAATTTGATTCTTTGGGAACATTTTTAAAAAACTCCATGCAAAAATATGATTTACACTGCAAAAAAAATGTTGATTTTACGGTATAATACTAGCACCCCAGCTGCCAGTATTTTACCGCAAAATTAACAGTAATAAGCAGAAAAATAGTAATACACTGCCGTGCATGCGCGGTAGCGTATTACTGCTTATTTTACTGTTTATTGCTGTTAATTTTACGGTATAATACTAGCAATTGGGATGCTAGTATTATACCGTAAAATCAACAATTTGTTTTGCAGTGTAGAAGGAAGTTATGTCCAAAACAGTTTGAGCTCTTTTTATATGATCAAGGGGTAACTTGATCTTTCAAGTCAATTTTCTTAAAATGATGATTTGGTCACTGCGCGCATTATTTCTAAGAAATGGCTAGATAGAATTTCGCGAAATTTTTATTGAAGATGTAAACTTTATATATAAACAAAATGACCTGCCATTATGATCATCAAGTAAAGAATTTAGAAATTATGACTATTTTTATTTTATTTTTAATTTCAAAATTTTGTGTTTATTTTCTCAAGAATTAATCTGATTCTCAATTTTCTCAAAATGGTGATTTTGGTCATTGCGCGCATGATTTCTAAGAAATGGCTAGATAGTATTTCGCGAAATTTTAATTGAAGATATAAACTTTATAGATAAACAAAATGACCTACTATTATGTTCATCAAGTAAAAAATTTAGAAAATATGACTTAAAAAAAAAAAAATTAGTGTTTCTTTTCTCAAGAAAAAATTATTAAGATTTTTTAAGTGTACGTTTTAACACATATTATATATCTACTCAATAAAAGAAAATGGCTCACTGTGACAATTCAATTATGAGAAATCATTCGCACAAGGCATATAAGGTTAATTCGCTTATTTAAAAGATATTCAAAATAAATTTTAAAAAGAAACTTTATATCCATCTAGATTCTTTTTCAGAACATTACCTGCTGGAATATATCTCATTTAATGCGTGTTTAAAATTTCATATCTAAAATTTAATTAGATGTCGAGTTGTTGCAATTCATATTAGGGTATCACGTTTAGATATAATTTGTCTGTTATGAAGATTCCTATCCTGACCCTTTAAATGAATAGAAAAAATTATTAGAAATATAGACATTTTTATATATTTAGCAAATTTCAGTATACTTCAATTATATAACATTAATTTGTTTTTCGCTATTTAGTGCGCACAACGCAACTGTAGCAAAGAAAAATAAATCAGAGAGGCAGTAAATATACATACTAAGTTATATTAAAACAATCAAAACGTCTTAGAAAAAAGAAGAAGAGGTTTTGACCCTACAGGGGGACTAAAATATTAATGCTTATAGCCACATCATTTTATTCGCAGATCATAATTTATATTTATTAATAATTTCTACACTCTAGAAAATAAAACGTTTGCTACATAAAGCAATAAATTTATGTAAATTCAATCACTATCTACAAACGGATTTTACTTAAAATGCAATTAAATACAAAATTATAATACAATGTGACCATAAATTATTGCCGGATTTTCTTACCTCATAACTTTTGACTTAAGAACATGACGAAAAATCTTACTACATATACTCGTAAAGTACAAGCCAAAAAGTTTTTCTGCTAACACAAAGTTACATATGCGTAAAGTTGAAACTCAAAACGCTATTAATCAAATACCGATTGTAAAAAAATAATAATTCATATTAAAACTTTATCAAATTTATCAAAAAGTTATTTAATGAATTACGAGCACAAAGTTAGTTTGTTTCGAAGAACCACAATACGCACATACGCACATTGCTTTCTTTTGTGTTACTCGCCATTTTGATTCTCACATCTCAGCCTTCCACAATGCGACGCCGCTAGGGTTGCCACATAATTGACGGAGAATATATATATATATATATATATATATATATATATATATAATAAAACCTTTGTTAATAAAAACAATCAACTACACACACACACACACACATATATATATATATATATATATATATATATACGGCTTTTCTTTATAAAAAGCCCGTTACGCAAAATATACCGCATTATTATAGAATTTATATCTGTTAAATGTTAGAAAAGTTTTTTTTTTGGTTTAATGACTACTGCAAATTATAGTTAAAACATTAAGAAAATAGCTTTTTAAAACCTGATTTAGTAAAGTTAACATCGTTTTCCGTTTCGTTTCAAAATATTTTTTGAAATTAAACAGTTATATGCGATGGTAAATAAAACTACTTTAGGAAAAATGTGCCTGCAAATCTATATAATTACATTTAAAACTTCGAGAAACTACATGAAAAAATAATTGATGTACGCAAAATTCATTCATATCCTAAATAGTATCTACATCCATAAAAATATAAATGTTACAGCCTAAAATATTTTTTTTTCTTTTAATCTTTGTGATATAATTTAAAATAAAAAGCTTCAAAAATTTCCATTAAATTATCAGTTTTATATTAAGGGGACATTAAACTTTTGGCATTTAGCTTTTTAATTAACATTTTTTATTGAATATATTTTCATTATCATATTTTACATTTAAATTACTTATCTAACAAAAAAAAAAGAACTGAAATGGCTTCGAATTTATCATAATTAAATTCTATTTATAATATTTATACTGAATTATAGAGAGTTGAGTTTGTTTACACTTAGCGAAATGTTTGCATTTCAAGGTTCTTTCAAAGTGAAATTTGTTGCGATTTTTATACGCTTATATTTAATTTATCATGAATTAATTATTTTTTAATCAATTTTTCACCCACTTTCTAATGTTCAGGAGTTTTTTTATATTATTATAGTTGCGTGTTCCCAATAGCAGTACAGTATTTTTATATTTTTAAAACTTAATTATCAATTAATTGGTTAATTTTAATTAAATTTTGATTGTACGTTGAGAAAACAATTTAGAAATAAATAATAGCTAAATAATAAAAGATTAATTTTGACACAATTATTCAAATTGGTAAATAAATCATATGAGATGTAATCTTCCCAACTGGGCGAAAAAGTCCGGTCCCGGATTCGAACCTGGGATCTCTTGGTTGAAGCTGCCAGTGCTTTAACAACTAAGCAATCCCAGACGAATATAGACGAACTAATTCACCCAGTTAACCTTAATGATCATAGCATCGGGTATGATACCTGAATCAGCACAACAAACTAAATAAATCACAGGTAAAGGGACTTCCAGTAAACGCTGGAAACATGATTACACGGTAATGAGATGTAATCTTCACAACTGGGCGAAATCCTGGCCCGGACTATTTTACCCAATTAAGAAGATTACATCTCATATGATTTCTTTACCAATTTGAAAAATTGTGTCAAAATTAATCTAGTGTAATCACGTTTCCAGCGTTTACTGGAGGTCCCATTACCTGTGATTTATTTTGTTGTGCTGATTCAGATATCAGACCAGATGCTATGATCATTAAGATTAACTGGGTTCAGCCATATTGTCCGGAATTGCTCCGTTGGTAAAGCATTGTCAGCCAAGTGACCTCGGGTTCCAATCCTGGCCTTGACTTTTTCGCCCAGCTGGGAAGATTACATCTCATACAAAACACTAATAATTTAAATAATTTCCAGGCATGAAATATTTTAAAATCTATTGCCATATATGACTCACTAATAAATACGTGTTTGTTACAATAATGTAAAATAATACAACATTTGCCATAATATAAAAATATTTTTTTCTTTCTTGCTGACATACTTTTAAAAACTGAACCTATTTTTTTATATATATAAAGCAATCCAGGAATTTTGAACCTTTAGTGTGTGGATATTACATGTTAATCCGACGTCATATAAACAGCGTGATTTATTTTTAATGCAAATTATTAGAAATCAATAACACAAATCGTATAAATAAATATTAATTTTAAATTCGGCGTAGCGTTAATTGCAATTTTTAAGTTCACTAGTAAAAGCATGTTTTTTGAACTTCTTTTTTAAATGTACAATTAGTTTTTAACCAATTTCAAAGTAAAGGGATTTTTCGATTCCGAAATCTATACTTAGAAATATTACATTTAAAATACAATTTTTCAAATACATAAAAATGCACTTAAATTTTCATCTTCCATTTTTCATTAAAAATCATTTAGTACCCCCTTCTTGTGCATCCAAACCACACAACATTTCCAATATGAAAATTTTAACTTTATTCTGCAAAACACATCGCATGATTATCGAATTTATCTCTGTTAAAGCCTTGTAAAAATTCTATGGATTATTGACTATACTGACTTAAGTTTTAAAATTTTTGAAACTTACTTTTTAAGGCATAAATTAGTGCCGTTTTACGTTCCTTCTAAATGTTTTTTTTTTAAGTTTCTTTTTAATTAAAGTTTAAACAAATTTAAAATGTCTACCATATTTTTTTTGGAGGGGGTGGGGAGGAGGGTATACACACATTCCAAAGTGCGTACTCTCCTTGGAATTTCCCAGGTGTCTCGAACTACTTTTCCGATTAGAATTTTTCTATTTAATATGTTAATCGCAGAAATTATAATTGCCTCGATTGATCGTAGAATTCGTAATATTTTTCTGCGGTTAACTAAGGCGAAAAATTTTATTAAAAAATGGTAGAGATGTACTTATCTTGGCATTCGTAGTTATATTTTTGAATAATATCTAGACCTTAGAAAATACAAATTCCGCTACCCAAAGTCTAAAGTGATATGTTCATATTATTTTAATCTTAGTGGATTTGTATAAAACCAAAAGCTTTCAAAAATTTCTATAAAAATACAATTTTTTGTTAAAATAACTTGCTATTTTCCCTTTAAATTTTTATTGAATATAGTTTTTGTAATTTATATTTTAAAATTTATTTGTATTTAATATGAAATGAAATGGCTTCCAATTTGTTATAATTGAACTTTGTTTATAACGTCAACTTACGTCAATACTGAGTTAAGTTTACTCATATTTAGCAAATTGTTTACATGTTACAAAAAAAAAAAAAAAAAAAAAAAAAAGGAAAAGAAAAGAAAAATGTGTTTTCTAAAACGGTTGTTTTTTTTATCTCTTAAAAAATGAAAAAAAAAAATAATAAATTGAAACTCTAATGTTAGTATTATATATCTTCAATTATTTATGTCCCTTTACTTGTACATGATTTAAAAATATTAGTCTGCTATGTATTATGTATGTGACCAGTGGTCAGAAGTAGAGCGCTATAAGTAGCGAAACGACAGTAGTGTAGCGCGCTACATTTTGAACAATGTAATGTAGCGAGTAGCACGATATTAAAAAACAAATTGTACAGCACTGACTTTACTTTTAATGCTACTTCAGGAAGAAAAAAAAAAGTTCCACTTTACAAAACACGAAATCTCATCTTGTTTCTTTTGTTCAAAATTTGATTTGCGCAACAATTTGCGAATCTCAGTATCAAATCTCAACTGCAATGTTTAGCAACGCATTTTATGAAATCACATATTTTTCCATTGACACTTGCTGGTAAAACAAAATGATGAACCATCAAAGTAACTAATTTTTTTGCTGGCAACACTTGTCTACTTACTCGTTATTAGGTCGTTATAAGTTTTAATGCCGGGTTTCTTCGTTTGGAATTGTTTTATTTTTAGAGTTATTTACTGTTTGTGATTAAAGATTTTTTTTCTGTAATTTTCTAGGTTTTTTAATTAAACAACTCAATATAATTAACTCTCAATAGAACTTAATATAATTAACATATTAAGAGTGTGTTGGAGAGTTAAACAGACAAATCTATTGATAAATACATGAGTCAACGGTAGTTCAATCGCATTTTTTATGTAACTATACTTAAATGTTGATTTTATTACCTATATATCTTTTAATTTCGCTAAGAAAATTGTAATATGTATATAAACAAACATTTTGGAGACAAACACAAAACATTTTATTAAAAGTTTATCGTTCTTAATTTTTTTAATGAACTCGGTTATATCACACTTATTTGATTGTATCCCAACAGATGCGATATAACTTTGTTATTTAACCTTCTGGACTCCACTGACAACTATACGGTGACATACTAAGTTTAATCCCAAATGCCACAATGACACCGGAATTTTGAAATAAAATTTTCGTTTTGTTATTTACACGAACAAATGCATATACTTATTTTTAAATAAATTTAATCGAAAATTCCGGTGCCAATGTATCATTTGGGGGTCACCGTATAGGTGTCGGTGGAGTGCAAAAAGTTAATCCGCATCCTCAACTTCGAGTCTAGATTGAATGATCCTTTGACGAAATCTAAAAGCAGCGACGTAGTAACTACTTTTGAAAAGTAGTTTGTAGTCGCTACTCTTTAAAACAAGTAAGTTTTAGTTCTAGTTAACTACATTTTCGATAAAGTAATTGCAGTTGTAGTTCACTACAATAAAAAAGTAGTTTTTTCGATCACTGTCTGTGACTGCCTTTAGCATTTTTACTGTATTCGCATCACAGTAATTACAAAATCAATAAAAAAATTCACTAGGACACATAATTATAAATTATTTGATTTTTCGTAGTTCTGTGTGAAAAATACTGAAATAGATCTTTTAATCACATTTTTTTTTTTTTTTTTTTTTTTTTTTTGTATTTATTTGAAATAGAAGTAATAATGTTATTTTTATATTTATTTAAAAATCAGAATAATAATTAAGAAGGATCTAGATCAGGGGTGTCCAACCTTTTGGCTTTCTTGTGCCACTTTTGAAGGAAAATTTGTTAGAACCGCAGATACACGGAACTAACACTAACGATAAGTGTTTAAAGGGAAAAAAAGTGATAAAATACATTATATTCAACTCGATAAAAATTTTTAAATGTCAAAGAAGATAATGTGTTTCTTTCTTTCTTTTTCTTTCTTAAAAATGTTTTTATAGATATTGAGTTCATCGGCCAGAACATTATGATCAGCCACATAGTGTTTTGTATTGATCCAACTTAGATATGCAAAATAGTTGCAGTTCTTCTCGAAATGGAAGATAAAATCTTTAATAAATGTCTGAATGTAGACGGTACTAAATAATTTAAATTACTCAGTTTCTGCTTTCAAATGCTGCTCCACCTTCCAGTTAATTAAGAGAACAGGGAAATTGTGAAAATCGTTATCAGACTCCTCAAGCAATCGTAACACATTTTTGACTTTGTGGGATGACTTTTTAGAAAATTCCATACCCAGAAGAATTTAATAACTAAAATTGTAAAAAACAATTTTAAAATATCAATTTCTAAGTGACATTTTTGATTCGTAGCTAGGCTGCGATTTGGACATATTTGATTTAAGTCATATATGCTAGTAGTATAGATATGATTCCTCTTAAAGTCAAGGATTATATATATATATGTAGAGAAATCTGTAAAAGGTTTGGAGTTATAAGTATTATTATTATTATTATTATTATGGATTTTTCTAAAAAATAAAATATAATTTTCGGATTAAAGGAACCAGATTTTACGAAATGCCTTTATTTGGTTATACCAGTAAATATAAAGTTTTAATTCTCACGTTGTAAAACTAATATTTAATTAGGTTTTTAATCTTCTGATCATTTATACAATGCAAATATTAAGTACTTACTCTGTTATTATGTCGTTTATATTATTATATCGTTTATATAATTAATACAATTCTAAAAAATAATGGTAAAATAATTTCAATATGTGAAGTAATAAATTTAGTTGAATCGAGTAATTCGTGTAATTCTAGGCATGAATATTTCCGGTAACAGTTTATACAGATTGCAACATGTAATTAAGATACAGATAAGGTTGTAAATTATCTCTTGAGCCTCAGTAAGTCATGTCTTAACTGCATTCTCTGTAAATTGGTTAGCAAAAAAAAGATTGGAATTTCACGAGCATTACTCAAAACAATTAAAATTTTATTGTGTGTGAAATTATGTGGAAAATCTCAATATCCCGACATCATTCTTAAGATGATCAACTGCTCCAGCATACTCCTGACTGCTATATATTTAACTCTATTTTCTTTCTATATGAATTCAAGTCATTAAATGATTTTCAGAAATTTGAATAATGTCTAACTAGCGGTGTTTTCTTTTTCTTCATGCATTGTTTAAAATTTTTATAAAAGCACAGAAAAGAAAAAAAGATTCTCGCTAAATTTACACTACACTTCTTGGTTAAAAACATTCGATCAAGAGCATTAGCTCACAGGCGTGGAAGAAATTGATGCTTACAACAGGAAATTTTGTATAGAAGACATATACGATGAAATTTAATCCAGTCGAACTTTCAACTACGATATAGCAGTTTTGGATCGGATCTATCTCGACTTTTTGTAACATTAATTTTTCGAAAAAATGTTCTATTTTGCTTTTATCCGGTACGTATACATTGTATTGTAATTTATTCACAATATGAACAACTTAACCACAACCGTCTTCGTATTTTATCACTTATGTAACAGTACAAAGTTTCCAGTACTTTTATGCATGTAAATTTACAGTGTTCTTGGGTATTTTTCCAGATGTAAATTTACAAAATAGTTTCTCTGTTTTTTTAAAATCGAATATTGGTATCAATGTTTTGTAAATTTGTTCAAGGCTTAAGATAAATTATTAGCGGTTAATTCTCCGTTATTTTACAGAAATTTTTTTAACAGGATGGAAGATGTAGATAGGAAGCAGGAAGAATGAGAAGTGGTTCAATACCAAATCCACTGTGATAAATTTGCTAGGTTTTGTTTTAAATGTTCTTAACTTAGTTTTACATTTTTGCTTTTCATTTAATTAGCAAATTCTAAAAATAGTGTCAATCGACAGATATATTCCTTTATAGGAAAAGTCGCATGACACAAACACAATATTTCATGACCATCAAGCAGTTTCCACATCGTCACTATTGAGTAAATTTAAGAGTTCCTCTAATAAATAGCCGAACGTGAAATAATTATTACATCAAACGAAAATAAAATAAAAGTCTATTGCCAAAATTACGTTTTGGAGACCGCTTCACTAGTGCGGGTCCTTTCAGTTTGTGCCGGCTATTTCTTTTTTCTTAGTAATCGGTCTCTTTAATTCGATCGCTTCGACGCTTCCAGGACATCAATTAATTTCATTAAACAAAAAACTCACTTTGTGTCCATGCTTTTATGGTAGTTTCTGTCTCTCCGCTCGTAGAGAAACTATTTAGCCACTTTACTGCACTCATTCTATGATGGTGTGGTCATTAACGCCGTCGGATGTGAGGAAATGCCTTAATTAAAAGGTCTGTTCTTTCGAGGATACGAAAACAATAAACCAATTTTTACAAACGAAAAAATTTAACCAATCTTTACAAGGTGGATTTTCATTTACACATTTTTGATAATTGTAAAAATGCATATAAAATTTTTAGATGCGGGATGTTATCGTTTCAGATGATAACTATTTCTTTAATTAATTTATTTACTGTTTATGGCTCCAAACTATTAATAAAGACGTAATCAATATTTTTTTTCTCTTAATATGTGAAGACAAATTAACAAATTTGTACAATAATAAGGTGAAATTTAAAGACGATTTATTCATTGAAATTGACTTAAGTCAATAATATAGGTATTTTTTGTGGAATATTTGTATATGTATCGTGTTTTCCTCTCGGTAAACAGAAAAATGTTTGTGTAAAAATTTCCACTACACATTTTTGAACGCATAAAAGCTATACACATAAATAGCTGAGAAAATATACTTTTAAAAACATACTTAACTTCCTAAAATTGACTGCATTTTCTATACATGATATAAGTGATATATTTTGCGTAAAATCTAAAATTTTTTGATATTGATAGATGTATTAAATTAATTTTACATAAAGTTTTATTTAATGGGGCTTATCGAGAAAATTCTATTCTGTAAATAACACCTATATTAAAGATCATGTTTCAATAAATAAAAATCGTTATAGATAATAAAAGGCCTTAAATTGTTAATAAATTAATAATTTTCTTTTATTGAGTTTTTTTTTAAATTATTATTTACAATTTTAAAAGTCCTTATATTTCCAATTTTGGTATTTCAGACTAGATTTTCTTTTAATCTTATACGCAGGGTACTTTGCTCTACAAACCTAACTATCATATTTTTTATACAAAGATTAGATCAGAAGAAAAATAATAATTATTGGACGTATATAGAATAAACCAATGGAATAGCATATGTTTAAGTTCATATTCTTTTAAAAACAAAAATTTCAAAGAATAATGTCTTAGTTATCTTTCGTAGAATCTAAAGATATATTTTTTTAAAAATCAGACAGTTTGCTCAATCATTGTGGAAGCCCTGGCATTTTGTTTACATAGAGAATTTAAAAAAAAATACGAATTAAGAAAAAATGAGTTTAAACATTTCATTTACAAAACAAAACGAAAAATCATGCGTCAAGCATAGATTATGGAACACTTTCCAACATATCCAGAAAACTCTAACGAAACTTCACCGTTAAATAAGGTGAAAGAAGATATGTAGTAAACAATTTAAGAAACAATATATATTTAAAAATTCCGTTTTAGCAATTACCTTCCATAGCCAAAAAAGTAATCGAATTATTATGTGCAAACTTGTATATGATAAAAATTAGTTCAGTTAGAAAATTCACGTCTAGCAATTTTCGCCAATCGCTGAAAATGCATTCGAAATATTTTGTATAACCCTGTATATTATCTAAAGACTTTAGTACACACCCCATATTAAGCTAAAATTTAATTCAGGTAAAAAACGCATAAGGCAACTAAGAACTTACTTCCAGCAATTACCAACCATAAACGACAATGTATCTTGTTCTTTGCGTAGCCTTGTATATGAATTTATTTATATTCCACAAACTTCTAAACAGACTACTACATATAGTTCAGCAGGAAAATGCGTAACAAAATTAAAAATACCCTTAAGCAATTCACTCCCATAGTCGGTAATACTTACGAATTCCTTTGTGTAGCCCTGTATATGATCAACAAAATTTATACACACCTTGTACTACGCAAAAATTTAATTAAACTTAAAAATGCAAATCAAAGTTGAAAACGCACTTATCACACATAGACCGAGTATATCACACCAAGACTGTAATCGAATTATTTTGTGTGTCATCCATAAACGCAATGCATACCATACTTTTCAGTGAACAATTTATAATGCACCTCAGTAATGCATATAAATTTCATTATGTTTGAAATAGTGAAATATCATTAAATTACGCTGCAAACAATTTTCCCCATAAAACATTGTGTAACTGAATTCTTTTATGTGACCCTGTAAATGAATAACTTTGGCTTTGCACCCCATATTTTACAAAAAGCATGTTTTAGTGCGCTTCATAATTGTATATCAATTTTATCATGTTTCAAATGGCGCAATATCATCAAAATGCACTTAAGTTTTTTTCCCATTAACTGTAATCTAACGGAATACTTTTGACTGCCCCTGTCGATAAACTATAAGTGCTACGCACTTCATTTTCACCAGGTATCATGCTATAATAAACGTCAATAACATACAAAAATTTCAGGGAAATCCGAGTGTATTTTCGAGAGTTAGAGTACGGACGGACGGTCAGACGGCAGACAAGTCGCATTCATAAACACATCTCAGCTAAGATTGGAAAGTGTTAAAAAGAGATATTAAGATATATACGTAAAATTAACCATATCTCCTTTACTTTTTATCACTGTTAAAATTTTGTAGCAAACTGTCCAGTCATTCGACCGTTTTTATAGAAAACGGTTACATACCCGTAATTTAACTTTATTCTGACCATAATTTCGGCTATAATATGCTCAGAATAGAGTTAAATTAAGGTTATGTGACCGTTTTCTATAAAAACGGTCAAATGACAGAAGAGTTTGCTGCAAATTTTTAACAGTGCAGATCGTCAAGACATTTGGGCACAATGTTCCAAAAATGTTCAGCTTCATTTTAGGATAAAATCTGAAATTGGAAATGTTTGTCATTTTTGTCAAAGTGAGTCCCCTTAATTCATGAATGTCAGGTTCATAAATACCCGATTCTTTAAAAGGAAATCCTAAATTTTGTATCACACTGTTAAAATTTTGCAGCAAAGTGTCCATTCATTCGACCGTTTTTATAGAATAGTTGACATAACCGTAATTTAACTCTATTCTGACCATAATAAAGGCAATAATATGGTCGAAATAGAGTTAAATTACGGCTATGTAAACGTTTTCTGTAAAAACGGTCGAATGACTGGACAGTTTGCTGCAAAATTTTAACAGTGCAGAAGAAATGGCTACATATTTGAATTCCAATGTTTACGTGTAACCAACGAATCTAATTTATTTCATTAAAAAAATACATAATTTGTATTAAAGATGCATCTATCCAATATAGACTATCCAATAGTTATTAACTTTTATTAACTCAGTGGTTTATTAATATTTTATTAACTCAGAAGTTAATAAAAATCATGGTGCAATCAAGAAATGTCTGGTATAAATATTGAAATATCCTTTAATTGCTTTACATCTGTTGCATATGTTATCAAAGCTGAATATATGTTAAAATAATTGCACAAAGTACTCTCACAAACTTAAAAGTGGGTAAAGATATATTGAAACTTGAGTAAAAAAAAAAAACATGCATTATACATTTATTATTACAGATCTTTTGTACAATGGTTTATAATAAAAAGCTAAAAGTAATACTATGGTGTTAAATCTTTAATAAAATATAAATAGTTCTTAGCAAGACGAAAAATAAATTACGAAAGGTGATTTAATTACGATATATTTTTATAAATAAATAAAAAATTACATTAACTTTCGAAAATATTAGAAACTAGCTATTGCTATAAGTGAAGATAGAAAAAATCGTAAAATAAGCAAGACTTTAAAAATGTCTTCAAAATTTGAAGTAGATAAAAGCGTTATAATACTACTTGATAATTTAGATTTTTTCTTTAATAAGTAAATGCATTGCATAAAAAAATTATATTTATATTTATAAGTAAATGCATTTTCATAAATAAATATAAGGTAGGCATTTCGCTGGGAGTACAAATATTATCCGATATTGCGCAAATACTGTATTCATTTGCTCTACACAATAAATATTTACAATGCAACCCCAATATTTCGGAAACGCAAATGTTGCATACTGTATGCTTTCAACGTCCCAGTCAGTGTTTTGGGTTTATTGGTGTTATTTTTAACACTATAACATTATTGTTTTCAATATCGGTTGCATTATTATCTAAATATGATCCAAATGTAAACACTTCGTTATTGCTGAAATACAGTACAACTAATTCTAGACAAATATTTCGCTTTGATATACGGCAGTATTGATTTGTTACGGACATTTGTTATGGAATTTCTCACATAATTCTTTATATCTCTTGTTGTTTTCCTAATAGAACTGGTCACCAACGACACTAATTTTAATTTTAAAGTGAAATCTATATTGGTGTGTTAAATTAAATGAAAGAAATTTATGAAAATGTGTTAAAAAGATCCACATTCTACACAAGTCAATGCAGTTTTTTTTTGGTTTTTTTTTTAGCAAAGGAATATATTACAAGAGCATCCAGTTATATTCGTCATACTAATCTGGTTTTGATTTATAAAAAAAAAGAAATTTTTTGTGACAGAATTCACAAATATCATGTGTCTATCATGTGTCTATATAGGCTTCAGAAGTTTCTTTTAATATTGTTTATCTATTATACGTGAACTAAATTGTTTCTGTAGAGTATTGTAGTTATAACCTGTTACTCTGTCTGTTAAAATCTGTTTACTTATATTGTCCGTCAATTACTCTGTTTTTTTTTCCTGGTTTGTTTTTATGCGTATTGAAATTCGCACTTGCTGTATAATTTAATTATATCAAATGTGATATACTTTTTCAAACCCTCTTGTGTATACCCTCTTGTTATCAATATAACATTGAAAATGCTGAAATACTTACGTGTACATGTACAAGTTGTAGATATACACGTTAAATATGTGGAAAATAAAGCCATATCTCGCGGAATATAGGTTAATTGTGAGAAAACTTACGAATCCAGAAAATTCATTTCTGCGGTATATGATCATAATTATGATGAACCTCTCAGAAGCCTTTGCAAGCTTACAGTTTAAAATTAGAATTCTTGAAAAACATATGTTTATTTATTCTTCTGTTTATTAAAATTTATCTTTTAAAGATAAAGTTCAGTTTGGCATTTAAAAATATATATCTTCTTCGCTAAGCTGAGTTTTGGAATAGATCAACTCTTGAATCTCCATCCAAGTGTTTTAGTCGTGATGGATTTATAATTTTAATATTCTTTATTGCAGAAGATTTCATTTCACATATATCGTCGCTACCATGTCAAAGTATCGATTGTGAAGAAATGCATTTTTCATAACTTTTAAAAATGGGCCGATTGTCACCACTAAATTTTAATAGTATCCTTCACCAGGCTCGCCAGTTTGGCAAACTTTTTCAATCAGAAACTCCGAATTCATACCAGGAATTTTAAACGGAAATTTTTGCTTTATTTAATGACAGACATTTATGGAATAGATAAAGTAACACTTTTTCTCTCAAAATTTCCGGTGTAAATTCGGCATCTGTAAATAAATTAAAAGGCCAGACATTTTATTAGTATTCTTAATAGGCGATGAATTCTAATAAAATTTAGTGGTGTCAACCGGCCCATTTGTAAGAGTAATGCAAAATGCATTTTTTCACATTCGATAGTTTGACATGGGTAGCGACGATATGAGCAAATATTTCTGTTACTTTTGTTTGCAGTATTTAGAAACTCACTATTCAGAAATGATCAAAATCTAATAATTTAATTTCAAAAATTAAAATATTTTAAAAAATTGTTTAAAGAAAATTGCGTCACACCAGTGTACCGTCACACCAGTGTAAGTTCAGGATTACTACTGTAGAACAAAAACAGTCCTTTTGGCCATAAAAAGTTTGGTTTCACTCTCTTAAAATTTATTAAAAATGATTATGTTTTTTTCCAAAAAAGTTTACAAATATAGTGTCTGTTTATTTTCGGCATTGTGTAAAAAAAAAAGTTTCCTTTTCTGAACATAAACCGTTTGGTTCACTTAAATGTATAAAGTTTTTTTTTTTTTTTAAACAATTTGCGTGCATTTTTTTTTTTTTTTTTTTTTTTTGTTATTGTGGGATAAACCAAACAATTTAGTGTAAACGATTCTATCTATTTTCTAACCCATATCAATATATTTTTTTAAAGTACACAATGAAATATTTTTCAGCATTTAACTATGTAAAACGCTTAAAAATGTAATAATAAATATGACTGAGATTTCCAATATTTTATAAATTAATTAATTTAAAATAAATTAATTATCATTTAATTGCTTATTATTGATAGTTTTGGTGTTATGTATTATAGGGTAAGATATTAGTGTACAAGGTTCAGCGTATACGCTGCTAAACCGTCATGGATTTCAATTTATTATAAAACTATAATGATACCAGTTTAATTAGAAATCATAATCAATAGTTTTGTTTAAATATTGGCCCAACTCGAGGTGCATTTTGTTTACGATAATAAATAATCCATAAAAAGTATTTTTAATTTTTTTAAAAACTTTTATTTACAGTTATTGTAAGTTAAATGTGCCTATAGTTAAAACGTTTAACAATAAATTCAGGGGTGCCGTGTAATACAAAAAAAAAGGGCGTAAAACGCTGTTCCAAAATAATGAAAAATCACCGCAAAAATATATTAGTAAATTGTTTATGAAAAGCCTAATAACGTTTTTAATCAAAATTAAAATCGCGAAACTAAACTTTCTCGTAACGTATAACAAGAACAAACGCATTATTTTGTATCAAAGTCATTATTTAGTATAAAACGGACGTACACATATATATATATATATATATATTTAAACAATTTTTTAGAAATATTTTAATAAAATTTGAAAAAGAAACATTTGATAAGGATAATCTTCAAAAATTATTTTAAAATATTCCTCGAATCGGTTTCAAGTACAATTTTAAAAATCGAATCCCACAGAAGAAGAAAATTACATTAAAAAAATAATTATTAAAAATATAATGGAAAAATATTTACTAAAAAAGGTGTCCAAGATTTTTTCTCAAAGAAAGTTAATACAGGCTTTCTTAAGAAAAGCTCTTAAAATTACACATAAAAGCTTCTTACGTAAATGGTTCACAAAAGTAAAAAAGTAGCATTTCTTAAAAATATTACTGTTAAAAACTTTTGTTTTCCAAAAATTTGAGAAGAAATTTGAATTGTTTCAAAAAATTTTATTATTGAAAAAAAAAATTATTGTGCCATTAATTCAAACAAATAATCACAGAAGTATATTAAAAATTTTTTAATAAAAAAGGTAAAACAGCGTTGCTTATAAAATACTCTTTAAAATTACTGGTAAAATAATTTCACAGATGTAACTCTCTAAATATTCAAACAGTTAGAACATTCCTAAGCAGTTTTTCTTAAAAATTTGACTTTATTTATTTTGTTTAATTTAATTTAATTTAATTTAATTTAATTTAATTTTTTTTTGTCTTTTATTTTATTTTTTATTTATTTGTTTATTTGCTTTTCTCAAATTTCAAGAGAAGTTGAAACATGTTAAATAATTTCAAGTTTTGTTATTGTTGGAAAAAGTTTTATTCCGCATTTAATTTAAACAAAAATAAAACGTAAAATTATGCTTGTATAAAAAAATATGTATATAAATATAGCTAAAACAGCATTTCTTTAAAGAGACTTTTAAAATTATTAATAAAAGTATTTCTTACGTGCAACTATTTAAAAACGTTCACAAAGACAGAAAAATATTAAACTTTTTTTAACTTTCGCTTTCTAAAAATTTAAGAAACGTTTTGAACCATTGTTGGAGAAAGTTTTGTCAATGCTATTAACTCAAAAAGATAAACTCAAATTGGAAACAATTTCCAATAAATCATAAACAAAGCTTGCTAATAATAATCAAATAAATTGTCTATGGTCAACGGATAAACATAGTGATAAATTTCCTTTGTT
This sequence comes from Maratus michaelseni, assembly GCA_963931845.1. Classification (NCBI taxonomy): domain Eukaryota; kingdom Metazoa; phylum Arthropoda; class Arachnida; order Araneae; family Salticidae; genus Maratus; species Maratus michaelseni. Next base: position 281,573,523 of record OZ007587.1, read on the forward strand.
CACAATATTAGAAAATTATTAAACAGCCCGTCGTATAAATTTTCGTTTTTCTGAAGATTTAATAAACGTTTTAAATCATTGTTGAAAAAATTTTGTCAGGATATTAACTCCACAAAAAAGCTGTCAAAGGTTTTGGATCTATAAGGCTTTAAAAATTGCCCCTGTGATAATCGTGAAAATTTCAAAGTAAATTATAGAAGGATTATTAACTAACAGCATTCAGTCTAAATTATTTAAAAAATGCTCAGTATTTAATATTTAATAGGTATTTAAAATAACTTAACATAAATTGATACAGCTCTAAAATATTATATTTATGGACACTGTCTGAATGCTATTTATTGATATTACGGAAAGTTAATTTTGTATAAATATATAAAAATGTATATAATAAACATATAAAGATATAATACAATAAACTTTATTTATGTTGTAAACGTAATTTTTTTTTCAAGTATTAGCAAATTGATGTACCAATTTTATTTTAATGTTTTAGAAATCCTTATACCCCTAACATAAACATATGTCAGAACCATAATGTTAGGTTATCTCGCTTTGGGTAGAACAAATAGATAAAAAGTAAATATATAACAAATTGAACACCCAGAGATAATATACTTCGTTAACTGCTAAAAGTGTTAAATAAAACGGTAAACAAAACAATAATTAAAACAGTAAAAATGTTAAATCATTGCATTATAGATCCTGTAGAATATTCTCATTTGTCTTGAATATGACTTCGGTGAAACCGAACCATGTTGACATTTTGTATATAAAACTTTTTTTTACTTTTTTATTTACTGTTTTATTTAACACCTTTTAACAATTAATGTAGCATAGGTAAAAAGTTTCAAAAAATTCTAAAAATGTACAAAATGGCCAAGTTTGCCACCAAGGAGTTATGTTTAACAATTGCAGCTAATCTAAAAATTATATAATATTGAATAGATATAATAAACAATTTTTAAAATGCAAAACACATTTTTTTTTTTTTTTTTTTTTTTTTTTTTTTTTTTGAAGAAGAAGAAGAAGAAGAAGAAGAAGAAGAAGAAATTTTTATGTTTGTTATTCTAAGAGGCCAACTTTTACTGTCTCATCGACTCTAGTTCTTCGAAAAAGTTACAAAAATAAACCATAAACAAAACTTACCAATAATAATCAAATACGATCCCACTATGGTGTGCGTGTATAACGGAAAAGCATACGGATGAATTTCTTCCGACGGTTCATCAGTTGACAGCGTCGACATATCATCCTCCAAAGCGTTTGTTGACATGTTATCATCCATTTCTGCCTGACATCCAGTTCTGTCACTACACCGAAAGAAATGCACCGAATCCACGAGGAGGCCAAACTTTTATAACTACAAGCGGTTTACTATTAACCCTTACTACATCCGGCGCAAGTTGAGAACTGAATGAAAATCTACTTTACGCACTGCCGGACTTAATGCAAGTCCCTGAGACGAAGAGTTCTCTGCCAAGCGGTTCAGTTTTCGCGCCAAATGAGGGAGGGATTTAAGATTCATCTCACTGCATCCAGCATCTTGCGCTTCAGTGGAAGAAAAGTTTTTGAGGTTTTTCTTCTTATTATCTGTTTTTACAGTGGTTTAACAGATTTTATTTGCAATCCAAGTTTCTGCACATTTAAAGTAAAACGAAACAAATACATTGTGCAAAGCAAATATTTTCTTTTTGTATTATTTGTTTCTGCATTTTAGTTAAAGAAAATTTCTCGTAAACATATAAAAAAATTCTCGCTTTTTTTTTTTTTAGTTAAACCGATTTTTCACTCTCTCATTTTTTTGGTTGGGGGGGGGGGGGGGGGGGAAGACCACTCATTACCCTAAATCGAAAAGACAAGGAAAATTTAGAGGAAAGTAAAAACACATATATATATCTTTTTTTTTTTTTCCTGATTTCAAAGTTCAGCTTAATGGAAAAATAGGTATTTAGAAAAAACTTTATGGATTTTTAATGCTACAGCGAAATAAAGAATGGGCTTTTTTCTTTTGAATAAATCTGGTGGAAATTAAATATATGTAAGAACGGACTATTCAGTTAAGAAAGTTTTCTAAAAAGTTAAATATGATAAAATGGTAATAATAAAAAAATTCTATTGAATAATTTTAGTGGAAGTTAAATATTATGAGAAGTAAAGAACGGTTTCTTTTTCATAAATCTAACGAAATTTAAATGAGATGGATAAGTAAAGAACAGACGATCTATTTATTTGTTGAGAATAACTTTCCAAATTAAAACAAGCTTTTTTTCCATTGAATAAATTTATTGGAAGTTAAATATGGTATAAAATTTTGAAAGGTAACACTATATTTTTCCGAAATGTAAATACAATGAAAAAGAACAAAAATAAATGATTTTATTTTTCTCTTGCTTTTATTGTATACATATAGTACTTTTTTTAGGATTTTAAACTCATTTTTAAAATAGCCACGCATTAATTTAATATCTTACTGCGTTTTAAAATAACACTTGCGAGTGTTTTGTATTTTCTATCAGAAAAAGAAATATGTGGAATATTTTGTCTTATTACTTATGCAAAAAATTCGAATCAGTGAGTTTTTAAGACTATAAATTTGGTTAAAAGTAAGACGATTTCTAAACCTGCAAATTTCTTTTCTGTCAAGCAGTATTTTTGCAAAATGCTAAGCATTAAAATTTATCCCAATAGCACTTTTCGCTAAAGGTAAAAAAATACATTATTTCTAGTATTATTATTATTATTATTTGTATTTGTTTTTGTATTTTCATACTAAACAGTATTTTCCCATTTTAAAAGTAAAAGATGTGTATAATTAAAAATACGTGTGCGCATTAAAAATGAATGTATAATTAAAGATTATTATGTTTCTAAACTGAAAAATAAATCTTTCAGATATATCGGTATGAAGATTCTGTTTTATTGCTTTTGTTATGACGAATAATTTGCAAAATTTGTGTCTTTACTGTTTCAAAAATTAATAATAATTTCAACGAGAATTTTATATGAAACAACGTTTTTCATTCAAAATTTAAAGGAAATGTACAGCTTAAGAGTAATATATAAATCAATATATCGAAATGCAGATAATTCAGTAGAAATAACTTTGCTACTGTCATTGAATTAAAAACAACATTTTGAAAAACAGAATATATATTTATACAAATTTTGTTCAAGCGAAAGGAATGTACTGATAAAGATCATTGTGTAAATCAATAAACAAGCAGATATGATTTTTTTAAACTAAAATATTTCTCTGTTTTTTTTTTATAATTTTTGTAGGAAAAGTGAAAATATTTGTTATATTCAAATTGAAAGATATGTACAATGGAAAATCATTACACAAATCAGTATATCAATCAATGAATACTTCTTTTTTCTTCTTTAGTTCAAAAATATTATCCTCATTATATCAATATGCAAATAGTTTGTCTTTTCTGTTTTTGTCAAAACGAAAATTATTTAAAACATTGAAATTGAAATTTTCAATGCCAGAAATTAGAAACACGATTAAAAAGGGAATAAAGCTTACTTAAAAAAAAACTTCTTAAGAATTATTTTATATTAAATTATTTTATTTAATTTAAGAAAATGAGAACAGAAAGACATTTTTTTTTCTTAACACAATAGGCATACATTTATAAAACAAGTTTGGAATGTTTAAATTCATCTTTGTCAAATTAAAATAAAAAGTACACACAAAAACAAGTGATTCAATTACCTAAAATATGATTGGAACTTTATTTAGATTTTTTTTTAATGTTTTAAACTCTAAATAAAGTTTTAATCATCTTTTAGGTAATGAATCACATGTTTTTGTGTGTACTTTTTATTTTAAGGCATACATTTATTAGCATGTTTTGTTTCAATTAAATTGGAAAGCGCGCGTGAATTAATAAATTAACAAACTTCTACTATTTTTATTCTTAGTTACAATGTGGGTGTATTTTAAGTGTTTTTTTTTTAAATGTTTCAATAAAATTCAGGAATCTCCTTGAAGAATTAGTTAACATTGTATTATTGTAAATTAACAGATTCACAAACTCTCAGCTATTTTATTATAATAAACGTACATAATTATACAGATAAGTGCAAAACATCTTAATAGGCATTTTGAACACAAATTATGGTGTTTTAAAATTACTTCTTTTAATTATGTATGCATATAATTTAATTATATATGCATAATTTTAAGAACAGATTTGTATAAAATTTAAAGTTGTTTACAGTTTTAAAATAACAGCATTATTGCCGAAACGTCAGTTAAGGTTTTACCGTGGATATACGAAACGTTTTTAATGTCCGTCTATATTATGTATGTATGTCTTGCGATAAGTTACAAAACAAAATTATTCAATTAGCTTGAAATTTAATGGATATGTTTATTTATAGAATTATGTAAGAAAAAAATCACTCATTTTCATTAACATAAAAATATATATCCTAAAAGTGATTACAGTAAACATAAAACCTCAAGAAACCTTTTAATAATAAAAAAAAAATCTACTAGTTTCGTACATACAAGCGGTGACATTCTGCGACAAATTCTTGCTAACTCTAAGGAGGCTTATTAAAATAAGAATTTTAAGTTAATTTAAAAATTAGATAAAATAAATCATATTTATACAGATGATCATTTTTTAAAGCACCTGTTTTTGTAATACCTGATATCTCGTATTATTTGTTTATCAAGTACACACACACACACACACACACACACACACACACACACACACATATATATATATATATATATATATATATATATATATATATATATAACCATTAATGAAACATTACCGAAACACCTACAGAAACGTGAAATTATGATTTAGTAAGTAATAATTTATTAACAACGAAATTGTAACCCCAACACAATGAATACAGATATGAAATACTTATTTAAAAGAAGAAGAAATTAAATTAAAAATTGAATGAAATAAATTGAATAAATGAAATGAATGAAATTTGTAGAATTTATACAGAATTATCAAGTCCCAAATGCATAAATTCCACAAATAAAATGAGTGGTTTCATCATCATATTAGCCATAAAATTGCTAAAGAATATGATTTTGGGACGACCACTCATAAACATATAATTAAACCTGTGAAAACATCTTAAAGTTCAAAAAATAAATACAATATTAATACAATATTAAAAAGGATAGAAACCTTACCCATAATTATGAGAAAAAAACTTGATATTAGATCTTTAAGTACTAAAAACAATGAGATGAAGATGGATGTTGGTGCACAACGTTGACCAGATTTATGAAGATAACTATACAAAGGCAATGAATTGCAAAAATTTTTCTAAATGTTGCCAAAAACATTTTTAGAAGATTATAAACCCTGTTGCCAAAATAATTATTAGAAAATGAATTACTTGGATATATGGAATATTTTAAAGCAACACAAACCATGGTGCTGCCATCTATGATATGAATAATGAATATGCAGTGGAAAAACAATATTATAAATGAAACCATACTATCTAAAGTGATAATAATTAGTTAAATAATATAAATGAGATTAAAAATAAATAAAATATCTAATTACATTAAAGTAAAAATAGATGTAGTAATGATTAATTCTATGTTAAAAATAAGATGTAAAGTGGTAAAATTAAGAATTAATGATTAATACTACATAAAAATACATGTACCAAGAAATGACATAGCCACTATTAAATAGCTTTGCCATAAAAGCAACATCATAAAAAATAAATTAAAATCAAATTAAAATACTAAATTATTTGAATTAAGATGCTATGGATTTAAAATTAATATTAATTAAATATTGAAATTAATAGTTACATATTATGTTTTTGCATACAAAGTTAAAAATTAAATACACATGATATAAGTGGTTAGGGAAGAACATTAATTAAAATTAATACATATATTATATTAGCTTTTAAGAAAGTATTACATTATATTAGAATTTAATATGATATTGTCCTATATATATATATATGGCGTTTTGACGAAGATGAGATACCACGAGATGTAATATTCCACGAGAAAATGGCAGTCCGTTAAAGATATAGAATGTTGCAGTCGATATGAATAATCATGGCGAAGTGGTGAGGCAATAATGAGATTCCACAAGAGTTTCTTCAATAAATACCAGCCAATTTCCAGACAAATCGTTTATTTAGAATGAGAGCGATGCAGTAACAGTTCCCGCAGATATAAACTTATAGCCCTCAGGCTTCACGATGGCTCACTACCTCGTTTAATAGATGTTAAAGAGCTGTATGAAAATTCTACGAGACTACAACACCAGATACTATTTGTTTACACTTCCAAACACGTCAAAAATCTTCTCTCCGAAGCGTGCGAGCGAGTTTTGTTCACTGAGCGTACACATACAGAAATACGACGTCACGTGCGTACAAACCAATGAGTGAGAGGCGAGTTCCAGCCCAGCTAATGAGGCGAGAGGGAGAAGCTCGAACACGAAAGAGTTCTTCTCCTGGCCGCGTATCAATTTTGAAGTGAAAAAAATACCCAGCGCGCGAAACCGAGCATGGAACAATAATAATAAAAAGAAAATGGCTTTTTAAAAACATTTGAAATGAGAAAGCGTCTCTCGGAATTTTATAGATTGGGGAGCTGATAAAAGCTACGAATGAACTTAAAATTTTAGATTAAGATTTGTAATAAGATAATTATTAATATACGGGTATTTTACTCGAGAATGTCACCGTTTGTACCAGTAGGTCTGTTTATTAAAAGATTTTGTTAAGTCTTTATAATTACTGTAAACACTTTTAGCATATATATATTATTTTAAAAATTGTTTTCATTACATTTTACTATTTTTCCGATTCTTACTATTATTATTATTATTTGCTATTATTATTATATACTATTACTCTTTACTATTATTAGCTTCCTTCCATTTTTTCGTACGCAACATTTATAATAATGTTGTAATTTTGAATATTGGGAATATTTTTAATTCTATGAGAATTTGCTTCTTATTGATATTTAATTTCTTATTTTAGTTTTCAATTATTTTTTTAATGCGATTAAATTTCTAAAACACGTGATTTCATGAAGTATTGAAGACCTTTTGCACCAAACTTTATGTTGTACTATGAGAAAGTAAGATTCTGCATTTTTTGCGCACTGTTTCTAAGAGACTGCGGCCTGCTAAAGCGTGGCTCCCGTCCAATACTGGACATTGCCGGCAACTGTTTCTAAAGTAAAATAAAATCAACTAACTTAAAGAAACTTTCCAACAAATATTTATATCATAATGAATAGAGGAAAGTATATATTCAACTAGGCAAATTATATCCAATGGTTGGAGTATCATAGTTGAGATTTTTCCAACAGAGCGAAAACATGCCGGGACCAGGACTCGAACCTGGGCACTTTGGTTTGCCGTACCAACGCTCTCCCTGCTGAGCTATCCCAACGATATCCTGGACTGGCATATTTCACTTTTATTTGTTGGACATGACTGGGAACTGCAGTGCTAATTTCATTCATCCGAGCTATAACTATAGCATTTACATGACGAATCTTGAAATTGCACGGAAACTCCTGTATACCATGTAATTAGGTCGCTCTGTTGGAAAAATCTCAACTATGATACTCCAACCATTGGAAATATTTATATTTTAAACCCTTTATACTGTAACAAATTAAAAATAAATTTCGTAATAAGAAATGCCTTTTTAAGCACATAAAAATAGTTAAAAAAATTAATAATAAAAAGTGGATTACCAAAGTGTGACCAAAAAGTAATTACCAAAATTTAAAATATTTCCTACAATTTTTAAAGAACTATCTGACACAAAAGGTATATTTTTATAGATTTAAAATGCGTGCAAATAAAATCTAAAAATGTTTTTAAAGATGCATCAGTATAAGTGGTACGCGATTTCTTATTATATTTTTCAAGATAACTGACACCTGAATATATCTGATTATCTTGTATTTAAATATCTTGAATGAAACAAGTTGAGATATTTTTATCATTAGCTCAAATTCTGAAAGATTTTGCATAATAATCTCTTGGTCATCTTCACTGATTAAAAAATAAATAAAAAATAAATACGCGTTTTTCTACAAGTATCTCAATCTAAACAAACGTGGATCAAACTTTATTTATGTGATATGAGCAGTGCTGCTTGATATAAATTTTTATTAGATTTATTTTTATTAGATTTGCTGATAGATATTAACTACAGTATAAAAATAATTTACAAATTGCTGAGGTTTCATCAATTTATTTTAAAATGCGTTACAAGAGTTTAAAGTCAGTTACACATGACAGAATACATCGCTAATATTTGCTATACGTTTTTGCAGCTCACACATTACGAAAAGATCATAAGATTTTGTGACGTATAAAATAATTTAAAAGAATCTATATGAGAGCCTTTGAAATGTACATTTCCATTATTTTAAATATATTTTTTTAATTTTCAGCAAATTGAGGGTATAAAAAAATTTTTAAATTAGTTTCAACTTATCTAACACTATTTCAATATTTACCGAGATTACGTAAAATGGTTTATCCAAACTGCATCATTTAATTTCTTATATGCCATGTCCGAAATCATGATTTTCTACGAACATGATGTTTGCTTCTTCTCGATCGTCGTCAGATAGACATTGAATATCGTTCTATTTTTCCATTTTTGAGGATATAGTGGAAAAACCACTTTTAAATATTTTTCATTTGACTGTCTAAAACAAAGTAAGAACTCGGTGCAACATATATAAATTACATTATTACATAAATAAATCTTTAAAGCGTAAAATAATTACTTCATATAGCTACTTACAGTAGCATCCGCGTATAGCAAAAATTATGAAAGACGTACAATGCTGCGTTGGAAATCGTACAAAGATGTTTTATTCCGAAGGGCAGAAATGAGCTGAAGCATAGAAATGACCTACAGACATTTTCGGTGCCATATTTGTAAACTGAAGAAATATTAAGTTAGTCGAAAAATTTGCGCAGGTGCGTCATCTGAAAGGCTAAAGCTAAATGTGATTCATTTGCTTTATAAATGTCCTTTAAAGTTTATGCAAAATGTCATACAAACATATGTATTTCTCATCAAAGTAGTATATGAAAATTATTCTGTAAATCTATAACTACATAAGACTCCATATTAATTGATAACAAATTATTAATGATCCATCCGAAAATTCCAAATATGAAAAGAAAAGTAGAAAAAAAAATAATAACTTTACCTTTTTTTTTTTTTTTTTTAATTCTATTTTGTATCAAGAGCAGAAAAATATATTATAAAAAAGCATTTTTACATTAAAAGAATATTTTTCTATAACTCAAAAGGATATTTTAATAACTTTTGAAATTTATTGGAAGCCCTAAATGCGAGTTTTGTATCTTGTTAGGAAAATGAAAAACATTGTATATCTCGAGAAAAAAACATTTGCACATTTTTGTATAAATTTATTCGCTTTGAAAAAAAAAAAGTTTTTACCGATTTCATAAATCTTCGATTATAACGATCGGAAATTATTTTTAGTGGGAAAGGAGAAAAAATATTGAAACGATTTATGTCGTCTTTCCTTTTTTTAAATAATAAAAACAAGTTCAAATTGATGTAAAAAGGAAGAGTAATTACTGTGCGTACTCTACGAGTGCTATGAATCTTACGCATAAAATATTTCTGTTTTTTTTTCTACGTTTGTTTGTTTGTTTCATTTTGCGTTGAATTTTCATTCTGCATTTTACATATTGTGCTATTGTATCTTTAGTGACACACTTTAAAATATGTGATTTTTGCGATATTAATATGGCTAAATCGCAAAATTGGCTTCCGACCTGTCATGAAACACACATTTAAAAAGGGTGAATACGATTTAACTATTTTTAAACGACTTCAAACAATGTAAGTTCAACTCGTTTCTATGATTTTTTTTATGTGAATGTGTGTGCATATCCATTTAAGTAATTACCGCCCATACAATGTAAATGTAATCGAATTATTTTGTGCGACAGTGTAAAATAACTATAAGTTCTATAGACATCATGCTTGGCGATAAGAACAACGTACTAAATCTGTATTACTATCTGCATTCTACAAACCACACATTTAAACGTTTTAAAAATCGTTACATTACTATTTAATACGCATGGTATCCCTTCTTATCGTTGACCAATAGCTAATTCTTAAGCCGTTAATTTTAGAGGTATAGTTTGAACTGCAAAAATGTTACAAAAGCTGTTTTTCATCATGCGAAAATTCATTTGCCTCAAAATAGCTACTTTTTAGAAAGTTACGAAATTTGAATTTTTAAACGGTTTCTGGATCTTATAAATTATCTTTACAAAATGTTTTCTATGTTGTAACGGACAGGTTCTCAAACTTTTTCGATCACGGAACCACCTTTGAAATGTAATTCCAGGTGGAGCACTAAATTTCACTTCGCATACCATATTTGATAAGTAAAATGACAATCATATTGAAAAAGTAGGGCAGTATTAAAGTCAGCTATCTTATAATATCTCAATTTCTAATGTCTGTATTTCAATATCGTTATTCTTTACATTACCTATTTTAACAATCAGACATTTAAAACATGGTGAAAGTTCTATAAAAAACAGTTCATCATTATAAAAATATTAAAAATTTCCAACAAAAACCGTCACTATCATAAGAACGTTTTCGCTCCAGACGGAGCAACATCAGCTGCAATTTCAGGCATCCTTCCCTTCTCTTCTCTATTTATTTGACTAGGAATTAATTAATACCCTAAACTGTTTTTTTTTATAAAACTTTTACCATGTTTTAAGTGATGTCTGATTGTAAAAATAGGTAATGTGAAGAATAAAGGTATTGAAGTAAGGTAGTTTCAAAACTTAAACATGCAACACATTAAATTTTTTATTTAAATTTTTTTAGTTTCTCGACAAAAATCACATTACAGATAAAACTACACATATAAAAATTAAAAGAGATAGAAATACTAAAAATCGTGACAGACACATTTCAGAATGAATTCAAAGCAAATATGGCAAATTCACAAATTGCTACTGACATAAACAGGTACTTAAAAGCACTTTTACGACTGTTGGATGCTTTTTATTGGTTTATGATAAAAGAAAACGGAAATGAATAAGAAGGAGAATAATATAGTTTTCATTTTCATAATGACATTATGTCTCATTGAATTTCAGCCAGAGGATGAAGGAAACGATCCCGAACTCCCCCCCCTCCCCCCAACACACACACAAACATGGAAATAAGTTGAAGCTGATCCTTCTGTATATTTTACTTGAAAAGAAAGGCTTTGTGCTTAAAATCTATAAGGTTGATTTATCTTTTCCCTTCCCCTTAAAAAAAAAAAAAAAAAAAAAAAAAGGCTACTGTTTTGGTGAATTTTGAACGGCTGTAAAAGAATTTCTTGTTCTGCATTGGGACGTGATCTGTATTTTAACTTTAGTAGAAAGTTATGCAGATACAAAGGACATTGTTTCGAATGGATAAAATATATTCGAAATACAAAAGAATAAGTTCAACTTTATTCGATACGATTTTGGGACTCATCTTTTAGTGTACACCAAAAATCTGAGACTCATGAATTAGTTTCAAACTGTGGTTTTTATAACGAAACTTGATGTCAATTCAGGCAGACATTAATATGTTGCTCTTGTGTCAGAGACGCAGAATATGCATTTACAACTCAAACCTTTTCTTTAATGTCTTCTTACAATCTCTTTGGATATTAAGAATCCTAATTATCAAGAAAACATAATAGATGGCCTTCAAACTCTTTTACAATATCTGTTCTTAGGAATGTCTGATTCAAGTTCTCTTAATCAAGGAGCTGTCACGCTGGGTATGACATACCCAGATTGCGTACGATTTTTTACGACTGTCACCACTATTTTTAGAAAAGTAATCTTCAACTTGCTTTAATGCAGAATGTGTAACAATTGTCTCCGACTAAATAAAGTGACGATTATTATTTGTACTTGTTGATGAGAAAGTAAAAACCATTCATACCATGGGTATGCGCGACTTCTCTCGGGATAATACTATTGCAGGGATTGCGAACCTTTTTACAATTAATTGTAATTTTGCATTTTTTTGTTAATGCACATAACAAAAATTCATAAACAATATCTATCAACATTTTAACATGTCAGACTTTTACATAAAAGAGATATTGTAGCATATGTTGCTTATACGAAACACTCTTAAATCGAAACAGTTGCATTCTTGCATTAAGTAATCAAGAACAAAAATCAAAACGCAATTTTTCTGATTGGAATCAGCTTTAATTTTATGAAATTTTAACTTATCATTAATGCAACATTTAACTTAAAATAACCCAAGTACTTATTTAAAAATATTAACAATTTATTAATCAGATTTTTGTTGTTGTACGTTAGACGGAGACTGCATATTTTTAGAGATACACGCAGAAAAATTGGGTGCAGTTTTTCATTATATTGTATTGTGTCTTATAAAATTCGTTTGATGACTTAAAGCTCTGTAAATTCACACGGGTATGTAAAATAGTTATATGTCGAAAACGATGAATAAAATGATTTAGAATAGAATAGACAAGAACATTTTCTAATATGTTAATTCATACAAACATAATTGAATTATTTGTGATAGTCTGTAAATGTTAAGCAATATTTTATTTATTGTAACAAAACAAAGTATTTTATTTAAATAAATTATTAACAAATTAGAAAAAAATTTCCGTGCCGGAGAAATCGATCTTCGGTGCACGTGCCACGGGTTCTCCGTCGCTGTCCAATTATCATTGGAAGAATATCCAGAACTGTCATTTTTGAGTAACTTTACTCAAAATATTAATTATTTAAAAACTCTTTCCACTTAATCATTAACATAAAGAAACAGCTTCTTCTTAAAATGGCAGACATAAATCATTATTTTTACTTTCTTGTATCTATAATAGAAGAAAGTATTGTAACCGAAATTTTTTTCGACTTCCAGTTTTTGACGGATTTACACGTTTTTGGGGTCACAGATTCCTAAAAACATGTTTTTATAAAATGTCTGTCTGTCCGTCCGTCCGTTTGTCCGCCTGTCTTTCCTCATTGTATCATCGAAAAGTGTATGAAGTTACGCTTCAAACTGAACCAATTTCTTTTGCTATGAGTTTGTCTATGGTCAGCCAGGTTCCACTTGAATTTGAGGATATTTTGACGAAAGGGGGTGCTCTGATCGCGATTTTTGTTCCATTTTCACTATTGTATCATCGAAAAGAGTATGAAGTTATGCAGATAATTGAACCAATTTTTTTGTATATGTTTTTGGCTATAGTCTGCAGGTCCCAGTTGAATTTGGGAGTATTGAGCCAAGAGGGGGCGCTGTGATAGCCATTTAATAATTTCATTTAATAATTTCAATTTCAAAAAGTTGTAAAAAATAATAATAATAGAAATCCTAAAAACTTTTTGCGTTACATGTTCGGCCTTAATCCAAGGATTCCAAAACATTTTTTGCTTTGCCTCTATTTTAAAAAATGGCTGAGATATATCAGTTTGAAATTGTAGGGTGGCTGACATTTTGGAAAAATACAGCAGGATTTCTCCAAAAACGGATTTAATTTATGAGTTTTAGTGAACATGTTTTCGCCAAATTCTCTTTCATTGTTGTAATCATCGTTTCAACACTTACATGCTTAACACTATATATTTATATTCGCCAACGTCAAATTCTCGCCAAGCTTGGCGACAATTGGTGAAATATCGCCAAATTTGGCGACAAAAATACGTTACCATATATGAAGCGAACTTGGCTATGTCTGTCTAATTTGGCGATATTCTCATTCAAATTCAATATTGACGAGAAGTGGGAATGACTCTTCTGTAATCGGTTTCCGCGCATTTTAGCTTCGTGTATTTTCAGTAGAATTAGCTAAAATCTCACAACCAAGCAATAGGGAGGTTATCTTTTCCTGCCGGTACAGACCAAAAGGACTTTTCGTAGTTTAGTATAATACATCGGCTGCTCGCATCCAAGTAACCCGACGATTCGCAAGCAGCTGACGTACAACAGAATGACGCAAAATATTGATTTTTTTGGCGGTGTGATAGCGAATTCTGAAACATTAACATGTATGGGATAGAAGAAAATTTTGGGATTAGCATATCCGACTAATTTTCATTTATATCGGGAAAAATTTGCCGATTCTGACTTCATTTCTCATTTCAAAGAGGATCATTAAACTGTTATTACAAGAAATCCAACTTACTAATGTGTGAAGAAGTAAAGATGTATAGACTTCCCTTTACATCATACATGGTTTTGAACTGCCTGTAATTTTTAGGATTACAAAATTTATTGAATAATTAATTTTATAATTTTATAAAATTTATTAATTTAATTGTTTAATTTAATTTAATTGTTCAAAATTTCTGTTATGCTATGTGGCATTTTTATTTAATTGCAAGAGCACGACAGTGAAATATGTAATTTTTTCTGCTGCACTCATTGGTTTTTTCTGTTGTTTTTGCAGTTGCACCATGCGTCACTGTTGTTTCATCCGTGCGCACATACACACAGTATTTCATGGGATGGTATTGTCTGCGAAAAATCGCTTATATTACGTTCGCATAGTTAAAAAAAAAATAAAAGCCTGTTACGGTTAAAGGTTTAAAGATTTGTGAAAGTAGTTCATGTATAAATAGCGTGCAAATACCATTATTATTGCTAAACCATCTATCTACATTGGCTCGAAGAGAAAATTTAATTGATTTTATGCATGAAATTGTGCTGACGTACAATATTTCTATTTCCATAAATTCGTCAATCCCCGATTTGCTGTGCGATTGTATCGTTGGCAATAGAACTGCTTCTGTAACTCGTTTACCATGTATTTAACATTGTCATTTGAAAAGATTTGGTAAACTTTCCACCAATAATATGTATTTAGACAGCTTGAGTTTTTCTGTAACTTGTTAAATAAATACTTACCATATTTTCGTCGACTGTTTTTTGAATAGTATATTCTACTTTTCTGGACTTTTATAAGTTGAGTATACTTCCTTCTAAAAATCATTCATTTTATTCTTGCATTCTGGGTAATCCCCCTTTATAATGATGACGCATTTTTGCAACAAATAACGCGCTGAGATTTATTATATGTTGTCTCAATAAATACAATACTCATATAATTCACCGCCAATGAAATGTGATGCTGTTTCGAGTTCTCATAAATTTTTAAATACTTATTGAAATTATACAAACCTCTGTAATATATTTAAGCATATTTCAGGCGTTATAAAATGTAAAAATGAACGCTTATAATATAATATGATAAAAAATACAGTTTAGCTAATAGTGCAAACTTTTCAGAAATTTTTTCAGCGATCTGTAAGATTTCCAAAAAACTATTCTAGGAATCAGCCTAAAAATTTACATGTGGCTATATCAATGTATTATCTATAGAATGAATTAATAGTATTGGATAGTTAAACATTTTATTTATTTTTAATGACTAATTAGTTATTTTTAAAACTGTTATTATAATTTAATTGATTTTTTTATATGGTTTCTGTCATCATTAATTCAGTCTATTAAATATACGTTAGTGGTCATTTAAAAGAAGTTTTATATTTATATATGTATTTCAAATTAAGTTATCTTACGATCGTGACGCACCATGTGAAAAAAAATCTGAACATTTTACAATATTAACTGAATTGTATTTTTTATTATGCTATATTATAAGTGTTTATTTTTTACATTTTATAAAGCCTGAAATATGTCTTAAATATATCGCAGAGGTTTGTGTAATTTCAATAAATATTTAAACATTAATGAGAACTCGAAATCACATAACATTTCACTGGCGGTGTAAAGGTTTCAGAAGATATGAGCTCCCTTAAAGTTTATTAAACTGTGAAACAAGTCTGCGCGGAGAAAAAATAATATATGCTTTTTTTAAATGCTTACAGTTTTACAGAGTAGTTGATTTTGTTGCGAAGAGCAGTGAGTACTCCGTGGAGCACAGTTTGAAAAACTAAGTTTTAACAAGTAAAAATTTCAATTTTGTACGATCAAAATTTACCGAAATATGATACTTTGAATTTTATGAATTTACTGTTTTTTTCCCAGCAAGTCTTTAGTGCCAGAAAACACACGCGCACACACACACACACACACAAAACCTTAAAGTATTATAATTCGGTAAATTTTGATCTTTTAAAAATAGAATTTTACTCTGTAGCATTCAAAAAGTTTTCTTAAGTATAACTTACAGTCCCATGCACTGTATAAATTTTTTTATTTCGTAACTTTAAAAAATAATTATTTTTCATAGAAAGATTTTTATATGATGAAGAACAATATTTAAAACATTTTTAAATTAGGAATACATCTCTAAACTAATTGTTTAATAATTAGATATATATTAACGATAAGAATGGATAATCTGTATATTGGGTAAATATCGTATAAACATACGTGTATTTCTTATAAAAATTCCCTGTGAAAATATTTTTGCTAAGTCAACAACTTTTTAAAGCTACATATTATATTCACAACAATTGATTAATAATCCTTCCGAAAATCCAGAATATGAAAAGAGAAGTAATTTCATCGCTCTTTTCTACTAAAATATATATATATATATATCAAGAGCAGTGAAACAGATTACGAAAAACTATTAAATTTTATATTAAATAAATAATTTTTCTTTTACTCTCTTAACGATATTCCTTCCGTTTGAATATTTTTTTGAAATTTATCAAAGGACCCAAATGCGAATTTTGTATCGTGTCTGGAAAATGAAAAACACAGCATATCTGGAATAAAAATTGTTGCACATTCTTCATATAAATACAATCTCTTAAAATAAATAAATAAATAAAAGAAAAAATAAGCTGCTTACCGATTTTGTAAATCTTCGATTATAATGATCGAAAATGACTTTCATATGGTAAAGGTAAAAAAAAAAATAATAATAATAATAAAAATGAATTGAAACAATCTATGTCATATTTATTATTATTTTTAAATAAAAAATAATGAAAAATCCCGCATGCTGTATAGATTATGAAACGCTTTCCGACATTATCAGAATATTGTTATGAAATTTCATTTTTTCCGTACATTGGAAGGCCATACTATATAAATAAGTTAGAAAATACATGTATAGCGCAATTAAATACACCTTTTATATAGTTTCTCTCTTTAGATGGTATTGTATAAGGATTATTTTGTACACACTTCCAATACTGAAAGTCTTCCAACTATAATCTAAAAATTTAATTCAACTAAATAAATTTTATTTAACTAACGTTTAATTCAGCTAGAAAACGCATAAAATAACTAAAATCTTTTTTCTGGCAATTATCATCCATGTTCTGTAATGTATTCATATTATTTTCTACAGTCCTGTATAGATGAATTTATTTATAATATACTCACACTACATTATACAGTAGAATTTAGTTCAGTCGAAGAAAAACGAGAACACATTTGAAAACACATTTAAAGGAAATCCCATCATATAAGTTAATTAGTTCGATTTTTTATGGTTAATCCTGTATATGATCCATAGATGTACACACCACGTAACAGATTAAAATTTAGATGTGCTTGTAAATGCATAACGTAACTGAAAATGTACATTTTGCAATTATTGATCCTATGAAGTAACGTATCTGATTTTTTGGGTGTAGGTGGCTTTGTAAATGAACATAAAATGTTACTTGCCCTATGGAAGATATTAACACGCACATCAATAACATTCAGGGTGGTCATAAAGCCTTTCCCTGATTATAATAATTTATTGCAGAAAAACTAATATAATTAGGCACATCCTTGTTTCAGTACATTGCAAAGACGTTTGTGAAGCTTTTAATACAAGCACTTACGTCAGTAAATTTCGATGTGAGCATCCTTGGCAGCTCGAAGAATGACAAGGCGGTATTCCCCTTCTCGCCACGTATTGCACAAAATTTGGGCTGTCACACTAGAGACAGAATCTATGATCTTGACCTTGATTGTTTCAATATCTTTTATTGGTGTTGCAAACATTCTGTCTTTTATGTATTCTCAAAAGAAAAAGTCTAGAGGAGTTGGTCCATCCCGTCCGATTCATCTTCCAGGAAATTTGCCATCAAGGAACTCACGAACGACGGTAGAAACTGGACTAAAAAAACTTAAGAACATGACTTTTCCATAATAAAATTTTTACAGTACTACATTCAATGGTTATTTCGTAATAATATTTCGTAATCAGAGAAAGACTTTATGACCACCCTGTATATCAATTTCAATAGCTGCACTTCAATATCTTTACTGTCTACTGTGAGTAATGTAATCGAATTATTTTATGTGTTCCTGTAAATGAACAACAGATATTACGCACACCATTTCTTAGAGGAAATATAATTTAGTGTATATCTACCTTTTATATCAATTTCGTAATATTTGAAACAGTGTGACATTATTGAATTGCACTTAAAAAAATTTTCGTCCATAGATCGTAATGTATCAGAATTATTTTAAGTGTCCCTGTAAACAAACTATAAATGTTATACACTTCATCTTCAATAGGGACCATGCCATGGTAAACTTCAATAACATACATCAGTAACACGGAAGTCGAAGCATATTTACGAGAATTAGAGCACAGATAGACGATCCAAGTCATAAAATCTTTTCAACTATATTGGAAAATGCAAAAAAGAAGTACAAATTGATGTAGCAAGAAAAATTAATAGCTGTGATGCCTCCCCCAATGTCAAGCATATTCCTCATAAAATATCTCTGGGTTGTTTTTTTTTTTCAATTTTAATTGAATTTCGATTTTGAGTTTTAATATATTGTATCATTATATCTAAAGCTACATGAGATGTTTGAGATATTAATATAACTGAATCCTGAAATTGGGTTCCAACCTGTCAAGAAACGTATATTTACTTTTCTTTAAAAGGAGTGAATTTGATTTTATTAATTTTAAAGAACTTCAAAACAAACAAGATTACAGAAATCGTTTGTATGTATGTTTATACTTTCTTTTTTTTTTTCTGTATATACATTTTGAATAATTACCGCCCGTAGAAGATAGTGTAATCGAATGCTTTTCTGCGACCCTCTAAAATAAATGTAAGTGCAATAAACACAATCTTCAATAAAGATCATGTTACGTAACTAACATATTAAAATTATATTTCTGTCTACATTCTACAAACCCTACATTTAATTATTTCAAAAGTCGTTACATTATTACTTTATGTACATAGGGTAAACGTCATACCAACATATGTATTTCTCATAAAAGTTTCTTCTGAAAATAATTTTACTAAATCAATAACTTCTTAAAACTATATATTATATCGATAACGACTGATTAATGATTCGTCCGAAAATTCAGGTTATGAAAAGAAAAGTAACTTCATCCTTCTTCAGTACTTTAAAAAAAATGTACAACATCAAAATAGATTATGAAAAATTATTTTTTAAATGAAATTTTCTTACCACTCAACTTCTTTCATTTGAATAAAATGAAATTTCTTCCGTTTGAGATTTTTTTGCCATTTATCGAAGTTTCAACTGCGGAGCTTTGTAATTTGTCAGAAAATTAAAAATGCTGTATACCTCGAGCAAAAACAATTGCACATCCTTTATATAAATATATTCGCTTTGAAAAAAGAAAAAAAAACTGCTACCGATTTCATACTTCTTTGATTTTAATGATCGGTAATGACTTTTACGTGAAAAAGAAAAGAGGAAACTGTCTTTGAAAGAGTTAAATCTGATATATAAAATGTTTCTGGAGTTTTGTTTCTATTCAATTCTACGTTTTAATACATTGTACACTTACGTCTAAAGTCGCACAGGTGAAAATATGTGATGTTTGAGATATTAATGCAGTTGAATCACAAAATTCTGTTTCAACCTGTCATGAAGAAAAAACATTTATTTTAAAAATAGATTTTCTTTAAAAATGATTTTATTATTTTTCACATCTAAAATGACATATCACTGCTGTCTGTAAATTACCAATAAGCAGTTACCTGTCATGAAATTAGTAATACACTGTCCCTGTAATGAATAATAATTACTTAATTTTTGAACGTTATCTCTTATTTTTATGGCTGATGGTTTTGTTTAATGGATTGGTGTGATCATTGCAGAATATTTCGATTTTTACTGACTTATGTCACTTTTTATGCTGATTATTTTGATGTCGCCGTTCGTTATATGAAAAGATGAAATTTCTTAATAATAATCCTTTACTTTTGGAAAATATTTCCTAATTGATGCCTGATACATGATTTTTCGTTCTTGTTAAATTTTACTTTCTTTTGCCAATTTATTTATAAAAATAATTAATTCATATTTTCTATTCGTAATAAGACAAGTTCTATTTATTTATTAATCGACCAAAATGAAAAAATATCAGCTGTTAAAAAAAAAAAAAAATACAATTCCTTGCAATTAGTTACAAACGGGGATTCTAGCGGTACGCTGCACGAGACACACGAAAATGAAAAAGAATTGACTTAAAAACAATCTTCGTTATTTGGATTTGCATAATACAAAATGTACATATAATGCGCACAAAAATATTCGAATTTAGCATTTTTTTACTCGCTCTTCACCATTTTCTTTGTAGTTATAACAGATAATTTATTTGTGTTTGTTGTTGTTGTTGTTGTTTAACAATGGTTGCTGCATCACAAGAAAGAACTTGAGAGTTTATAGTATATTTCTTCGTGGAGCTTTTATGTTAATAATAGTTTTCAGATGTACTGAAAACATTTTAAAATTGATAGCATCAATGGGTATGAATGTTTCACACCCACCCATTGTTAAGGATTTGATATTTAATATTATCTCCTTCAGTACTATACCATTAGATATCACTAAGATATAATACGTTTGAACTTTGTTATTTCCCACATAATTAAGACACCGGTACTTACAAAACTACATGTAACTCTAGGGAAATGAAATGCGGCATTAATAAATAAAAAAAGAATCTTAAACATCTAAATTAAAAAAAGACTCATCAACGTTCCATTTACTGTTCGAACATGATCTCCCGAAGTTCTACTTCTTTAAATTTATTGTTCGTCAGATCATTGCTTTCTTTTTCTTCAAATTTTCTCATTTTCTCTTCTCTTATGGGGAATTTTACTCACTTTAACTTTTTTCTCACAAATGACCTATAATAAACCTAATACCTTAACGTGATCCTCTGTATCTTCGTTTGATATATTTGCTCTAACGTCAATTTATAATGAGCTTTATTATTGATATAGCTGTATTGATATAACGCCTGTAATCTCTATTCTTAGTAACCAACGTACATCTCTGATATCAGTTAAAGAGTCCTTTATTTTTGTTATAATATTATTTAATCTTTTAGTATTTTTATGCCGTTTTCAACTGTTATCCATTCTTTTTATGTTAATTGCTTTTGCTGATTTATTTATAGAAGAAATTAATTCGTCTTTTCTATTCGGCTTTCGTTAAAGCATTATAAATGGATCAAAATATATAAAAAATGAAATCTCGTAAACTGTTTCTAATTTTTTGAAATTGCATCTTGAATCCTAGATGTATACGGTATGATATATTAAAAAAAAAGAATTAATTTATTAATAATACTTTATTAATAATTCTTTATTTGAATTTACAAAACAGGAGATGTATATAAAATGTGTACAAAAGTATACTAATTCTATCGTTTATACTCTTTCTTCACTCCTTTTTTTTACCAGTTATAAGAGATAGTTTACTTTCTTCTTTTAACTAGAAGCATTGAATAGGAAAAAAAATAGCGTTTAAAGTATATTACGACGTGGACCTTTTATGTTATATTTTAATTCCGAAATACTGAAAACTCTGACTTTAATAGTATCTACGCGTATTAATATTTAATACTCATTGTTCTCATATATTTGAACTTATCACATGCTATTAGTTCAGTAACATACCACTGCATATTATTGGATATTAAAATTAATTTTGAAAGTGGGGGGGGGGTGTTGTTCGTGTAAAAATGGACGTTTTTTTCTCGAAACGAAGTGATAAGTATGTATGTTATTTAAAGTACTGTTCATCGTTAGCTGTATTTTTTTCCAGCCCCAAGAACGACTCGTCTTTTAAGGTTATCCATGAATCTAGAAATTGTTTTTTATATCTTCAAATAACTGAAGTGTGATCAGTGATCATAAAGGTGGTTCTAAATGCATCGAAACAAGTGGAAATCAGAAGGAGCAATATCTGATGAATACGTTGGGTGAGGTAGAACACTCCATCCCAGCCGTTCTTGAGTTTTCTTGACCTTGGAAAATCACTGTGGGGTCTTTTGGCGTATTCTATCATTATTCTTTCGATACTCAGTTCAGCAGTACTAGCTGTTGCCAGGGCCTGATTATCCAAAAGGCACATGAAGCACATGCTTCCCCTCTAAAATTTAAAAGCGGCCCAAAATGACTGTGAAAAGAGCTCTCTAATTCCCATTTTATTTTATTTTATTTATTTTTTTTTTTCTTTCGTTTTTTTTTTTTTTTTTTTTTTTTTTTTTTGGAAAAGAAAGTTTGTTTAATCAAGAGGATATCCACTAACTACCACTAACTTATTTTACAGAGAAATATCAATGTCAGCAATAGGATGTTAATTAATCATATAGCATCCCCATGCGCCTGTTTTTTTTGGTTTGTTTGTTTGTTGTTGTTTTTTTTTGTTGTTTTTTAGACTACTGACCAGGCCCCCCTACCTGCCAGGCTTTTACCTAGCTTAACGAGTTCCCCATGCGCCTGTTAGAAACCAATCAGGAAATGATATTCGTATCATTGGTGAGTTTTCATGAAAGAAGAATTAAGAAAACTTTTGACAAATGAAAGGGGACCCCAAAATGATACCGTTCTTCTCCTACACTGTAAAAATGACCGATGTTTCTTATTTTATGAAAATATGCTATAACCACGAAGGAAAATATAATATAATCTTCTGAGTTATCCGAAATTTCAAATAGCATGTTACATTGTCTTTTGAATCCCCAGAAACGAATACATCTTCAAAATTTAAAGAATAATTTATAAAAACTGTTGGCAATATATCAAAAGATTAATATCCGGAATTAATTTCTATGACAGTTTATTTACATCATTTAAAAACTCATCCCGATAAAAAGTAATTATCTAGAATTTCAAACAGGAAATGAAAGTGCCTAATGCAAGATGAAGAGGTTTTTACAGCACGTGCTCTGAACAAGGAAGTGAAAGACCAAAATACGTATTAGTGACGTAAATTGACTTTACGTCATTACCATCCAATGAAAAAACTTAAAAATGATGTCACTATATAAGGACTAAGACGGTTGCATCTCTGTTTTTATAGAACTTTAAGAGATTCTTTTTAATTCGCGATGGAAACGGACATTATGTCGTTTTCCCTTAAACTTAAATTGAAATAATGTTTAAAACTAAATTTTATGTAACTATTAAATGTAAGCTATGTAAATTAAATAATTTAACAGTATTATGAATATGTTTTATTAATTAATAATATTTTAACATTACTTAATCAGTCTCATGGAATACCAAGGATTATATAGTGAGTGTGTACTAAACAAAAAGGATTAATACAAATTCTGGTGATCATGGCCTAGCGGTATAGTGAGGACGATTGCTGGAAAATAGAGGTAAGCAAATATCTTACCTATCTTTTGTTCCGAAAATTGAATTTATAATTTATATTGCTTTAGAAAGCGCAAAATTACTGACTACCGAGAAAATAACACTAACAAAGATTCTGAGACGTGAAAAATTCTAAAGTATATAAAAAATAAAAATAAAAATAGTGTCCTAGAATCCTCGAATACTTAAAAGAAATTAATTAATTTTAGATATATTCTAAATTAGAAAAATGGCAACCTTCAAAGAAGGAAGTATAATTGAAAAATTAAATTCCAGTAACTATGCAAACTGGAAATTCAAGGTGGAGATGCTCTTGATAAGAGAAGAGCTCTTTGAAGTTGTCACAGACGACCCACCTAATCCAATAACCCCGGAATGGTCGAAGAAAGATAGAAAGGCAAGAGCCTTGATTAATTTAAGTATTGAGGATAATCAAATCATCCATATTAAGCATTTACAGAATGCACGGGACACATGGAACACGCTTAAAAACATCCATGAGAGATCAAATCTCTCTAGCAAACTCTTTCTCCTCAGGAGACTTTACGGAACAAAATTATCAGAAGGAGGCAACATGATAACTCATATAACAAAGATATTAGAAATTATTGATAAGTTATCAGCCATAGGCGAAGAAATTAAAGCAAATCATATTTCAGCATTATTGCTCTGCTCTTTACCTCCTTCATACGACACCCTCATAACCGCATTAGAAGCCAGACAGGAAGACGAATTAACTCCAGAATTTATAAAGAGTAAATTAACAGACGAATTTAATAAAAGAAACGAGCATTCTAATAACAGTGATAATTCGAACAAAGCCTTTAGAGCTGAAAGAAAATTTAAAACCACAGGTTTTAAAAAAGAAGAAAAATACTGCACGATTTGTAGACTAAAAAATCACAACACAGTTAATTGCTGGCATAACAAACATAAAACAAATAATTTTAAACAAAACAACAAAAAACATTTCTCTTCTTCGCTAGTCTTTCAAAAAGACGAAAATAATTTAAGAAGCGCGGACTCAAATAAACCGAAAGAAAAAAGCACAGCTTATTTCGGAACCGAAGAAAAGAAAAATTGCGCATTTTTAACGAACAAATCGAAAAATAACGCATGGATTATCGATTCTGGCTCATCCTCCCATATTTCAAATAATGAAAATTTATTTTATGAATTTACAAATAAAGAACATACCAACGTCGTAATTGCCAACGGCAATAAATTAAAATCCTATGGTTCAGGTAATGTAAATATTACCACAATAACATCCGACGGTAGAACACATGAAATAACATTAAAGGATGTTCTACTAGTACCGGAAATTGAAACAAATTTATTTTCGGTAGCTAAAGCTACGAAAAACGGATGCAAAATTACATTTGAAAATAATCAATGTTTTCTAGAATATGAAGGATCAATACGCTTAGAAGGGATAAGAAAAAATAATCTGTATGAAATTCAGCAAACAAACATAAACACAGATGAAAATTTTGTAAACATGATAACTAATTGCAAAAATAAAAATTGCATAGAACTGTGGCATAGAAGATTAGGACATAAAAATGTCGCGTCGATTAAAGAATTAATGACGAAGGAATTAGCATGCGGAATAAACATAAATAATTGTTCCCATAGCACCGAATGTGAGCCTTGCATTAAAGCAAAATTAACTGACGCACCTTACCCAAAGAAAACGGAATTGAGAGCAAATAAAATTCTGCAATTAGTACATTCAGACGTGTGTGGTCCTATTCAAACTCCAACAATAGGGGGAAAAAATTACTTTTTAACCTTCATAGACGATTACTCTAGATTTACTATAATTTATCTACTACAAAATAAAGGTGAGGTATTTGAAAAATTAAAGGAATATGTTGCACTGGTCAACAATAAGTTTGGCAAAAAGCCTACAGAACTCAGAACTGATAATGGCAAAGAATTTAAAAATTCTAATATTGATAATTTTCTAAAAGAAAATGGAATTAAGCGACAGCTAACAGTACCATATTCTCCCAGCCAGAATGGTATTGCTGAACGAAAGAATAGATCATTAATTGAAATGACAAGAACATTGTTAAGTGACTCTAATTTACCATTACATTTCTGGGGAGAGGCGATATGCACCGCAAATCACCTACAAAATCGACTGCCGACTAAAGCCAACGAAAAAACTCCATATGAATTATGGACAAACAGAAGACCAAATCTAAAATATTTAAGAGTCTTTGGCTGCAAAGCTTATGCATATATTAACAAGCAAAAAAGACAGAAATTAGATAATAAAGCAGTAGAAGGGATCTTCGTGGGATACGATGATTATTCCAAAGGATATCGTATCTATACGAGCGGCAAAGATATCACTATAGCCAGAACGGTGAAGTTCTTAGAAAACTATCCGATAAATTCAAATAAAGAAAAACGGCTAGAACTAAATTTAGATGAAAACACTAATGCCGAAAACGAAAAATCGGAAAACCCAAATCTGATAAAAATCGAAATTTCAAATGAAAATGATAATCAGAATGAATCTGAACTAAACCAAACCGAACCAAGAAGATCAGATAGAGTAAATAAAGGGGTTCCCCCAGATAGACTAATTTATATGGTTAAAGATGAAAATATTAATGAACCGAAAAATTGGCAGGAAATAATAAACATGGAAAACCCAGTAGAAAAAGAAAACTGGATCAAAGCGACACAGGAGGAGATAGAATCTCACAACCAAAATAAAACTTGGACATTAGTTGACCCCCCGCCAAATACAAAAATAATAGGTTCGAAATGGCTCTTCAAAACAAAATTAGACGATAAAGGAAAAATACAAAAATATAAAGCGCGTTTAGTGGCGAAAGGCTATTCGCAAAATTTTGGTATTGATTACTATGAAACTTTTGCTCCAGTGGTTTCACATACTAAAATTAGAACTTTTTTAGCAGCCGCCGCCTATCATAAACTAGACGTAAATCATGTCGATGTAAAAACAGCATTTTTGTATGGAAATTTAGATGAGGATATATACATCACTCAGCCGGAAGGCTATGTCAAACCTAATCATGAAAACAAAGTGTGCAAATTAAATAAGGCTATATACGGCTTAAAACAGGCAGCTAGAGCCTGGCACATAAAAATTTCAGAATCATTAGAAAAGTTAAATTTCAAACCATCAACATCAGACACGTGTTTATTCATACGTAATACTAAAAACAGTAAAGCATATATTATCGTCTATGTAGACGATTTATTAATATCAGCAAAAGAAAATGAAATTAAAGAAATTATACAAAAACTTAAGATTGTATATGAACTAAAGGATTTAGGTCAATTAAACTACTACCTAGGGATTAAAATTGAAAAAACAAACGAAGGATATAAACTGAATCAAAAAGGTAAAATTGAAGAATTAGTTAGAAAATTTAAATTAAAAGATGCGAAACCATACAAAACGCCCATGGAAACAGGCTATTTAAATTTTGATAACGAAGAAATACCATTGCCAAACAACATCGATTATAGAAAGGCAATTGGCGCACTTTTATATATCTCAACTGTCACAAGACCAGATGTTTCAGCTGCGATTAACATCCTAAGTAGAAAAAACGAAAACCCTTCACAGAAGGATTGGAAAGCAACTAAAAGAGTGATTTCCTATTTAAATCACACTAAAAACTTTAAATTAGAAATAAATACAACAAAGCAACCAACTCTTGAAGTATACTGTGACTCAGACTGGGCTGGAGACGTACAAACTAGAAAGTCCACCAGCGGAAACCTATTTTTATTAGGGAAAAACCCAATTTTATGGATCAGCAAAAAGCAATCATGCATAGCCATGTCAAGTGCTGAAGCCGAGTATATTTCAGCAGCAAATGCATCACAAGAAATTTTATGGTTAATTAGACTCTTAGAAGAATTTAACTTAGAACAGACATTACCCATAACTATGCATGAGGACAACCAGTCCTGCATAAAAATGATCGAATCAGAAAAATACACCCGTCGCACGAAACACATTGATGTAAGGTATCATTCCATTAAACACCTAAAGGACAATGGCACAATTAATCTAAATTACTGTGAATCAAAGAACATGATAGCGGACATCCTAACCAAGCCCACTCCCAAACCTATCTTTGAAATTCACAGAAATAACTTAAACTTAAGAAATCAAATTCCAGAGATTAAGGAGGAGATTGTTGGTAATATATCAAAAGATTAATATCCGGAATTAATTTCTATGACAGTTTATTTACATCATTTAAAAACTCATCCCGATAAAAAGTAATTATCTAGAATTTCAAACAGGAAATGAAAGTGCCTAATGCAAGATGAAGAGGTTTTTACAGCACGTGCTCTGAACAAGGAAGTGAAAGACCAAAATACGTATTAGTGACGTAAATTGACTTTACGTCATTACCATCCAATGAAAAAACTTAAAAATGATGTCACTATATAAGGACTAAGACGGTTGCATCTCTGTTTTTATAGAACTTTAAGAGATTCTTTTTAATTCGCGATGGAAACGGACATTATGTCGTTTTCCCTTAAACTTAAATTGAAATAATGTTTAAAACTAAATTTTATGTAACTATTAAATGTAAGCTATGTAAATTAAATAATTTAACAGTATTATGAATATGTTTTATTAATTAATAATATTTTAACATTACTTAATCAGTCTCATGGAATACCAAGGATTATATAGTGAGTGTGTACTAAACAAAAAGGATTAATACAAATTCTGGTGATCATGGCCTAGCGGTATAGTGAGGACGATTGCTGGAAAATAGAGGTAAGCAAATATCTTACCTATCTTTTGTTCCGAAAATTGAATTTATAATTTATATTGCTTTAGAAAGCGCAAAATTACTGACTACCGAGAAAATAACACTAACAAAAACAAATTATTTTTAGCTGCCCGAATTTTTCAGAAACGTTTCCGAAGGGATTTTATAGTGTATTAATTAGTGTCCTTAGCCTAGAATAACTGTTTTTCGAATGCTATCCATTCTGAAGTAAACATTTTCATGCTCAAAAAAAATGTTTAACAGAAAAACATGCAAAATTAACAGCGTTAACAATAACATTAAAATTAAGATTATTTATTTACTCTTTCATGTATAAATTAACTTATGCGACTGAAAACGTGTACTTGAGAATGGATAACATTCGAAAAACAGGTATTCCAGCCTGAGGACACTAATTAATACACTATAAAATACCTTCGGAAACGTTTCTGTAAAATTCGAGCAGCTAAAAATAATTTGTTTTTATAAATTATTCTTTAAATTTTGAAGATGTATTCGTTTCTGGGGATTCAAAAGACAATGCAACATGCTATTTGAAATTTCGGATAACTCAGAAGATTATATTATATTTTCGTTCGTGGTTATAGCATATTTTCATAAAATAAGAAACATCGGTCATTTTTTACAGTGTATATTTAGAGGTTAATCGGGCCCTGGCTGTTATGTTTTCTATAAACTGTTTACTTACATATATTCTTTCATGTATTTCAAAGTGTTTCATAGTCTATGCTTGACGCATGATTTTTCGTTCTTGTTTCATATGATGCCCACATTCGTCCGATCCCTTCATTTGTTCATTATGCCATATCTTGTCGATCCTTTAAAATTAAGTTTAGTGCCCAAAACCAAGTAATAACAGGTTTGATATTTGAACGCGGGTATTTCCTATAGAACTATGACAAAGACACATGCAATGGACGCATGTAATGTTGGGAAATTGAAATGCGACTTTACTGTACATCTAAATTCGAAAAACCCCATCAGTTTACTTCTTTCTATTGGAAGATGCTTTCCTGCAGCTCTACTACTTCTTTAAATTCATTTGTACATCTGTTCATTACTTTTGTTTTTCCCTTAAAACTTTTCCATTTTCTCTAATAGGAATTTTTGTTTACTTTACCTTCTTTTATAAATGACATGTGATAATCCTAATAACTTAACGTGATCCTCTGTATCTTCATTTAAGGTATTTACTCTGACGTCAATCTATAATGGGCTTTATTACTGCTATAGCTTTATCTATTCTTAGTAACCAACAACGTCTATCTCTGATCTCAATTAAATATTTCTTGATTGTTCCTTGAATGTTACGTATAGTTTTAGAATTTTCATGTCGTTTTCAAGTCTAATCCATTCTTTTGAACTTGAATTTTCTTTCTATGGTTTATTTATAGGAAGTATTAATTCATATTTTCTCTTCGGCGTTAAGAAGTTTCTTGATCGATCAAAATGTATAATAAATCAAATCTCGTAAAATATTCCTAGAAAGAATATAATGTCTTGTAGTTACGTCATGAATCTGAGAGGTACACAGTATATGACATACTTATAAAAAAACAATGATTTAAAAAAATCTTTGTGGATTAAATTTGCGTAACGAGAAATATATATATATACACAAAACTTCTCATTCTCTCTGTTTTTTTAACCCGTTCAGGTCTAGCTTCCTAATAATAGTATACATGGCTTGACAATGACTGTAAAGGACGATATGATATGTAAGGACGATATGATGTCTATACATTTACTGTTATCATTTCATTGATTTATTTAAGAAAAAATACTTAATTAAAAAATGATTGAAAAAAATCTTTGAAAATGAAATTTTCGTAGTAGAAAATATACATATAAAATGGAAATATACAAACAAAACTTCTCTTTATTTCTCTTTTTTTATTTAGCTCGTTACATCAGAATATAAGACGAGTCTATTATTTTTTTTCTTAACAATTATTTTTGTTATTATCTGAATGTTAGTAATGATATTAGATGTGTATACATTTACTATTATCGCTTCATTTATGTTATTAAAAAAATCTTTGTAAATTAAATTTGAACAACAGGCAAATGTATACGAAATTTCTATTTCTCTCTTTTTTGTTAAGTCGTCCAGGTTTGGTGTCCTAATAATAGGACATGCCTTTAGAATGACTATTAATAGTTTTTAAGAATGAATTTTGTTATTATTTGTATGTAGTAATGATAGATGATGTCCATATTTTTAATCGCTTCATTTATGCAATTAAAAAATAGGTAATTAGATAAATGATTAAAAAATATATTTATAAATTTAATTTACATAACAGGAAATACACACATAAAATACATTCAAAACTTCTCTTTCTCTTTCATTTTTTAACCCGTTCGGGTCTGGCGTCCTAATAATAGTACATGCCTTTACACTGACTAATATTTCTTCTTAACAATTATTTATGTCATTCTAAACATGTAGTAATGATAGTAGGTGTCGATACATTTACGAATTTACTATAATCGCTTCATCTAAGGTAAAGCCAGGAGAGATGGCGCGGTCGCAGAGATTGCGCACATAGAGGTTCGGGGGGAAGGAGTAGAGTGAGCGCGCAGCGACTCCAGGTAGTTGTATAACAGCAGTAGTGGAATGTCTACTTGAAAGTGCACGTTGATTGTTTTGAGCGTCTAAGATAAAGCATTGGTATTTTGTTTTGTTTTCCCAAAGTAAGTGCTTGAATTTCATAGCTATTCATCAGAATTTCTATACAATGTCAGTAGTACAAAATATTTTAAACTTAAGCAATTTCTCATAAGCTACTAATCTAGACTAATAATGTGAACATCAACGGTTTGTTTTAGTAGCGGCCATGTTTAAATAAAAGGCCGCGCAATCTCTCCTACCGAAATTGGGGAGTTTGAGCATCTGCTACTTTGGTGAGATGGCGCATTGTTCTCATTAGTTTGAATGCTAGGAGAGATTACGCAGCTTATTGGTAAATTTGCATAAAAAAATGAAAAATAAAATTGGACTAATTTTAAGTTAAACGTGTTTTCAAGTAACTTAATGTTATTTTGTAATCTTATCCGGATTTGCTTTTTCTGATTCTTCAATTTTTTCCCTCTTTAATTAAAATTTTTTAATCGTCTTAAAAATTATTTCCTTTTTCTGATTCTTTACTCACTAGGTTGAAATATCCACTCCTAATACAATAATTTTTGTTCACAAAAACCTTACAACAATATCATTTAAGTGTAATTATTATTGTTAACAATTTAATTGCAGTTATTATTAGTAACAATATCTCCTACCCATGTGCGCAATCACACCAACCCTGTAAGGACAGATTACGCAAAATAACTTTATTGTTTTTATTACAACTGTTCTATTAAATTACAACATAACAACAAAATTGCAATGGAAATGCATAAAAAACAAATGAAGTAAAAATTATTCATGGATAGTTTAGCAAAAAATTAATATTTAAAATTTGTATTGTTATTCATTTGAATTGTGCGCAGACTCTCCTAGCTTTACCTTATGTTATTAAAAATAAGTAATTAAGAATGATTTAAAAATAATCTTTGTAAAATAAATTTGCGTAACATAAAATATACATAAACATTTTCTCTTTATCTCTTTCTTTTTTTACCACGTTCGTGTTTGCCGTCCTGATTATAGGACAGGTCTTGGCATTTTTTTAAACAATTATTTATGTTATTATATGCATAGCATAATAGTAATGATAATAGCTGATGATACATTTACTATTATAGCTTCATTTATGTTATTAAAAGATACGTAATTAAAAAAATTATTTAAAATTAATCTTTGTAAATTAAATTTCTATAACAGGAAATACATACAAAATTTCTCTTTTGTTAAAGCGTTCGGGTCTGGCGTCGCAATAATAGGGCATGACTTTATATTTATTAATTTTCTTAACATTTATTTAGGATATTATATGCATGTGTAGTATTTATTAGATGTCTGATTCACTTCATTAAGCTATTAAAAAATATTTTAAAACTCTCTGTAAGTTACATTTGCGTAACAGGAAATATACATATAAAATGCATAGAAATATTTTCTTTGTCTTACAAAATTTCTCTTTCTCCCTTTTTTGCTAAAGCGTTCGGGTCTGGCGTCGTAATAACAGGACATGACTTTATTAATCTTGTTAACATGTATTTATGTTGTTATATGCATGCGTAGTAATGATATTAGATGTCTGATTCACTTCATTTATGCTATTAAAAAATATTTAAAAAATTTATTTTTAAAAAATCTTTGTAAATTACATTTGCGTAACAGGAAATATACATATAACATGCAAAGAAATATTTTCTTTGTCTTTCTTTTTTTAACTCGTTTGTGTCTGGCGACCTAATACTAGGACATGTCTTTACATTAACTAGCATTTTTTCTTAAAAACTATTTTTGTTAATATTAGCATGTAGTACTACACATTTATTATTATAGCTTCATTTATATTTTTAAAAAATACGTAATTTAAAAAAATATATTTAAAAACAATCTTTGCAAATTAGATTTGCGTAACAGGAAATATATATATATAATGCATACAAAACTTCTGTTTCTCTCTTATTTTTTAATCCGCCCGTGTCTGGCGTCCTAATAACAGTACATGCCTTTACAATAACTATTATTTTTTTCTTAAAAATTATTTTTGTTATTATCGGCATGTAGTAATGATAGTTACATGTCGATACATATACTATTATCGCTTCATTTATGTTATTAAAAAGTAATTTTAAAAAAATTGTAAACTAAATTTAGGAAATTGGAATTATACTTATAAAATGCATACAAATCTTCTCTTTCTCTCTTTTATTAGGTGTGTTCGTAATTATATAAATACGTAGCACCTATTGTCGTCGTCTGGTATGTCCGTCTGTCTGTCCATCCGTCCGTCTGTCCGCATATAACAACGCAAAAACTACCCAACCGAATAGTTTGAAATTTAAGATACATTATCTTTGCAGAATTTTGTCGAGGCATTTCAAATTTTATGAAAATCGAATCAAAACTTTAGAAAATATTAATAAAAATATTTATTAAGAAATTTGAATTTTATTTTTAAAAATCGGTGCTTTTTTTTGTTATAGGAGCTTCCGATGTTTAATCGTCAAGCGACCGAGATCCTTATTTTATGACAGAAATGAATCTGCAGACGATAGAATTCATTTCACAGAATTAAAAATCATTAAGATCTGAATATTTATATAACTAGCTATAGTACGAACGCACGTTTGACGTACAATTTCCAACTTGTTTTAATCCGTTCGGATCTGACATCCTAATAACAGGACATGTCTTTACAATTGACTTTTATTTTTTCTCAACAATTATTTTTGTTATTATCTTATGTAGTATGATAAATAGATGCCGATTCATTAACTAGTATGACTTCATTTATGTTCCAGCATTTTGGTACAGATAAAATAGGGTTTTTCAGAGACAACTAAAGGACATTCACGAAAATTTGGGTAGAACTTCCTTTTGGCTCTAGAAATGAAGATCCGAAGTCCCCCAAAAATAAAGTTGTTTTACCCTAGTAGTGGGAATTCTCACTACTTACCATGTTTTGGGTGGGGATGCAAACGGGGGGAGTTTAACTCTGGGAGGGGGAAACTCAATTTTTTCAAATACGTCAAGTGGGGTATCGTTTATTATGTATTTTTTAAATTCTGAATGGAATGACACCATTCGCAAGTTGATACGATCATTTGTTACAATGTTACTGCACGTTTTATGAATACAAAGACTTAAATAATACTTTAGTGCAGGTAAAATAGGTTTTTACAACAATAACTTATGGTCATTCAAGATAATTTGGGAAGAACTTTTTTTTGGCACGAGAAATGAAGATTCGGTGAGTCCCCAAGCAACAAAGTTGTTTTACCATTTTTTTTTTTTTTTTTTTTTTTTTTTTTTTTTTTTTTTTTTGGGGGGGGGGGGGAGGGAGGGGAAAAGGTAGCAGTTTTACGCAGGGAGGGGGAAAACTCAAAATTTTTTAAGTATGTTAAATATCGTTTATTATTTTTTTTTTTTTTAAACAAATGACACCGTCCGCAAGTCGATACGATCATTTTTTACAAAGTTACCGCAGATTTTATAAATTCAAAGTCCATTATTGATTGTAACTTGATTATTGAGCATAGCTATGTTGCATTTATTTTACGTTCAAAACATGTTCTTAATATAATATTAAAAAATCTCAAACTTATTAAATGCCCTCAAAATACAAAATAGCAATAATCAAAATCAGGGTAATTTGGGTCTTTTTCAAGGTCATCGAATTTGTGGACGTAAAATAAATGTAATAAAGTTGTGCTCTTTCAAAAAGTATTCTCTTTTTTTTTTTACAAAGTTACGGTACACAGCAAAAAAATAATAATAAATAAATAAATAAATAAATAAATAAATAAATAAATACGCGGCAGCGTTTCACTGCTTAGTTTACTGTTTATTACTGTTAATTTTACGGTATAATACTGGCAGCTGGGATGTCAGTATTATTCTGTAAAATCAACACTTTTTTTTTTTTTTTTGCAGTGTACCGAAACTTTGTAAAAAAAAAGATAACAAAAGAATACTTTTTTTTTCTGTTAATAAGAAATAATACCATAAATCTAAACATTTTATTTCAACATTAAAGCACTTTTTCTAATTTACACACGCTAAAAATAAAAGCTAGTATTGGTGAGATTTGTGCCAGGCAAACAGAAAAGTACCGAAAAATCTTGCATCCGCCTCTCATGGTATATAATTTAAAATTATTCCGTTAGTAATTTAATTTTAAATTTCAGTTAACGTACACTATATACTTTTGACAAAAAGAAAATTTATATAAAAAAAATCGAGGAGAAGAGGAAAGTCAAACTCAAAGTACAGGGGATTAAAAAGTTTAAAATATCCTTTCACAAAGTATTAATTTTAAATTCTGTTTCCTGTTAATAAAACTTTTTAAAGTTTCTTTCAACCTTTTAAATCTCCAATTAATAATTCTATTAATCATTTCTGTTTAATATAAAAAAATAGATTACAAAATTTATAATATAATACTACGACGTTTCTAAATGATTTGACCATTACAACCGATTTATTAAATTGGCTTTTATCGGCAGAAAATACTTTTTAAATCTATTCCAATTCTTATAAAGCAATAAAAATGAAATTGGGTATATCAGAGCCCGACTCGTATAATCCAAAATTTAAAAAAATAGTCTAACCTGGAGAAAAAATAAAACCAACAAGACCCAATGTAAGATTCTACTATTCATAGTAAACAATTTAGTGTATTTCATAGTGAATGCACGCTATTTGAATACCTCTACCTACAGCATTACGATAATTAACGAATAAGAGAGCAAAGTATGTTTACATTACACTATTACTTAACAAACCTTTCATAAGATATCAACTGAAAAAAATAATAATAATTTGAGAGTCAGTGTGTTATATTCGAAACTAAAGTGCGCTTACTTAACAAAGTAAAGTACCATGAATCCACTTCGTGTATACTTAACCACAACTAATTGGAAGAACTTTTAAGAGTTCTTACTATTATTTCGTCCTTTTCTTATTTATTTATGCTTAATTGCGCTTCTGTTATAAATGACAAAAATTAATCCAAATGATTCCATTTTATCCGCTCTATCCTCTTTTAAGTGCTTCATTTCAGCGTCTTCCCTAATGGACTCTATTATTGTTATACATTATATCTGTTTTTTAATAAAGGACGAAATTATTTTTCTTCTGATAAAATCTCTTTAATAATTTATGAAAATTATTAAGGCACTTCATCTTTTTATATTATTATTATTAACTTTTGATCCTCTTTCATCTTTTTCTTTTGACTAATTTACTTATCAGAAGCATTAGTAACTAATCCATCACCTTATTTTGGCTTATTTAAAAGAAATGTATGAAAAGAAGTTTATTCATTTTATCAATCAACATATACAAACACTAAAAAAAAATGTTGATTTTATGCGCGGTAGCGTATTACTGCTTATTTTACTGTTTATTACTGTTAATTTTACGGTATATAATACTGGCAGCTGGTATGGTAGTATTATACCGTTAAATCAACAATTTTTAGGTGAGTTCGTAATTATATAAATACGTAGCACCTATAGTCGTCGTCTGGTCCGTCCGTCTGTCTGTCCGTATATAACAGCGCAAAAACTACCCAACCGAATGGTTTGAAATTTAATATATATAATCGTTGCAGAATTTTGTCGAGTCATTTCATATTTTATGAAAATCGAATCAAAACTTAAAAATATATTAATAAAAATATTTATTAAGTATAGTATTTTAAGTACTTAGATTAAAGAAATTAAAGCAACAGCATTATTAATTAGTCGAGGTGGACTTTAAAGAACTTTAATTTACATACTATCACAAACACGTACATCGAACACTAACGAAATACAACAGATACATTTTACACACATAACAGTAACAAACTTAATACCAGTATGTGACCAGTGTGGTATGTCACCACAGCGATAGCACAGTTACCACAGCACAGTTATGACCACAGCGAACATACCAGTTCGCTGTGGTGCTGCCATCTATTACTTATATTTGTAACTAAACATCACATACTCTTCCCTCCTTATTTGGGAACTTACATGGAGCTTCTCTTTTCCTGGTGGATCTTCTAGGTACCTGTAGGGAAGAAAAAGAATTAGTATTTAAAGTATCTGTAGCATGATCACTAGAAGTATTGGACACCATGGTTTTTGGAGCTGAAGGTATCCCTTTAGAGTCTACTGGAGCAGGACTTGGAGTATTTGGGAGGACACAGTCATCTGGTTTAGGATTTGGAGTAGATGGAACAACAGAGTCATCTGGTTAAGGATTTGGAGCAGATGAGACAACTGAGTCAGCTGGTCGAGGATCTGGAGTACTAGGAGGCATTAGCTGAGAATCACGTTGATTAACAACTGCATTATCACTTTTGTGACTTTTGTGACTTTCTGTACCACTCTCTTCAGAATTTGAATCATTAGTTAGATGTATCTTCGAACCGACATTAGTTATCTGATCAACATGCCTTTTCCAAATATTCGAACCAACTTGAATTCCATAATGCAACTTGCCCTCTCTTGCAATAATGCGACCAATTTTCCACTTGGCTTCTGGAGTATAATTTCTTACAGCCACTTTCTGGTTGATTTGAAATTCTTTTACTTTAGAATTGGCCTTTCTCGCATTTTGTTTATCATGCACAAAATTTGTAACGCTTGGAATTATCAAATCCATTTTCGTTGTTATATTTCTCTTTAGAAATAGAGATGCAGGACTTTCCCCCGTAGTAACATGAGGCATCTTTCTATACTGTAAAAGAAAGTTATTTATTTTCATCTGTAAAGTACCAGATTCTGAAGATAAGGCTTTTAACCCTTTTTTAAGAATCTGCACATATCTCTCTGCCTGACCATTTGTAGCTGGATGGTAGGGTGCACTAAACCTATGTTTAACCCCATGATTCTTCAAAAATGTCTCAAATTCTTCAGAAGTAAATTGTTTTGCGTTATCAGATACCAGAGATATAGGATACCCGTATCTGGCAAAAAGAGAAGAAAGACAAGTAATTGTATGTTCTGAAAATGTATTAGGGACAATAAAAACTTCAGGCCATTTGCTAGGAGCATCAACCACAAGCAAAAGCATTTTACCCATCACAAGACCAAAATAATCTATGTGAATTCTTTGCCATGGAGCTGTAGGCCATTCCCAATGATAAGTATCTACCATAGGAGGATTATTTTTTAAATTGACACAAGTAGTGCAATTTCGTGCAAGATCTTCAATATCTTGGTCAATCCCTGGCCACCAAACAAAACTGCGAGCTAAGGACTTCATTTTTACTATACCAAAATGTCCATAGTGCAAATTACGTAAAATTTGTTTACGGTGAACTTCTGGGATAATTACTCTACATCCTTTTAGAATGCAACTATGTTGAAGAGTAAATTCTTCTTGTTTGCCACCAAAAAGTAAATTTTTAGGAATTGGAGAACCAGAAATTAGATGATGAAAAAGTTGACGTAATAAAGGATCAGATTTTGTAGCTACAGCAATTGATTTGGCGTTTAAAGGCAATGTAGAAATTTGGTTAATTTGAAAAAATTCAGATTCATCAATTACATTACTTGAATTTAATTGTGGGGGTAAATCTTCACTACGTAATGGAAGTCGTGAAAGAGCATCGACATTTTCATGATCGGATGTTTTCTTATAGCGAATATCATATTTAAACGCTTGTAAGTATAATGCATATCTTTGCATCCGAGCAGCTGAAAGAACAGGAATACTTTTATTTGGAGAAAATATGGACACAAGTGGTTTGCTATCTGTAAATAAAGTAAACCTATTACCATATAAATATTGAAAAAATTTCTTTACTCCAAAGATAATAGCTAGTGCTTCCTTATCCACCTGGCTATATTTTTTTTTTCTGCATTCGTAAGCGTTCTGGACACAAAACCAATTGGTTTTTCCACGTTATCTGGCATCACATGTGAAAGAACTGCAGAGATACCATATGGAAAGCATCTGTTGCTAACACTAAAGGCAATTTAGGGTTGAAATGAGTAAGAACTCTTTCTGAAATAATTTCATTTTTTATATTTTTAAATGCTTGTTCACAAACAGGAGACCAAATAAATTTTACATTCTTTTTGAGCAAGTGATTTAAAGGATGAGCAATTGTAGATAAATTTGGTACATATTTAGAATAATATGTGACTAAGCCTAAAAAAGCTTTAACTTGTGACACATTAATTGGTGTAGGAGCATTGACAATAGCTTCAATTTTATCTTGCGTTTTATGAATACCTTGCTTATCAATTTTATAACCACAATATGTATTATGGTCAGCCAGAAAAATTGATTTATCTTTATTTATCCTAATATTATATTCACGTAATCTTTCTAAGACTTATTTTAGTCGTTTTAAATGAATTTCATCCGTTTCCCCTGTAACACCAATATCCTCAATGAACACAGTGACACCATCATTACCACTTAATATTTGTTCAATCGATCTTTGCCAAATTGCTGGAGAGCTAGTAAGACACATTGGTAACTTTAAAAATTGAAATAAGCCCTTCGGAGTATTTATAGTTAACAATTCCTGTGATTTTTCGTCTACAGGTAACTGAAGATAAGCTTGATTTAAATATATTTTCGTAAAATGTAAACCACCACCTAAAGTAGCTAACATGTCCTCTACCCTAGGTAAAGGATATTTTTCCACCTTCAAAAATTTATTTACTGTAACTTTAAAATCTCCGCATAACCGAATTTTACTATTTGGTTTTACCACTGGAACTGTAGGAGTTGCCCACTTACTACTGGTGACAGGTTTAATAATACCCTCATCCTGTAACCTTTGGATTTCATCATTTACTGCATTACGTAGAGCATACGTGACTGTTCTAGCCTTACAAAATATGGGCGTAGAACCTTTTTCTAGGTAAAATTCTGCTTTCAAACCTTTTATTTCTCCTACTTTATCCGAAAATAAATCAGAAAAATCATTTAATAATGTTTTCAATTGATCCGTAGAATTTGCAATTTTATTGACATACACAGGTTTAAAGTTAGTAGGAAACAAATTAAATGCAGCTACCCAGTCTCAGCCAAATAAAAGTGGGAAATTATCTTCTTTAATTAAAAACAATTTAAGATTTTTAGTAATATTTGCATAAGAAACATCTACTGTTACATACCCCACAGGTGTAAGCACCTCACCCGTTGCAGTTCTCAACTGAACGTCTGGTGGAAAAATTTTATTATTCGGAAAAATTCTCCGAAAACGATTTACAGGTGCCGCAGAAATTCCTGAGCCCGTGTCTACCTCCATTTCAGCTTTAGCTTTATTTTCAATTAAAACCCATACTTTTATAGGAGTAGAACTCTTATCATGACTCACGGATAAAATATCAACGGTCTGCAATACATTTGTTTGTTTCTGAGAATTACTTTTACATACTCTACCAAGGTGGCCTCTTTTTTTACAAATTTTACAAATAATATTGATATGCTTACACTTATTGGCAAGATGAGAAGGATTTCCACATCTATAACATTGTAATTTATTTTTATTTACTTCAAAATTCCCCTTATTTACATTGTTTATTTTCGGTTTCTGGAAATTATTTGAAATTTTATTCGGTTGGACATTTTTAGAATATGCAAATTTATTAACATTTACATTTTTGTTTTTCAATTCAGAAATATCATGTTCGTTATTTTGCAAAATAATTGCTTTTTCAATAGCTTTCTCAAAAGTTAAATCATCTATTTGTGAGAGTAATTTACTTTGGATACTTTCATTTTTTAAACCTCGTAAAAATTGTTCTAACAAATTTTCATTAAGTGTTTCACCAGCAAACGCACAGAATGTAGTTAACTTCTTTAACTTTGAAACAAAATCTTGTATCAATTCGTTTTCATTTTGATAAGAATTACGGAATTTAATTCTAGAACAAAATTTATTAGGGGCTTTAACAGAACATCAACTATTTCCTCATATTTCAGTGCTTCAGGATTTTTCGGAAATGTTAAATCTGACAGCAAATTATACAATTTAGGCCTCATACAGGAAATAATTGCAAGTACCTTTTTTTCCCTCAACATCATGTAATAAAAAACTCTGTTCCAACCTCTTAACATATGATTGGAACGATTCAATTGAATCGTTAAATTCTTTAAAATTAGCAAACATTATGAACTTTTATTTATTGCAGAGAAGAAAAAAAAATGTCAGCACTTACCACCCTCGAAATGATGTACGTATTAAAACATTAATATAGCATATACTCTTGTAGATGTAAAACCCGAAGTATCGCCATTTTGCGAATCATTTGGAATTTCTTTTCAATTGAATTCCGGTAAGAAACTTGATTTTCTCGTCGCCATTTTATAGTATTTTAAGTACTTAGATTAAAGAAATTAAAGCAGTAGCATTATTAATTAGTCGAGGTGGACTTTAAAGAACTTTAATTTACATACTATCACAAACACGTACATCGAACACTAACGAAATACAACAGATACATTTTACACACATAACAGTAAACAAACTTAACACCAGTATGTGACGTAGTTCGCTGTGGTGCTGCCATCTATTACTTACATTTGTAACTAAACATCACATTAAGTAATTAGATTTTTTTTTAAAATCGGTACTTCCTTGCTATAGCAGATTCCGAGGATTAATCGTCAAGCGACCGAGATGTATCGCCAAATTATCTGATATGTATGACATTATAGACATATATGACGTATATGACATTTTATAACCTCTATGACCAAGTTATAGTCGCATTCTTCATTCTATTAAATCCGATCATACATAAATAATTCAATGATATACCATGATAGGTAACAATTCTAGTTTGTCATGGTGATTACATCCTATTTAAGTTGGAGTCCTATTATTTTCGTATTACTGACTTTAAAAACCGAATTTGTGTACTAAAATTGCTTAATTATAGCAATCCTATAATCTACCGACAGTTTTTTGGATAGAATTTTTTTTAGAAATAGATATTAAATGAAAAAAGAGTCTAAATATGGATTTCAAGTTCTGAAATTTTCAAAGATGGGCTTAAGTTTCCCATTGGAATTTTCAGTAAATGTCAAGAAAAGATAAAATGTTGCCAACTTAAAATGTACTTATTTTATTACGGAAATTAATCATATCATAATAATAGACGATATAATTCATTTCACTGAAATTTAACAATACGAACGCACTTCATTTGTTACGTTTGACGTACAATTTCCAGCTTCTTTCTTTTTTAGTGTAAAAGTGTTACTTAAAAATGTCAAATATCTCAAAATTTCATGTAAATCAGCCTGATATGTTTCATTTTCAACTAATAATATATATTACAAAACACAAATGTGTCACTAACGCTAAGCTCAAAAATAATATTAGATATCGGGACCTGCGCTATCGCTCTGGTCGCAAATATGTTCGCTTCTAAGAACGTCATGATTTCAATCTTTTCTTTATAGAGTAGAATAAAAACTTAACATTCAAGTTTGTTCAAAAATTGTAGCTTATTTACTAATTTTTGGATGATTTTTTAAATAACTTTAAAGGATATACAATTTTAATCGTTAAACGCATGACGTAACAATAAAAATTTGTTTGCTAGAATTATGGAAGAAAACATTTGCAGTGAATAAATAAAAAGCTCCACTAAAATATGCAAAACTAAAGAGTAAATTGCTGGGTTAGCACAAATGATAATTCACTACAGTTATATCATCATATTAATTTCCAATTAATATAATGATAAATACATAATAATAATACAAGAATATTATATCAATAATAAGTTCTAAAGTTATTTCGACAGTACAGAGATCACTGAATTCCACAAAATATATTCGCCACTTGGTTTGAAAAGTAGATTGAATGTGGGACCATTGGATATTATTTGTATCATCCGAATGATGATATTTATAAAACAAATGAAGTATTTTTTACTGTACTTGTACTTTTTTATTTTTTATGGTATTACTCACAATCTTTATGCAACACATCTTGTAGTGTTAAAAAAAATAACAATAGAATAATAAGGTCAATAAGGAGAACTTTGATATGCCAATATACAAATTAATAATAAAATTCACGACTTTCGTTTCGACCTGAAAAATCTCAAACCTTATTATGTAAGAAACTCAAGTTCATATAGCTGCTCTGTACTACTATACTATTATTACTAAATCAAATAACTGTATAAAATTTTTAGTGTTAAAATTAAATATTGCGTGTAAATAACAAATAAAATGTTTCTTTATGAATTCTGTAGTTCCGCACGTCCTATATAAACAACCCCCCTGGTTTTAAAACCTAGTCAGATATATATTTCTTCCTTATCCTATTTAGTTAAAATATGGGAGTCATGCAAAAATTAAAAAAATTACAAATATGACCCTCGAGCGTGAAAAATTGAATTCGCTTGTATAGAGCGTAGTTTGTGCAAGCGTATTCTAAAACTAATCAAACACAGGTGAAATACTAAAAGCTTCGCGGGCCACAAATTAGTTGTCAGTGGACCACATGTTTGACATGCCTGGTCTACAGGGTCCGCACTAGCCATTCACTGACACGTCAAATGCAAATCGACTCTAATAAAAGAAAGTTGTTTGTCTGTGTGTATGTGTGTCTGTGTACGATAGATAGCCAAATCTACCGCACGTAGTAGTCTAAACATTTTGGTGAAGATAGTTCATGGCAGGTCCTGATGCACCTGAAGCTCGTATTTTTAATTTTTTAAGACTCTGGTCCCCTGTTGCCCCTTTCAGTTTTGTGCCCTAAACTGTTAATAACTTCCCCTCTTTTTATTCGATCTTCTTCATTTTTGGGGGCTTTTTCCACTTAGGTATTCCCCCATTTCTATATTCCAATTAATATTCTGTACCCCTGGGTCCTGGTCTGGGCCCTTGAAGTTTTATTGTCCTAAATTGTTAATAACTTGGCCCCTTTTTATCCAATTTTCTTCGTTTTGGG